>JAWDGP010002807.1:7500-20000 GCA_033675545.1 Elysia crispata | reverse complement strand
ACAATAAGGAGCGTCAGCAGCACATTTTACACCAGGATCACCAGCACAGTCAGCAGCGTAGCCAATAGCACAGTAAACAACAAGGTCAACAGCACAGTCAACAACAGGGTCAGCAGCACAGCCAATAGTACGGTCAGGAATAGGGCACTAGGGGCAACAGTACAATTGGGAGCGTCAGCAGCACATTTAACACCTGCCAGGATCACCAGCACAGTCAGCAGCGTAGCCAATAGCATAGTCAGCAGCGCAGTCAATAGCACAGTCAGCAGCGTAGCCATTAACACAGTCCGCAGTTCCTTATATAACATAGTCAGCAGCATATTCAAAAGCACAGTCAACAACAAGGTCAACAGCACAGTCAACAACAAGGTCAACAGCACAGTCAACAACAAGGTCAACAGCACAGTCAACAACAAGGTCAACAGCACAGTCAAAAACAAGGTCAACAGCACAGTCAACAACAAGGTAGACAGCACAGTCAATAGCACGAACAGCAGCACAGTCAAGAAGGTCAACAGCACAGTCAACAACAAGGTCAATAGCACAGTCAACAACAAGGTCAATAGCACAGTCAATAGCACGAACAGCAGCACAGTCAGCAGCAGGGTCAGCTGCAAAGTCAACAGCACGGTTATAAACGTCACGCAGTGCATATGGCCATAAAAGGTTGAGCAGGAACGAGTACATATGCTTATATAAATTTTATTCTGATTGTTAAGTAAATGATAAATTGAAAAGTCTTAGTAATAAGATATGATTAAAATAAATTTTAAAACATCCCTAAAGACAAAACGACTTTTCATCTTCTTTCTTGTCTAGACGCCTGCACAGTGTAGTTGTCGATCATTTGTAGAAATTACTTAAGTGCCATCTGTATTTCCAGTAAGTGAGATCACAATACGTTGTCTCGAGTCTCTGAACCAGAAGCAATAACCTGTTACAGTGGACTTTTGTTCTGCTCAGCAACTTACACTACAAGGACTGTGATGGAGGGGTGGGTTCAAACCGCAGGCTAACAGCTGGTCAAACGTTGAGCTGTGTTGTGGCGGCTGTGTTGGAGGGCGTGGGTTCAAACCTCAGGCTGACAGCTGGTCAAACGTTGAGCTGTGTTATGGCGGCTGTGTTGGAGGTCGTGGGTTCAAATCGCAGGCTGACAGCTGGTCAAACGTTGAGCTGTGTGGTGGCGGCTTGTCTCGTTGTAGATATTGATGAGAGTCACGAACTCTCCACTAAACACCGTCACTAAAGTACACATAGTGGGTAAACCTAAGGTAATTGAAATATGATACTAATTTTTTTCATCATAAGATAAAATATTAGAAATTAGAACAGGAACAATAAAAAGAATAAGGAAAAGAACAAGGACAAAACCAACAGCATCAATGAGAAAAAGGACAACAATAACAAGAACAAACAACAACAAACAACAATAACAACAACAACAACAACAACAACAACCACAACAACAATCACAAGAACAACAAAAACAACAGCAACCACAAAGACAACAACAATAAAAACAATAACAACAACAACAACAACAACATCAAGTCTCTTGCCGAGTACCATCTTTGATTGATATGATCTAATGAGTAACAAAAACTTCGTACCAAGTCCTGGACAACTGGCCTTGATAACATTTTTTCCCCAAGACATTAACAAGGAACATTCATCAACCTTTTCTCCTCACATGACAGTAGCTCGTTTCTTTGTCCAAACGGTGTTAACGCTGTGCTAATGAAGCCAGAATGTCGACACAAGGCGAATATTGTTGGCACCGGCGAAAGGCGGGCACCGTGAGGGCCGCCCACCCATAGTTCTTATCAGTATTCATAAAAATCTCTTGTTCCAGTTTCAACAGGTCGTTTTTTTTCTTCTCTGAAAATGTAATCCTACAATATGCCTGATAAGAGGTTTTCTGGATTAAAAGTGGAAGAGAGAAAGACAGAAGGAGAGTCAGAGACAGACACAGATACAGAGATAGTACAGACGAACAGACAGATAAACGGAGAAAGAGACAGAGGGAGGCAGACAAACGAAATGAGAGGGGAGAGAGAGAGAAGTAGAGAGAGACAGAGAGAGAGAGCGAGAGAGAGAGAGAGAGAGAGAGAGAGAGAGAGAGAGAGAGAGAGAGAGAGAGAGCGAGAGAGAGAGAGACAGAGAGAGAGAGAGAGAGAGAGAGAGAGTGAGAGAGAATTATAATGATACAGAGCACTAACGTGTTCGAATGATTATGTTTCAATGTTGTGCCTTGTTTTTTATCAATCCTCACACCAGGCTTAACGCCCAGAACGTCCCGATAAAAAATTTAAATCGATTTTAACAAATTTTTTCGGTAGCCCAGATTTCAAGACTGTTCCTGAACTCCAGTGCAATCCTCCAGCATTGATATGGGATTGTTTCATGAGTTTCATGTAAAGCACATCGTCAATATGGGGATAAGCCATATCGGCTTTGATCGATAGATACAGAGTATTTTTAAAAACTAAAACATTTCCATTATTCGTGAGCACCCGCATAATTCAATGCAAACAAAGCCGAGTCCTTGTAGTAATCCTATGCATAGACGGCATTGACTTGAAAGGAAAAGGTAATGAAAATATCAGATGTTTAGAGAATACTCTTAATATTCGCAGCACAGTGTCAATAGTGACAAAATAAAACAGCAAAAATATTAGAAAAGACACAGAGAATTGGAAAAAAAATCACTAATAGCATTTGTCAAACACAACCCTGAATACGTTTGCAAACATTTTAAAGAAGGCGGATAAAACAGCAATACGAATCATATTGCACATCTTTCTAGTTAAATCTATCTTGCTGAACAACTATAGCAAATGGGCGCCAATGAAATAGATGAATTGAGGTCAATAGCTGAAGACAGAACACAATGGAGGAAACTTTCAGCAAACATCCGAGAGGCAGCTGAGGCGTCCAAGTCGGAGCATTAGGATGTGAAACGCGATGGATAAAGACATAGAGAGAATCCTTTTCTGCTTGTTTCTTCTTGAAAACTGTCGAACTTGAACAAACTTTCGCCCTTGACCTTTCTAACCTTTACTTTTTTTAGGCGTTCTATTATTCTATATATATTATTTATTACCTTTGTATTATTTTTTTATCTATTTGTGTTTGTTTAATTTTGTTGTTCCTGTTGCAGTACAGTATTGTTGTTATTGCTGTAGTTGTTGTTCTAGTTCTTCTTCTTCTTCTTCTTCTTCTTCTTCTTCTTCTTCTTCTTCTTCTTCTTCTTCTTCTTCTTCTTCTTCTTCTTCTTCTTCTTCTTCTTCTTCTTCTTCTTCTTCTTCTTCTTCTTCTTCTTCTTCTTCTTCTTCTTCTTCTTCTTCTTCTTCTTCTTCTTCTTCTTCTTCTTCTTCTTCTTCTTCTTCTTCTTCTTCTTCTTCTTCTTCTTCTTCTTCTTCTTCATTATTATTATTATTATTATTATTATTATTATTATTATTATTATTATTATTATTATTATTATTATTATTATTATTATTATTATTATTATTATTATTACATTTATTGTTGTAAATTTTATAGAGAAAAATGAACTCATGCTGCTAATTCACCAATTGATCTGATCTTTGCTTCTTTATGTGATGTCCACATGAGGCCAAACTGACAACCAGAGCTGGGTCCGATTTCTCACGATCCCAGGTAAGTAAAGTTCGCATTGACGTGGCTTGTTCCCGCAAGCTCAGGAAATTTCGCTGAGTTTAATCAAATCCATAATTAGTTCATAAGTATCTAAGCAACTCCCGATGAAGTGATAAATCTGAATAGTGTAAGGTCTCCTAAGTCCTTTTGAGAGTTGGCGGCGGAAAATCATCGCTACATAACCGGAAGAATGGTGCAGGTTTCTCATTGACGCCAGTCTCGGCGTCGCGCTCTGAGAGGAAGTATGAAAACTGATTCTTTACCTCTGGTCTGACACTTTAAACATGGGAGTCTGTCTCTGTACAGACGGAGACTGGCTGTGAAAAGTTCTAATGGCGTAGTTGATTTCTCCATTGCCTGAAACCTGAGTCCAGGTTCATCAAACTGGAAAAGTAAAAAGCCACGATCTTTAGATCATATTCTGCACTCGTTTTCTCTTGATTTCTTTGTTTCATACAAAACAGATGTGAAAACTTACACGTTTAACGTTTGTTTTCCTTCATTCCATATATTCTTTTTATTCAGACTCACTCACATTTCCAATTTTTTCAGTGCGGATAAATTACACGTTTTTTCTTTGTTTTCTGTCATTTTTCTTTCCTTGAAGTTGTCATTCTCTACGGTGTGCAAGATCCTGTATATTCAGACCCGCCCTTTTCCAACTAGTTGCTAGGGAGGCATTTCTCATTTTCTCAGGGCAGATAATTTAATGGATGTGTAAATAATGACAAACATTTAGGCGTTGCCCTGTGGTTTTGACGTGTGTCAGTTTCTTTGATATCTTCGAAGTGCTATTTAAATTTATGTAGATTAAATCACAGCACAAGCAATTGGCATTGATTATAACCGAAATAATCTTATCATAGACCAAACAGTCAAAACTTAAACCAAAAAAACTGCAGCGGTATTTTTAAAGTTTGATATCGTTTCAAAATTTTACATAATCGTTGTGTGAAGACAGAGGGACTCTGTGTGAAGGAAACCGTTTCTTTACAACCGAGTGTGACACATTGGGTTTAAACTGTAGTAGTTGACCACTCTACCATAGTCTTGCCTACACTGCAATATAGATCGGTTTTCAAATCTGGGCACGTGTTTTGTATTTATGTACATGTATGTCCGTCCACGACAGTGTAAACTAGTTTTTCCTTCATACTGAAATGAGCAAGATGATTTCTTACCCGCTTGAGTCGTCTCATAAGTCCTTTATAACGTAATATTTATTTTTCCACCCCAAATGCCATATTATTGGAAAATCCTCTGTAGATGTATCTTCTAAAACCTCTGATTTTCTACAGTTAAGTATGATAATTCTGTATGGTTTTATCTTCTCAGATCTCAGTGTCTCTATGGTTAACTACTACACTATTTTGTCATCCCATAATCTCTAAAACTACATATGGCAATCGCTTATAGATTTATCGTCTCAGATCTCAGAATAAACTAAGTAATATATATAATGTCTCTCTAAAGTATTCCGTGACAATCCTCTCTAGTTATATCTTTTTAGATTTCAGAAGACTGGAAGTAATGAATATGGCAATCTTTTCAGGTATCAGAATTTCTAGTCATTTATACAATTTTCACTCTAAAGTTGCCGTATGATAATCCTCTTTAGATTTAGCTTCACAGATCTCCCAGAGAAAAAAGAATGAGCGATCTTTAGGAAGGCTTCAGGCTTGATGGTAGGCAACACAGCTCTAGCACTAAGACATCCAATATGTCGAGCATGAGGCAGTATAAATACTCTCAAACTCGAGTGAACAAAGGATTAAACCATTGACCTCAACGCAAGTTACTGATCTTAGACTGAATAGAGGCTCTTCTGGAGAGCAAGATTTTCAGTCTACACTACAGGTAATCAAGATTTGTAAAATGCATGATCCATCTCCCGGATCATTCAGAAAGTTGGTTTTTTTTTTTTAAATATGTAATTAGATAACTTCTGCTCGCTCATTTTCTTTCAACTGGTTCACGTATCTCGGCCTGCTTGATTATTTCACCTCTTCTCTCTTTTCCTTCGTCTGAAAAAATACTTTATACCTCTCTTTCTCTCTCTTTCTCTCTCAATGACATCGTCTCTTTCTGTCTGTCAGCCTGTCTTTCTCTCTCTCTCTCTCTCTCTCTCTCTCTCTCTCTCTCTCTCTCTCTCTCTCTCTCTCTCTCTCTCTCTGTGTGTCTCCACCATTTTTTCCCCCATAATCTGCATGATATAGCTATCTTATAGTTTATGTATCGTAATAAATACGCATGTACCTCACCCCTCAGTTATTTTTCTCGTCTTTTCTTTCTTATTTTTTCTCTTTGATTGTTAGTCTTTCTCCTGCTCTCTTTCTCTCTTACCCTGAGTCTCCCTTATCTATGTATCTTTCTTTCATTTCTTCTGTCCCTTATTGGTCCATGCAACCCATGTGTCTATGTTTGTCAGACATTCCGTCTCTAACTTAAAATCTTTTCACAATCTTCTTGCTTTATACATCCTCCTCTTGTACTCTATGTCTGCTTGCCTGTATATCTAACTTCCTCTCGATCGCTCTGTTTGAATATTCCCCTTTACATTTTGTCTCTATTTATCTCTCTGTCTGCCTGTCTGTCTCTCTTTCGTTAAACCTTCAGTCTCTGTGCTTCTCTCTCTCTCTTTCTTTCTCTCTCTTTCCTTTAAACTTTTGACATTTTGTGCTTAACTCTCCCTTTCTCTTTACTTATCGCCTCTCTCATTTTTTTCTGTGCTTTTCTCTATTTTTCTCCCTCCCTCTGTTTCTCTCTGTCTCTGTCTGTCTGCCTCCCCCCCCCTCTCTCTCTCTCTCTCTCTCTCTCTCTCTCTCTCTCTCTCTCTTTCTCTCTCTCTCTCTCTCTCTCTCTCTTTCTCTCAATCTCTGCCTATCTCTCTCTTTATCTTTATGTAACTCATCTGTCCCTCTTTTCCCCCCTACGTTTTTTTATAACCACCACTCTCTCCCACCTTTTCTACCCAAATTGCTACAATCCCTCCATCTCTCCTCTGAGCTGTGGCTGTCACGGTGAGCAGTTCTGCCCGCCACACCTACTCGCTGGAAGAACTGAACTCCACAGAGCCAATCACCTGACAAGTTTGGTTGTTCTAAGTGCTTCTTTCAGTCCTTTTTCTTTCCCGTCACCACAAATCCGCCCAGACGCGATGCAGCAGACATCACTCCAAGTTTCCTGTACACGGTCGGGGACTCTGAAAGCGTCTGGTTTTTTTTTTTTTTTACAAAAATATTGACAGCTTTGAAGGTTTTTTTTTCTCTTTTTTGTTTTGTTTTTTCTGCTTAACATCTTCCGCATAATTTTCAATACTCGTGACAAATAACCAAGCTCAAGAGAGGAGAATAATTTGCAGGAACCTTAGCCCCTTGTACAGCTTTCTCTGAACCTAAACCAAACCATGACCAGAACCTTCGAGGGTGGTTCTTTCTCCAACCACTCTGGTGAAACCAATTTAGCTGCGCCAGGACCTCTGGCAAATTGCATCAATTGAAATCGAGTTATATTGACGGAGCGTTCTTCATGCTGGTTTTGACCCTCAACCGTTAAGCACTAGAGGTAAGCTCACTTTATTATGATATATCGTTATTTAGGACAAAAACTCATTAATTTGTAATAAAAAAAAAGCGTGGTTATTGAATTATACCATGCTGAACTGTGGCGTTTCAATTTCTATGCGGTTGTTGAAGAAAAAGAAAAAAAAAACATAATTATGATCTGAACTCTACATTGATTTTCTATCAGAGAAATATTATTTCAAAACTTATTGTTTGAATGTGTGAACATGTACTACATTTTTACACATTATTATTTCAAAATAATATTTATGACGTGTGAAAATGTGTCATTTGTTTTCAATTTTTGTCCGAAATTTTAATCCCATTCATTGAATCTGTTTATACCCCGTTTGATAAGCTTTATAAGATTTTTGAGTGGAACAAAAAAAAAAAAAAGCAAAAAAAAAAAAAACCAAAGAAAACCAACCTTCAGGCTTGGTTCACAGTTTGAAACGATTTAGTTGTTTATTTTTTTGTAGATATACATACTCTGTTTTCCTTTGTAGATACACAATTATACTCTGCTTTATCTTAGTTGGTACACATACTCTATTTTACCTTTGTAGATGTACACATACTCTATTTTACCTAATATACTCTGTTTTACCTTTGTAGATGTACACATACTCTGTTTTACCTTTGTAGATGTACACACACTCTGTTTTACCTTTGTAGATGTACACATACTCTGTTTTACCTTTGTAGATACACAGACCCTCTTTTATCTTTGCAGATTCACATACTCTATTTTACTCTGTTTTTTTTTCTAAAACACATACTCTGTTTTATCTTTGTAGATACACAAGCTCTGCTTTACCTTTATAGATACACATACTCTATTTTACCTTCGGGATTCTCATACTCTGTTTTACCGCTTAAGTCTAATTATCTTTTACAAAACTATTTCAAAACTTATATAAACGATTACGTCTTAAATCTGCTTCAGAAGCCAAAGACTACAGATAGCATTTCTATCTTTAGCATTATTTTACTTGAATTCATTTTTAATTTATTATTTCTAACAGCTTGGCTGCTTCATAAAGTGACTCATTGTTTGATAAACCACGGCAAGAAGAAAGTAATCACATGTGTTTCCTCCGCATATTACCTAGACTCTAAATGCTTTTCACACAAACTTAAAAGAGTTAATACGGTATCATAGAAAAATACAGTTCAAAAGCGTTAACGTGGTGTCATAGTAAGACACAGTTCAAAAGCGCTAACGCGGTGTCATAGTAAGGCACAGTTCAAAAGCGTTCACGCGGTATTATAGTAAGATACAACCCAAAAGCGTGAATGTGGTGTCATAGTAAGACACAGCTCAAAAGCTTTAAAGTGGTGTCATAGTAAAACACAGTTCAAATGTGTTCACGCGGTATCATAGTAAGACACAGTTCATAAGCTTTAACGCGGTATCATAGTAAGACACAGTTCAAAAGTGTTCACGCGGTATCATAGTAAGACACAGCTCAAAAGCTTTAAAGTGGTGTCATAGTAAAACACAGTTCAAAAGTGTTCACGCGGTACCATAGTAAGACACAGTTCATAAGCTTTAACGCGGTATCATAGTAAGACGCAGTTCAAAAGTGTTCACGCGGTATCATAGTAAGACACAGTTCAAAAGTGTTGAAGCGGTATCATAGTAAGACACATCTCAAAAGCTTTAACGCGGTGTCATAGTAAGACACAGCTCAAAAGCTTTAACGCGGTGTCATAGTAAGACACACCTCAAAAGCTTTAACGCGGTGTCATAAAGACACAGCTCAAAAGCTTTAACGCGGTATCATAGTAAGACACAGTTCAAAAGTGTTCACGCGGTATCATAGTAAGACACAGTTCAAAAGTGTTCACGCGGTGTCATAGTAAGACACATCTCAAAAGCTTTAACGCGGTGTCATAGTAAGACACAGCTCAAAAGCTTTAACGCGGTGTCATAGTAAGACACACCTCAAAAGCTTTAACGCGGTGTCATAGTAAGACACACCTCAAAAGCTTTAACGCGGTGTCATAGTAAGACACAGCTCAAAAGCTTTAACGCGGTGTCATAGTAAGACACAGCTCAAAAGCTTTAACGCGGTGTCATAGTAAGACACATCTCAAAAGCTTTAACGCGGTGTCATAGTAAGACACAGCTCAAAAGCTTTAACGCGGTGTCATAGTAAGACACATCTCAAAAGCTTTAACGCGGTGTCATAGTAAGACACAGCTCAAAAGCTTTAACGCGGTGTCATAGTAAGACACATCTCAAAAGCTTTAACGCGGTATCATAGTAAGACACAGTTCAAAAGTGTTCACGCGGTATCATAGTAAGACACAGTTCAAAAGCTTTAACGTGGTGTCATAGTAAGCTAAGACACAGCTCAAAAGCTTTAACGCGGTGTCATAGTAAGACACGGCTCAAAGGCCTCAAGGCAGTGTCGTAATTGAACGGACAGCGATTGTTAATTGTGTCTATTTCTTGACTGATTTGGAAAGACACAGATTTTTCGAATATTTAATAATGTGTTTGGGAAAACGAATTTAATCTGTGAAAAATATTGGACCAGGTCAAGGGAAAAAAACGGGGGTCATGACAAGCATTACTATTGTCTTTCGCCTCGATACATTTACTTCGTCCTATCAGTGTTTCTCTCTCTCTCTCTCTCTCTCTCTCTCTCTCTCTCTCTCTCTCTCTCTCTCTCTCTCTCTCTCTCTCTCTCTCTCTCTCTCTCTCTTCCCTATATCTCTCTTTCTCTCCTCTCTGTCTCTCTCTCTTTCTGTCCTCTCTCTCTTCTTTTTTCTCTGTCTCTCACTCTCCAAGTCTTCCTGGCGGTCTATCCGTTTGTCCATCATTTTACCTGTTCCCTGTCTCTCTTTTTGTATTTGTCTGTTTCCTGAACGTTCTTCTCCTTCCCGCCCCCCCTTCCCCAATTTTTTTTCTCTCTTTCTGACTACCATTTTTCTTAACTTCTCCTGCTTGGCACTCACTTTTCTTTTTAACCATTCTGACCCGATGCCCCACTCTTCCAATTCTAAGTCATCAAGGAACTCGACTTTCGGAGGCAACTTACAACGAAATCAAAATTTCACAACTGTAGTGAGGAGGAAGACAAACTGAATGACAACAGAGTTTGAATAAAGTGTAAAAAAGAATAATAAATTAAAAAAAATAGTAGAGGATTTAAGATTTAATTTCGTCATTAGGATCTTTTGTATATTTGTGTATCTGTGTATCTCAGGTAAGAGTTTGCAAAATGAGCTTAATATTCTTATTCGGTTCAAGACTTGCACTGGCCAACTGAAACGTGATATGGTATTATCTAAGTTTGCACTACGCCATTCCAGGTGGAAAGTGGACTTAGTTAACACAATGAACAGAAGAGTTACAACTCTGATTTGATTGGTCAATTTAATGATCTTCCTGAACAGAAGTGTTCCATCCCAGTCTCTCATTGGTAGACTTAGTTAACTCTCTCAACAAAAGAGTCCACGCCAGTCTCTCATCTCATTGGTAGACTTAGTTAACTCTCTCAACAGAAGAGTTTCACCCCAGTCTCTCATCTCATTGGTAGACTTAGTTAACTCTCTCAACAGAAGAGTTCCACCCCAGTCTCTCATCTCATTGGTAGACTTAGTTAACTCTCTCAACAGAAGAGTTCAGACTTAGTTAACTCTCTCAACAGAAGAGTTCCACCCCAGTCTCTCATCTCATTGGTCGACTTAGTTAACTCTCTCAACAGAAGAGTTCCACCCCAGTCTCTCATCTCATTGATCGACTTAGTTAACTCTCTCAACAGAAGAGTTCCACCCCAGTCTCTCATCTCATTGGTAGACTTAGTTAACTCTCTCAACAGAAGAGTTCCACCCCAGTCTCTCATCTCATTGGTCGACTTAGTTAACTCTCTCAACAGAAGAGCTCCACCCCAGTCTCTCATCTCATTGGTAGACTTAGTTAACTCTCTCAACAGAAGAGTTCCACCCCAGTCTCTCATCTCATTGATCGACTTAGTTAACTCTCTCAACAGAAGAGTTCCACCCCAGTCTCTCATCTCATTGGTAGACTTAGTTAACTCTCTCAACAGAAGAGTTCCACCCCAGTCTCTCATCTCATTGATCGACTTAGTTAACTCTCTCAACAGAAGAGTTCCACCCCAGTCTCTCATCTCATTGGTAGACTTAGTTAACTCTCTCAAAGGAAGAGTTCCACCCCAGTCTCTCATCTCATTGGTAGACTTAGTTCACTCTCTCAAAGGGAGAGTTCCACCCCAGTCTCTCATCTCATTGGTAGACTTAGTTCACTCTCTCAAAGGAAGAGTTCCACCCCAGTCTCTCATCTCATTGGTAGACTTAGTTAACTCTCTCAACAGAAGAGTTCCACCCCAGTCTCTCATCTCATTGGTCGACTTAGTTAACTCTCTCAACAGAAGAGTTCCACCCCAGTCTCTCATCTCATTGGTCGTCTTTGTTAACTCTCTCAACAGAAGAGTTCCACCCCAGTCTTCAATTTTCCAGTAAAATTCAACTGTGTTTCTTCAAAATGATGGTATTTAAATCTCATATGTTGGTCATTAACTCAGATACCAGACTGATAAGATTGGTTACTTGATTGGACATAGCCAGTCCACATAACATACCACCTTCGCCATGTCCCGTCCGATATTGTGCTGGAAATGTAACTTCCTCACCGACGATTGAGAGATTTAACTCCGTGACATGTATACCGTGAGGGTCTTCAAACGATTGCTTTATATCATCACCATCACACCACCGTCCCTTCAACCTTGCCTATGGACATTTGTTAAATAATTTTTAGCCTTTCTACTGACATGTCCGAGGAGTTTGACCACACATATTTAAAAAGATTAAGGACATTTTGTCCCAGAAAATGTGCAGCTAAAAAAAAAAGAATAGAAAAAAATGTTTTTGGTAAAATTGCTAATGGTGACAGCCTCTTATGCTTTATCCTACTTCTGTCCTTCCAATCCCCTCTGCTCCCTCACCCCTTTCCTTTTTTCGCCTCATCTTTTTCCTTGCATTCAAATGCACTAGATTATGAATGAAAAAAGAAGGTATGGGCACTAAACTGTAATTATAGATAATGATAAAAATAACATGAATCTGTAACAATGTAAAATTTGAATTAAAAAAATCCTGCTCTTTACTCTCGCACCTTGTTATACACGTTAGAAGAATGTGGCCATATTTGAAGAAAGAATGAAACCTCTGGAACCTTTACAACCCACACACTAATCGTTTAGACAAATACGGACTTGAAGTTGGTACAAAAGGCAACTC
>JAWDGP010002807.1:2500-5000 GCA_033675545.1 Elysia crispata | reverse complement strand
AAGACCAACAACAGCAATAACAATAGAAAGAAAACATAAATTACCATCGAAGTTTTTTCGTGATTGTGGGAGCTTTTTTTAAAACAAGTTAGATTTTAGAATAAAACAAAAATTCTTACAGAGAGAAGAATATTTCAGATCTTTTCCAATTATCAGTCATTGCTGCTTCAATTCGATTGTGCTGTTATTCACTGTGACGGAGAAAAAAAAAAACATTCCTTGCACCGGTGCATCATTAACATCCTCACTTTGATACTGATGATAGTACACAGTGTTGCATTACCAAGGATGAAACACCATGCACTCTGGTACTGATGATGATACGCCGTCTTGCATTACCCAGGATGAAATATCATCGCTCTGGTACTGATGATAGTACACAGTGTTGCATTACCCAGGATGAAACACCATCGCTCTGGTACTGATGATAGTACACAGTGTTGCATTACCAAGGATGAAACACCATGCACTCTGGTACTGATGATGATACGCCGTCTTGCATTACCCAGGATGAAATATCATCGCTCTGGTACTGATGATGGTACACAGTATTGTATTACCCAAGTTGAAACATCATAGCTTTGGTACTGATGATGGTACACAGTATTGCATTACCCAGGTTGAAACATCATCGCTCTGGTAAAGATGATAGTACACAGTATTGTATTACCCAGGTTGAAACATCATCGCTCTGGTACTGATGATAGTACACAGTGTTGCATTACCCAGGTTTAAACATCATCGCTCTGGTACTAATGATAGTACATAGCGTTGCATTACCCAGGTTGAAACACCATTGCTTTGATACTGATGATAGTACATAGTGTTGCATTACCATGGTTCAAACATCATCGCTCTGGTACTGAATTATGGTACACAGTATTGCATTACCGATGTTTAAAAATCATCGCTTGAATACTGAAGATAATACACAGTATTGCATTACCATGGTTCAAACATCATCGCTCTGGTACCGATGATAGTACACAGTGTTGATTTTATTCGGATGAAACACCATCGCCCTGGTAATGATGATGGTACACAGTCTTGTTTCTACCCCGGATGAAACACCATCGATCTGGTACTGATGTTGGTACACAGTCTTGTTTCTAACCCGGAAGAAGCACATTCGCTTTGATACTGATGATGGTACACAGTGTTGTATCTATCCACGCTAAAACATCATCGCTCAGGCACTGACCCTGATAGAAAGTATTGTAGCTACCCAGGCTGTATGAAACACCGTCGCTTTGGTACTGATGATGACACAGAGCGTTCTTTTTATCCATGCTGAACTACCATTTCTCTGGTATTGATGATACTACTGAGTGTTGTATCTACCCACGCTAAAACACCATCGTTCTGGTACTGGTGGTGGTGCTCAGTGTTATATCTACCCAGGCTAAAACACCATCGTTCTGTTACTGGTGGTGGTGCTCAGTGTTATATCTACCCAGGCTAAAACACCATCGTTCTGGTACTGGTGATGGTGCTCAGTGTTATATCTACCCACGCTAAAACACCATCGTTCTGGTACTGGTGATGGTGCTCAGTGTTATATCTACCCATGCTGAAACACTCAGCATTGTGTTGAAGGAGATAAAGCAGATCGCAATTTCTGTCTAGTCTTTACGCCCAGAGACAAAGACGAATGACGGCCTGGAGCTGTGAAGGTGTTGTTCTAAATGTTAAGTGACTTTCTTTACTTTATTTGAGGTAGAGTCATAAAAATTGAATCCGTAAAACATCTGTTTTTGTTTTGCTTACTTCCCTTTGTATCTTCATCATTTAAATTCATTTCAATGGTTGAAAAAGCATTGAAGACCAAAAAATTAAAATTCTTAATTCCTGCCTCATTTCTTCATGTCATATCATGGGATTATTTTCACTCTTTTCTTTAAAAACCGGGCTTGAAATTGTTGAGCGGTCAGGTTATCTGGTCCTATCCTAGGCCCGATAGTTCAAAAAATATCACAAATTGATCTGACTTGGCCGGACTTCATCGCTTGCATAAAATATTAACTGTCGGCGAATTCTTCAACTTCTCATATCCAAAATTCATTCCCATTTCTCACAAAACAAACACAAAAAGATTCAAGGAATTTAAAAAAAAAAAACAAAAAACAAAAAAAAAACAGCCGCATAAACAGATTCATTAATCAAACAAAATAAGAAAATTTAGATTATTAGAAATAATTCGATTTTTAATATCCTTGGAGCGAATCTGAATGAATGTTCCTGGTTGTGACTAAACGTTCCAGCAAACCTTTCTTCCTCCCCAAAAAAATAACTGTTGATGGGCAAAACTATGAATGAAGATGAAAACAGATTAAAACGAAAAAGCAACGAAATGTCAATTGTTCATGTCAGCAACAAGAAAGAACAACAAAACAAGAAATCATTTCATGAATCCTGAAAACAATAGGAGAAAAAACAAAAAGAAAAATGAAGAAAAAGATGGCTGCTAGAATACAATAATTCTTAATAAAAAGTCAAATGA
>JAWDGP010002806.1:0-10000 GCA_033675545.1 Elysia crispata | reverse complement strand
TGATCAACATTGTTGTCTTCCTCAAATTAGGAAACAAAGACATAGTTACAATACTGCTGCTGTCCCTTGCGATGTCAGACTTTGTTTTTCTCACCCTTAGCACACCGTCCATTTGTGGTTATATCATTTGGACTTTATTAACTTCTTACTCCTGGCCTTTTCAAAAACATATTCTGCTTTACTTGCTCTACTGGCCAGCATTCACCGCATATGATCTGTCAGCGTTTATCTCGGTATCTCTGGGAATTGTTCGTTGCGCATGCATAGCTATGCCTCTTAAGTTTAAGCTTGTTTTCACAAAATCCAGGACTGTCAAGTGGGTCGTATTTTTAGCCTTCCTTGTCGTTTTTCTGAGGTTACCAGTGCTGACAATCAATAGGATTTCCTGGAGAATAGATCCTCAAACAAATGTGTCTTCACCATATTTAAAATTTGTTAACAGGGCTTACATGTCGCGCCTCAACGATATTTTAAACAGAGGGATCATTATTTATGTCTTGTACATCACAATGGTTACCTGTGTATTCATTCTTAGTTTCAAGCTCCACCAGGCCTCTAAGATACGACGTTCCTGCACAACAGGGCTGACCAGAACCTCTGACCAGGCACCAGACAAACCAGTCGCCCAGGGTCTGTCCTCGAAAGATATACAGGTGGTGAAGTCTGTGGTCCTGGTGTGTACCATCTTTATTCTGTCTCATCTACCGTTCCTGATTTTATCATCGACGCGTCTTGTCAGACCAGATTTCGACAGCGGGCAACAGTTAGCATATCTGTTTGCAATTTTTAGCCAGATCAGCCGAACATGCTCGTATCTGAACGCATCACTTAACATCTTCGTGTATTACAGTTACAACACCAGGTACAGATCTGTTTTGAGTTTTATGATATCTGTGAAATTAGAGCAGTAGTTGTTTTTTTCCTTATCACTGAACATTTTCTTTTGCAAAAACTTGAAAAAATCAAAAGAAACATTGAATGAGCGTATGCAAACTTTGAAAAAATATTAATATCCCAGACAAAAAAATAATGAAAATCTTACCTTTTTGATTGTTTTATTTTGTTTTTTAATTTTTTTTTTTTGTAAATTGGTAATTTTTCCACTCCAATGAACATGGAGCTTCATATCCTTACCTAGCGGAGTACTTCACGTTAGTAAGAATACTGAGCTGCCTCTGGCCTGCCATTATATTGTTTGGTTTGGTTTCCAACGTCATCAACATTGTTGTCTTCCTCAAATTAGGAAACAAAGACATAGTTACAATACTACTGCTGTCCCTTGCGATGTCAGACTTTGTTTTTCTCACCCTTAGCACACCGTCTTTTTGTGGCTATATCATTTGGACTTTATCAATTTCTTACTCTTGGCCTTTTGACAAAAGATATTCTGCTTTACTTGCTCTACTGGCCAGCATTCACCGCATATGATCTGTCAGCGTTTATCTCGGTATCTCTGGAATTGTTCGTTGCGCATGCATAGCTATGCCTCTTAAGTTTTAGCTTGTTTTCACAAAATCCAGGACTGTCAAGTGGGTCATATGTTTAGCCTTCCTTGTCGTTTTTTCTTAAGGTTCCAGTGCTGGCAATCAATAAGATTTCCTGGAGAATAGACCCTCAAACAAATGTGTCTTCACCATGTTTTACATTTGTTAACAGGGCTTACATGTCGCGCATCAACGGTATTTTAAACAGAGGGATCATTATTGACGTCATGTACACCACAATGGTTACCTGTGTGTTTATTCTTACTTTTAAGCTCTACCAGGCCTCCAAGATACGACGTTCCTGCACAACAGGGCTGACCAGAGCTTCTGACCAGGCACCAGACAAGCCAGTTGCTCAAGGACTGTCCTCTAAAGATATACGGGTGATGAAATCTGTGGTCCTGGTGTGCACCACCTTTATTCTGGCTCAGTTATCGTTCTTGATTTATTCAACGGTACGTCTCTTTAGACCAGATTTCACCAACGGTCAGCATCTACGATATCTGTTTGCAATTTCTGGCCAGATCAGCGCAACATGCTCGTATCTGAACGAATCATTAAACATCTTTGTGTATTATAATTACAACACGAGCTACAGGTCTTTTTTGCCTTTTATAACTACTTGTGAAAAAAGATCTTTCAAAGTTGGCTTTGAAAACACTTTTCGGCATGGCCATATTTTAAGATTGACATCACATTTAAAGATTGGTAATGATAATCTTTATAAAACCATGACTGTGTTCATATTCGAGTGTGCAAACCTCTAGCTATTGCTTTGTTAGTTTGTAAATGTGTATCATCATTTTTGACAAATAGTTCATAATTTCTTTTTTTAATACCTCAACCCTTTGATAATTTTCATACTGTTATTACTGGATGCTCTTTGTTGAGATAATCGGGAAATAAATTAAGTTTCCTTTTTGACTCGTTTAATATGATTGTTTACTTCACGTTCAAAGTGTTCATCTTAAGTTCTCATTGTAAATACGACTTTGACATTGAAAATCAGAGTAACTGTACTCTGGAGCAAGGGTTATCTTCGATCCCTATGAAAGATACTGGAACTGGCCTTAGATCTACCATGAGCCAGAAAGTTCTGAGGTCAGGTGTATGGGGGTGTCTAATATTGATGCTGTGGCTTTCAGGGTCCGACATGGAGAGTCTCGGCCGAAACGTCAATGGAGTATTTTGTAGGCTGGTACACAATAGGCGGACTAATCAGAGGTCTGGCGAAGGCGTTCAACTATAACACGAATTAGATGGTGCACACTATGAGGTAATCTCCAGAGCCTGTGTCAAACTTTGAAGCAAAGTCCCTGTGAGGACAGAATGGTGGTAAAAAATTTATATAGATCTGGAGACGGTGTGGAAGGTCGAAACCTTGACAGGCCGGGCCCGAGTTATCCGAAGTTATTACCGCGACAAGTGGTAAGGAATCTTTCGCATCTGATTGCATTTTGGAGACAAGAACATGAGACCACACTAAGCTCACACTTTCAGTCCGATGGTTTGCGCAGATTTTCAAACCTCGCGGTTGGTCTCAGTTCAGGTTTAACTCATACCATCCGGATATCCCAACGTCTTCAGCCGGCAACTCTTTAAGGTTCCTTGTACGCCGCGTTCTTGTAGGCAGGTTGTAGTCCGAAGGGGTCTTCGAAACGTTTGAATGACGTGGGTGATAGCTGGCTCAGACCTTAAAGTTACCAAAAAGAATAAAATTCTTGAAAGCTTGACGATATCTCGGAAAAAGCTCAATTAAAGGCTCAACTTACACAAGTCCTTAAATTAAAACCTAAATTTACTTTGAGGTTGATTAATTGCTTATGGACCAAAATCAATTTATCAAAGTTATCTTGAATACTTACGTTGAGAATTAACTGTTTCAATACCATTTCAATGCAGTATTAGATCTAGAAGGGATAGTCAAGTTTTCTCCCTCCCTCTCCCCCCTGGAAATTAACACAAATCAGAATGTGGAACAGTTGTAACCTATAATCGTGTTGTAACCTATAATCGTGTTGTAACCTATAATCGTGTTGTAACCTATAATCGTGTTGTAACCTATAATCGTGTTGTAACCTATAATCGTGTTGTAACCTATAATCGTGTTTTAAACAAGCTTATCTTAAGCTTAATCAAAATGCTTTATACATAGAATCTATCTATCTAGATCTAGATCTAATCTAAAATAGAGATCGGAGTGTAGAATCTATCCAGCTAAGTCTCAGGTGGACTTTAAATGAGAAAAATTCCAATGGGGTCGCATTTTTTCTAGATCAGGCTTGTTTCTCTCATACGTGTGGATGCCTGTCAAGCTTTGGAATTTGTCCGCAGGGTTCATGAGAAATCCAATTGCAAATTTAGAAGAAGATTCAGGTATTTTGAGTACATTAAGCTTACGGAGAGTGAGGGCAAATCCTACCGTGCGTGAAAATAACTTGAACACCATAAAAAGAACAGAAACTGTGGAATACTCTTAATGGAAGAGGTATTTTAGTCTGTAGAAGAAAACCGAGATTATTGTCATTGGTTTACTCGAGGTTGGCAATGAACCACTGAAGGAGAAGCAAGGAGGGATTTTGGCAAGCAATATGAGTTTTAAACAATAATTAAAAACAAAAACAAACGAAAAAACGAGAGATGAAGTGGCTGTTATTAGCACACAATAATCTAGAACTAGAGCTTGGGAATGTGGAAGCTATTAGAAAAATGCTCATCACAAAAACAGGCCAAAAGATTCAGTGGAATGGTACGCATAATTTTTTGACGTCTCAGGTAAATTGCAACCTTGCAGAACTCTAACAAAGAATAATCCATATTGATCTCTAGGGTGCGCTACGGCCTTCTGCACAACCACAGAACTAGTAATAAGGTCCACCTTTGTTATATCTCGCTGTACTCGAATACCCTTGGAAATTTGTGAGGCCACAATCAAAGATGGTTTTGGTGCCTTTCCTTATGCTAAATGAGCTTTCACTTGAATTTGCGTCAAACCAAGCAGGATCGGGATATCATCGAGAGGGAACTGTTATCTGCGGTGTCCAGTCATACCTACTAGCAAAACATGTAAGACGCCATAGAGCACAGGCTACCTACAAACACAATTAAGATAGTATTTACATTAAGCATAAAGACGACTACAAAGATTAGTAATTTGGAGAAACCGATAAAGATATGAAATGGCATGGCATGGGCGAAAGGAATTTCATTTCTAAATTCCGATACAATGTCTAATGGTAATAAGTTTCACAAACTGTGAAAAAGATTGTGAAAAAATGTAGAAAAATATAGGAAATCAGATACAACTGTACAGAAACTGATGACCGAAAGAACGAAAGACGATATATATATATATATATACATATATATGTCTTAGTAATCGAAACAGGACCTACCGTCTATGAGACTATGTATTGAGTTCAGTGGAATGATTCTCTTGGAAAATAAACACATTGATAAAAGAAAAAAAATATCACGTTTACCAACATCAATGAGAAAAAAATAAATGGTCAAACGATTTGTAGATTGTCTCGCAGCGGAGATCATGTGAAGGGGAGCAAAGCAAACAAATGATTGATACATTTGAAGCTTACAAGTATAACAATAAATATAATGAGACATATCCCCATTCAACATTTTATTGGAAGGATACCACGGAAAAAAGTAATTTAGGATATTCTTTAAAAGAGGACTAGCAATACATACCCTTTATCAATTATTTTTTAAACTTCATTGAAGACGGTTTTTACCACCCACAACATGTGAAACAGCAATAGGACAAATTAAGTCAGATTTTGGCGCGAAAGAAGTTTTATTGACTATAATGTAGATCATTTTATACTTCATAATTTTTAAAAAGCTTTTGTAAAACAATGGGAGAATCACTCCGCTGTCGCCAGGTGCGTTTCAAGGAATTAGTTTGGCGGAATATTTCGTAAACGTTATGAAGAACATGATCAAATGTTGTGTAATAATGCATGAATACCACTGTAAAGAACGCTAGGTGTAAGGAATACTCTGAAACAAAACTAAAATGATGTCTACCAGAGCGACTTGAACGCTTATTCTTTTTTCGCTCAATGAAGAACTGTCAAAATGAAAAGAAAAGACAGAAGTCTGAAGCATATTTCAATAAAGTTAAAAAACAGATCAACAAAGAAGTTAGAGACATATCTGCTCTGCTAAGATGCTAAACTGTTTACCACCAAACTTTGGCGTGCCCGGTTAGAACTGAGAAAAAACCAGTAAAAAAGATTAAGAGCAGGTTGTAACAGGTGGGATGGGATAAAGTTATAATCCACCAAAGAAACACACTTTTCTTTAGCCTACCTCATTCAACAAAAAAAGTAGGCAGATCGACGAAAAAAGTGACGCTGGATCCAGAAAACAAAAAAAATGAGATTAACAGATATGAAGATGGTTCCAACTGACTGATAGACTACCCAAGCCGGGTAGTATCAGCTATCAAGCTCTTGAATTTCAACAGAGTGAACTAAGATCTAATGAAAGCATAGATTTAAGAATATGAAATTAATTCATGATTCAATATGCTCGTTATAATGCGCTAAATAAGTTTTTAAATGCGAATGGCACAATTATAGCAATGATCCAATATACAAATGATTCTAGCAAGAATTATGGGGGTCACCCGGAGTACAAATTAAATCATCCTTTGTTATAGGGTTGCAAAATGTGAAAAATTGATCTATCAATCATTACCTAAAGCAAAAGGTGTTCCTACCATGTTTGATTTAACTAGTAATTAGCATTAACTAGCTCAAAAACTACTTATTCATTTCGTTCTATCAAATGACAGTATGATGAACAAGACAAAGAGAGAGGATGAAAATAAGAGGTCATATTTTTATATGCAAAGGAAAGGCTTCTAGTTGCATTGGAAAGAAAATTACTTGTGGAAGTTTCCCTCATCACTTTAAAACACTAAGAAAGAGAAAACGTGTCATTGTCTTTTTCTTTGGGCAAACAAAGCTCCTGCCTCATACGTTTGATTATATGGGTAAAACACATGACTGCATTAGCAATACGAATTTTGACTAATTTAAGTGATTAGAGTCGTCATTTTATGTTCTTCTTGAGAATAATGCAATTTTGTGTAGTTTATCTGGGCTTACTCTTTAATTTTCGATTAATCTGTACCAAAACAAATGAAATTTGGTTACTAATGTAGATATGTCATCTTGAAGCCTTTATTATAAAGAGGAGGGAGAATCTTGATTAAATCTTTGTCAAGAGAGTCATCGGATGATTTTAAATCTTCATTGGCAAAGGAAGAAAGCTAAACCATAACTTGGTTTTAATGATGGAACTCTTACAGTGGACTAAAAATAGCTCTAAACTTTCAACAGAACATGCAGTCTCATACTCTTACCAAGCGGAATACTTCATGGTAGTAAAAATACTGGCCTCTATCTGGCCTGCCATTATATTGTTTGGTTTGGTTTCTAACATCATCAACATTGTTGTCTTCCTCAAGTTAGGAAAGAAAGACAACGTGATAATATTACTACTTTCCCTTGCGGTGTCAGACTTTGTGTTTCTCACGCTTATGACACCGTCGATTTGTGGCTATATCATATGGACTTTACTAATTTCTCACTCCTGGTTTTTTGACAAAAGAATACTGCTTTATTTGCTCTACTGGCCGGCATTTACTACATACGATCTGTCGGCCTTTATTTCCGTCTCTCTGGGTGTAATGCGTTGCGCATGCGTAGCTATGCCTCTTAAATTTAAGTTTGTGTTTACAAAATCCAGAACTATCAAATGGGTCATGTTTTTAGTCGTCCTGGCTGTATCCTTAAGGATACCTGTGTTGACAATTAACAGAATATTCTGGAGAACAAATCTTCAAACAAATGTGTCTACACCATATTTAAAAGCAGTTAATGCTGCTTACATGACCCGCATCAACGATATTTTAAACAGAGGAATCGTTATTTACATCTTGTACATCACAATGGTTACCTGTGTAGGTGTTCTGACATTCAAGCTTTACCAGGCCTCCAAGATTCGACATTCCTGCACAATAGACCTGACTAAAGCCTCTAATCATGCACCAGACAAGCCAGTCGCTCATGAACTGTCCTCTAAAGATATACAAGTGGTGAAATCCGTGGTCCTGGTGTGTATCATCTTTATTCTGTCTCATCTACCGTTCCTGATTTTATCATCTACGCGTCTTGTCAGACCAGATTTCGACAGCGGACAACAGTTAGCATATCTGTTTGCAATTTTTAGCCAGATCAGCCTAACATGCTCGTATCTGAACGCATCACTTAACATCTTCGTGTATTACAGATACAACACCAGATACAGATCTGTTTTGCGTGCTTGCTATTTGTGAAATTAGAGCAGTAAGTTTTCCCGATCACTGAAAATTTTGTTTTGCAAAAAAAAAAAAAAAAATGAAAAATTCAAAAGGAGCATTGAATGAGCGTATGCAAACATTTAAAAAATGTTATAATGCCAGACCAGAAATAGTAAAAATCTTCTCTTTATTTTGTTTCCTTTTTGGTAACTTCGCATTTTTTTCCACTTTAAGGAAAGTACCGCAGAGGGTATAACGTTTTACTAATAGTCTAATGAGATTAAAAACTGCTAAGAGTTTTGATATTCATATTGGATTTTAATGAATTTATTATCATTTCAAGCGAATTTATACCACAGACTCGAAAGTCGTCTGCATAAAAAAAGAATTGGTATTAAAGATATCCCGATCTCTCTTTGAGATTTGCAAAGGCTCCCGATGCCAAAGCTGGAACTGCCCTCTTAAAGAAAAAGAAGAAAGATGTGAAAACTATGCTGAAGTTCATGCAAGAAAGAAGCCGACGATGGACACATCTATGTATTGTGTAAAATGTACAATTATATCAGCATCACTAATTTTAAACAACAATGTCTAAAAGCTGAAGTGTGGTTGTGAAGCTATTCATGATTGACCCTAATAATAAATATATTGATTCGATGTTGTGTTGGAAACAAACTGGAAACAATTTAAACTTTTTATTGTTTAGTACAGTTTTGCCTACACTCCCCTTGTACATTTAAAGTGTGTTTGCCTTTTTAAGAGCTAATATATTCTTACATATAACGTTGATAACAGTTATATTAACCAAAAATAAATACCAATAACAGTTGAAAAAATTGACGGAAGCAGACATCATTGAGAACAACAGTAATGATTATTGTAATCAATAAGATTAAATTTTGTATATTCAAATCTTTGATAAAATTTGATAAATATAAGTTTTATTTATGTTTGACAAAAAAAAAATAAAACGATTATGTGAGCAAAATTATTTTTCTTTAAACCATTTATTATTTGTAGCCATTTTTCTTTGTACACAGTATAGTTGTAGATGAAAAAACTTTCCAGTAATAATGATAATAAAAATGTTAATAATTTAAAAATAATAACAATAATAACAATAATAATAATAATAATAATAATAATAATAATAATAATAATAATAATAATAATAATAATGATAATAATAATAATAACAATAATAATAATAATAATAATAATAATAATAATAATAATAATAATAATAATAATAATAATAATAATAATATTAATAATAATAATAATAATAATAATAATAATAATAATAATAATAATAATAATAATAATAATAATAATAATAATAATAATAATAATAATAACAACAACAACAACAAATAAAATGATAATATTAGTAATTATGAAAAAAATAAGTAGTAGTAGTAGTAGTAGTAGTAGTAGTAGTAGTAGTAGTAGTAGTAGTAGTAGTAGTAGTAGTAGTAGTAGTAGTAGTAGTAGTAGTAGTAGTAGTAGTAGTAGTAGTAGTAGTAGTAGTAGTAGTACTAGTAGTAGTAGTAGTAGTAGTAGTAGTAGTAGTAGTAGTGTTGGTGGACGTGTTTGTAGTAGTAGTAGTAGTAGTAGTAGTAGCAGTAGTAGTAGTAGTAGTAGTAGTAGTAGTAGTAGTAGTGTGGCAGTAGTAGTAGTAGTAGTAGTAGTAGTAGTAGTAGTAGTAGTTCTTCTTCTTCTTCTTCTTCTACTTCTTCTTCTTCTTCTTCTTCTTTCTCTTCTTCTTCTTCATCATCCTCATCATCATCATCATCATCTTCTTCTTCTTCTTCTTCTTCTTCTTCTTCTTCTTCTTCTTCTTCTTCTTCTTCTTGTTCTTGTTCTTCTTCTTCTTCTTCTTCTTCTTCTTCTTCTTCTTCTTCTTCTTCTTCTTCTTCTTCTTCTTCTTCTTTTTCTTCTTCTTCTTCTTCTTCTTCTTCTTCTTCTTCTTCTTCTTCTTCTTCTTTTTCATCATCATCATCATCATCATCATCATCATCATCATCATCATCATCATCATCATCATCATCATCTTCTTCTTCTTCTTCTTCTTCTTCTTCTTCTTCTTCTTCTTCTTCTTCTTCTTCTTCTTCTTCTTCTTCTTCTTCTTCTTCTTCTTCTTCTTCTTCTTCTTCTTCTTTCTTTTCACTAACAGATTTATCAAAGG
>JAWDGP010002804.1:0-28163 GCA_033675545.1 Elysia crispata | reverse complement strand
CTAACGTTTATAAATTAGCTTTCACAAAAACAGTCAGCTAAACTATAAAAGAGTAGAGCCAACGAATTAATGTCCTAAGTTATTTTTATAACTTTCTTAAACTGAAAACTGAAGATGCCCCGAAGTAATCTTTAAAGTAAAAGTTGACATCTGTTTTTTATCCCCTATATATTATTATTCTTTTATTTTGTTCCGATATTTTGTTGCATTTTCACTACATATAACTTTGTAATCATTCATAGGCGATTTTTATAAACATATCCATAGAATTTTCAAAGCGTACTGTTCTGCCAGCCTTACAAGATTCAATTTTCACCATGAAGTTTTGATTTGCTAAAATACATTTTTTATTGATTTGCTATATATCTTTTTCATACACTTTAAAAACAATTAGATTAAATATTTTTAAATCAGATATCATTGTGATTCATTGATATCATTTGTGATCAAAACTAATTAATTTATGTTAAAAAAGCTTCTTGGTCTTCTTAAAAAGAGGGTAGCCAATTGTAAACAACATAAAGGCCTGTAAATTAATTTAAGGCATTTCCTAAAATAATTATAATTATCAGGAGAAAAAACGGTACTAAGAAAATGTGTAGAGAAACAGAATGGTGTTTAAAATTCTCTTAGGAATATACCAATCATGCACATAATACTATAAAATGAAAAAAGGGAAAAAAATATATTAGTGCCTCATTTATTTTCGATCTCTTTAACACATACTAAAAAGCGTAAAGGAGGTCGAAAGAATTTTTGGAAAGTCGATGCCTTTTGGAAATATTATATACCCATTTCCTGGAATAGTTGAATTGTACTATATTTCTCGTTGCTTTTCTTGTCAGTACTTCTAGTATTTTAAGGTTATTGAAGAGCATATACATTTTTAATAAGGATGATACTTATTTATAATCATGAGACTTTTTTGGCAGACAAATCACAGTCACTGGTTCCCAGATGGACTAATTTCAGCAAAAGAAGATCTCTGTGTATATCTTTTCAAATTTAACGGACTCAATTTGGCCGCCACTGGCTGTAATACTTTGTTCTATTCCATTTGTTAAGGTAAACAACGATAAGTTTTATAAGTTTCGTTTCCATAGAATTTTTTTTGTTTTGAATCGAACCGATTTTTAATACTCCATATTGATATTTCAATAGATTATATTGGTGATAAGATCTAATACCATGCTGTTAGTGCACTGTCTATTCCATCTTTGCGTTTTTTATATGAAAGTCAGCCCGAATTAAACGGCATATAATGATCGGACTTAATGAGTAGAGCATTCCACAAGATATTGTTCTCGATATCATGTTCCAGAGAATGCTAGAAACAATATTGATGGAAGTCTACTTAATGCAAATCAACCTTTTATAATCCATTCCATATAAATTTAAAGGAATACAAATTATATACGATAAAATCAACAAATGAGAAAGACTTATGCAAAAATGTTCCTTGAACAAATATCGAATAATATCGCAAAAGACTAACTGTAAAAAAATAAACAGAGCAAAACCAATTTTCTGTTTTATTAAAGTTGAAAAATATAATATTAATTAAAATTGGCAGGTAAGAAAAAAAAACAATCAAAAAGAAAAATAAATATAGGAAGAAAAATATTCTAAAGAAGAAAAAAATAGAAACGAAGAAGGAGATAACCACAAAAGAAGACGAGAACAGAAATTTTTGTTATACAAGATAAAAAGAGATATCTGAATGGCTAGACACAAATATAAAAAAAATATGTTTGCAAAACGCGAATGGATGAGAAAGGGAAAATCAGAAAGAGAAAGAGTGAAAGAGATTGAAAGGGAGAAAAAAAATGACAGAACGAGAGATAGTAGATCAAGACAATGAGTGGGGAAAGAGATTGTGATATAAAAAAATGAGAAAAAGCAAGACACAAACAGAGAGAGTGACATATATATCACAATTAAAGCAGGTATTTCATCCGAATTCTAATGCATTTTCAAAACTCTTTAGCTGTAACTGTGTTATATGAGTCACTTACGAGGTTACGCAAAATAAAAGAAAAATCTCTAATGAGCATACAAAACGCATAGTGTTCGTCTTGAAAACGATTGCATTTTATAGTTTAGAGGAAAAGAAATAGTTGGTGAAAAGTCCGCGAATAATTTTAAAAAAAAAATTGAAAAAGAAAGAGTTTACTTTCACGTATGATTTTATGAAATAAACCAATACTGTTAAAAAAAAAAAAAAACAGTCTATGTGAATCACACCTATTGAGCGAAATGTTCAAAAAAATGCAGCCCCTACTGTGGAGGAGCGAATAAACATTGCGACATCATAAATGGATCTTGCCTTGACGGTTGTGTAGAAGGGTATCAAGGAGAGTTGTGTGACAAAGGTAAGGATCGTAAATTTTAAGCAGACTCATCCATCTCATGATAAATGTATTAGTTTGTCTTTGTCAACTTATTTATCAGAGTACAAAAATATTCTGACCCTTAAACACAGTAATAATTTTAGCGCATAATTTTACGAAAACAGATGATTATGGATCACAGAACTTTCTCAACTTGAAAAAAAATCAAAATTAAGGTTTTATATAAAAAAAATTGTACCGCTCCAAAAATAATGTGGCAATTAGGCTTTTTTTTATTTCTGTCAGCACAAACTATCACTGGTGACAACATAAATGGATCGTAAATTTACAGCTGTTTGGTGGCACACTAGCAAACTATTGTAACATGCATACGAAAATAGCCTAAAAAATAATTATAGCATACAAGTTCATTCATACTCATTTACAAACAACAAACATTGAAACATTCCGTTTCACTTTCCAATCACTTTCAAAACATTAGCAAACCTAGACTTTAAATATTAGCGAAGGACGCATTTTATTTTATCATTACATAAATTTAACCGATGCATATTAGTCATTATCTAAAAAAATTATGATAAAGCATAAAGCGAGGGAAAAGCCGCTTCAAAAGTGTGTTTGCTAAAAAAGTAATTGTTTGGAAGTGACCAAAGAGAAAAATGAAAATAGAAGGAATGTAGAAAGAGAGAGAGAAAGAGTGATACAGGTACAGCAAGAGAGAAAACGCAGGATAGATATCAGGAAGTAATAAGAAAACTGTGCATTAGGAAAATTAATATTAATTAACTACATAAAACGCGTTTTGGCTTAGAAATCAGAGGAACGAGAAAACAAGTAGGAGATAAATGGAGAAAGATAATTTATATAATGAGAACAGAAAACAAGGATAAATCATGAGATCGCCAGATACAATATATAAAACCCGATTGAAAATTGTACAAAATGGGAGAGGTTGAACTTGTATTAAGCATTTCCAAAACTATAATATATAGGCAAGTCATCTATTACTTCTACCAATACTTCACATTCTTTATTCCACCTTAAGGAGAAATTGACGTGTAACTCAAAATCATGTTTCAACAAGAACTGCATTTCAAATAGGATTATTCTTTAAACTGATAGTTTTAGATTAAAAATCTCGGTTTTTGGAACATAAGAGTCCATTTGAGGGGAAAAATCATTTAAATGTCAGTCCGAACAATCTTCACAAAAACTTTTCTAAAATGGGAATTTTATTTTCAACAGGGGTTCAAAGAGGTTAAAACTAAGATTTACATAAAATTATGATATTAAAATTGGACATTTATTTTTTTCAGTTTAAATTGTTTACATGTCTCAATGTTTTATTCTCTCAAAATAGTCTGTGATAAGAATATCTGTGGAGAGAAATATTTTAAAATGTAGTCATTCTCATTGTAGGAACTAAAAAAGTTTTCAATTGATCATGTGTTTTTGGCTGTCTTTATAGGTATCAAGGGCAGTTATATGATTGGGGTTAGGGTAGTATACATGAATTATATTCAACTTTCATATGATATAAATATAAGAGACATGAAAAGAAAAGAGCACTTTTGACCAAAAAACAAACAAACATTTAAATAGTCTAATTATGGATTATAGAAGTTTTAAATTTGTTTTAAAAAACTCCAAATTTATTTATATCTAAAATGTAAACACACTTTGTCATAAAACAGTCTGGAAACAATACATATGGAGACCATTATTTAAAACGCTGCAGCCCCTTCTGCGGTGGCGAAAATAAAACGTGCGACAATATAAACGGATCATGTGCCTTTGACTGTCTTGATGGGTATCAAGGACAGTACTGGGATAAAAGTAAGGATTGTATGAAGTGAAGCAGTTTTAGCATTGTGATATATCACTAATAGATTTATCTTGAAGAACAATATACTAAATTATCAATCCAAGCGTACGAATGATTATTATAATAAAGTCTCCATGTTTAAGGCAAGGAGACATTCAAAAAGTTTTTTGTGGATGATATAGTTTTGTTAACTTGGCATGAAAAAATTACCTTTAATAATTATTATGTTCTAGTTCAAAAGTAATATTTAGTCCTTTTTAACTGGATGTGTGAACAATACTTATAGTGTGAAATGTTTAAAACACTACAGCCCTCACTGTGGCGGAGAAAATAAGTCATGCGACTATATCAACGGATCGTGTGTCTTTGGCTGTGTTGATAGATATCGTGGAGAACTTTGTGATTCTGGTAAGGATTATTTTAGTGGAACATATCTTTTTGTGCAAACTGCGCCCGATAGTAATCAAATTGTTTTAATAAATAACAAACAGAGAACATTTTTTCCTTAATTTCAATTTGAAAAATTTGAATACAACCATTCATGACCATACAAATGAAAAAGAAAAAGACATTTCAGTTTGCCTCTGAGAGATATTTTTTTTTTGTTCGAGTAATTTTCAAATCAGTTATGCATCTAGAGCACCTGACTCTGGTTACCAAGAAAGTAAGTTAATTTGTGGTTTATTTCTCTGTTTAAATCATTATGGTTTGCAATGCAATATTTATGCATCGCTGATGCTTTTTCTGTGACTACGAGTATGTAAATCACGTACACCTTTTATTCAAAATCAGGTTGGGTTTTTCCTAACCATTAAATGTTTTTTCCACCTGTTTCATTATGTGTTTGTGAGTAAACCGAAATGAAAAAAAAAAAACATATCACGTTTTTTTTTCCTTTTTTTATCTAGTTCGGAACTCAATGAAAGAAAAAAGCAGTGGTACCTCGTTTAATTACATATGCTGCAGTTGGTGCAATTTTTTTCATTGTCAGCCTTGTTATAATCTCTGTTACAATGTAAGCAAACCTGAAATTAAAGGACAAATTTTGTGTTCTAAAAAAGTTTTATACTTATAATTATGATGCTTTTTAATGTTATAGTTGTTGGTTCTCTTTGATTCTATTGTTGGAAAAAAGATATATGGTAGCCAGCGCAAAAAAAAAATTGGGCAAAGTTTCATAGTGTAACTCTAAAAACACTTGATTTAAAGCCTTTTTTAACCATTGAACAATAAGTTAGTTTTTAAAACATATGATTTAAATGTAGCAAGGGTAGAGGATACGAAGTCTTTAAACCAAAAAAATTACAATAACGTAAGAAGAGTGCAAATGCATTTTTGATCGCTGTCTAAGAATCGCCTTACAAGTGAGAGATATTTATAAGCTTATTATAATATTTTTTGCTACCTATTTTATGAACAGCGGTATCAAGTTAAGTTCAAGAAAATGATTTCATTTATTTTATACAATCTCATTTACAGTTTCTCAAATGGCCTTCTGGTCGCAGAAGAACACAATTTTAGCACTAGATATGAACTAACAGATGTAGAGCCATACAGTCTAGTGAGCACCCAAGTCGGGATGGTGGAGTTGTCTACCGAATATGATGGTGACATTTCAGATGATATGGAAATGAGCAGTGGATCTTAAGTGAGTGGTCTTGATGAATCTAATGTATCTGGTGACCCTTGGAAATTTGATGAAAGTGGCGAACCTGAGTGAACCTGGTAAACCTGATAAACCTGGTAAACTTGGTGGGTCTGACGAACTTGATGATTCACACTACACTCATCGACGCGAAGAAAGTTTTGTATAGTTTTGACGATCTTATCTTCCAAGAGAAATTTTAAATTGTTCCATCTATTTTGCATTATGTGTCCAAAAAAATTAAGGTCAAAATGTTTTTAAAATTTTAATATTTGAAACGCAATATTAAATTTTCTTTCAAGTTTCTTTTTCACAATCTAAAGTTATGTCTTGTAACTTATTTGTATTTTATAGTGTTTTATATTTCTTCACAAAGAAAAATGACATAGTATAAAACTAAGTAATATAATGTATTGACAAACATTCTTTTTTCACTCGAAAAACCAATATCTTATGGTTGCTCTCGCTAAAAGTTCATAAATGGTTTAATTTGATATTTCCACGTCGGTCAGTGAATTTGATTAAGAGTATAGTTTTACATTTTTAAAAACATATTTGTGGTACAATTGAGAGAGTGAAATAGAGAGAAAAGGAGAGGAAGAAAGAGAGAGACAGTTATAGAGAAAGAAGAGAAAGAAGCAGACAAAAAGTGCAAAACAGAGAGAGATAGTGACACAAAGAGAGCTAGGAAGAGAGACACAGAGAGTGGAAGAAAGAAAGGGAGCAAATGTGTAAGTTTTATAACTTTAAAATGTTATTTATACTTTCAGAGATTCTAGTTATGCTTCGAGAATACACCTTTGTGATATTTCCATTCACCGACTGCGTCTTTTCTTGTAAACCCCGCACAATAGAAAAGCTGGTTGTGGCTCTATTATCTGGTGATATTTCATTTATAAAATCATGCAATTATAATTAACTATTTTATATTTTTTGATTCTGGTCGCATCAGCAATTTGACATATTTGTAACATTATAGATTCATTTACTATTTACTGCTTACTGTAGTTAAGGCTATGCCTGTCTCAGCATGTCATATAGTTAATTGTTTTTAAACCTTTTCTTGCAAGATATTTTTTCTTTATAACTTCAATATTTTCTGATGTGAGGAAAATTCTTTTGGCTACTACTTTAATAATCTGGTTCAACTTTGACGACACATGCAACAAACACGATACATTTTATTAAAAAAACAACAACATCCAATTAAACCAACTACCATTAAGGCCTAAGTTTGTTATTTATATTGGATAACATCTGCTAGTGTACGCTACATCCTGAATCCTAAGTCTACCCCATTGACCCATTCTCAATATTCCGGCGAAATAAAAAAAAAGAAAGGCCCACCTATTGAACTGTGTTGGTTCACACTGGAACAGTTCTTTCAGATTACTTGAGTTTCTATTTTAGAGAAACGTTTTCACAATCACTTATTCGATATCTGGAGAGAAATATATCAATTTGATGGAATATCTTGATGTAAACACTGGTATTTAGGTTTGTCAAGGTACAAAGTAAAAAAGAAACCCCCAAAAAGAATTGTTTAGCTGTATGCTATACATAATAATAACTAAAATATTCAACCTCCACAAAACTTCGACATCTTTTTTTTTAAACGTTTGTCAATATTTAAAGCTAAAGAGAAAAAAGTAGTGCGTATTATTGAAAACAAACAAAGTGCATGTACAGATAGAGTCCATCAAGAGGGAAAAAAACATTAAGAAAGTATTTAAGCACGTTGCTCAAGATTTTTTTCCATTTATTCTATAAGATTAAGTTCTTCCGTCCAATAAAATAACCGCTTGGCAACTACCAGTCATTTATTAAAAACCAAAATGCCATCGAAATACGCTAAAACATTGTTCATGTTTTTTTTTCTTGTTTTTTCTGTTGTATTCTGTGGTGAGCTTTATCAAATTTAAAAATGTTCAATGTTAAATGATTGATTTTTAGTTGAAAACGTAAAAAAATAATTTTCTTTGATAAACATTATGTTTAACCGTTACTTATACAATGCTGCTGCTGCTGCTACTACCACTGATTCAGTTGTTTTAATATTGCAGTTCCACTGGGAATTCAAATGCTCTATAATATTTACATTTATGTTGAAATTATTTCGTGACAGAGTCAAAATTGACTTATTTTTGTTGCTCTTTCAAAAGCGACATTGTCCTGAAGGGGTTTTTTCTATGCAATAACGAAATGACATTGGACTTGTTTGTATTCAGTAGCTTACTTTAATTTCATCACCGAGCTTTGTTATGTCGTCAGATTAGTTAGAGACATATTAAAGATATCTTAGATGACCGAACTTTGTTACTTTGGTCAGATTAGTTAGAGACATATTAACGCTATCTTAGATGCAGTGATTGACAAGCAACACCAAATATATAAAAAAAATTCTTTTTTGTTTCTTTGTTTGGTTTTACCTCTCTTTCTAAGCGTGCCTTTTTATATATCCCTTGGTGTTCCTTCTTTTTTCTGTTAAAATCTCTTTATCTCTCTTTCTCTCTCCATGTTTTAACAGTCTGTTATCTGTAAACAAATGCGAGATCAAATTATTTTCGACAACATTTCAACTTCCTGACGTCACTTTTGCGCCCTACCCGCCAAATATCGATTTGAAGTCAGAGACAGCAACTCGCAACTGCGACCATATTGCTGAAACTTTGCTTTAAAAAATTACAGCTTTTTTGCATTTTCCAATCCATGATGCTACCGCATGAGGTCAGCTATATTATTTGCGGCGTTTCTTACTCAAGCAATAGAAAAATGTGGTGTGGTTTTGTTCAATGTTTAATCGTCTTTATTTGCTGTAATGCATGTCAGAATCATTCCTCACATTTTCAGACTCCCAATCGATGTGAAAAAAAAATTGTTTCAGAAAAGACCATAAGGATAAAACGGATAAAAACTCTATTGTCTTTTTAAAGAGTATGGCTATTAAGAATGGATTTCCCTTTGCCGGTGATGGTCCATTGATCAGTACTCTGCCTCTGGTTTAGAATTGTACATGTAAACTAAGAATTAATTTGAAGAACTTGATCTTTTCAAGATTCTAAAATACGTGAATATTTTTCATGTTTTGTTTACTTTTCCTTTCTTTCAAATATCATTCCCTCTTACTGTTAAAAAGTCAGAAAAAAGAACGCAACACAGTTCTGTACTTGCTGTTATAGTTGTAGTATACGAAGATGTTGATCGATGCGTTAAGATAAGCGCACGTGTTGTTTATCTGACTAAAAACTCCAAACAAAAGTCTCAAACTCATGCAAGTATCAAATTCTTGGTTGATTAGACGAGTTGTCGATACTATCACGAACGGTAACTGCGACATGATGAAGATAGAGCATACCAGGACCACAGATTTGACCACCTGCAGGTCTTTAGGTGACATACCTTGGACATCTTCTTTGTCTAATGTCTTGTCGGAAGTGCAGGGTCGTGTTTGCCGTATTGTAGAAGACTGATAGAGCTTGTAACTGAGTACAATAACACAAGTTATCATTGTCAGATAGTTAAACCAGACCATGACGCTACGATTAAGAATATCGTTAATGCGTGACATGGATACTCTGTTCACGCTGGCCACATATAGGGCAGAATTATTGGTCTTCGGATCTGTTCTTTAGGTAATTCTAAAGATTGTCAACTCTGGCAACCGCAACGAAACAGCCAAAACGGCTAGGAAAAACACCCATTTTATTGTTCTAGATTTCGTAAATAAAAGTTTAAATTTGAGAGGCATCGCCACGCACGCACAACGCACCAATCCTAGTGAAACAGCGATAAAGGCAGATGGATCATAGGCTGTAAATGCAGGCCAAACAAGTGAAACCTTTAGCAAGTGTTCGTGGAATGGCCATCGGTAGAACTTAACATGTCTTTGGATAATCTATCCACACACAGAGGGCGTGCTAAGAGTGAGGAACGAAAGGTTCGACAAAGATAGAGATATGAGTAATATTGTCCCGTTATCCTTCGCACCAATTTTGAGAAATACCATATGTTGGTAATGTTTGCAAGAAAACCAAACAGTATGATAAAAGGCCAAACGTAAAAAATACTTCGATCATCTGAGAGTACTTTTCAGTGTAAAGCATTTGATAAGCAGATTTTGGCGCTCGTGTAGAGATTAGGTTAAAATATTTGTCAAGAGGGGAATTCTCCATTTTATGCAAGACCAGGCAAGGTGTGATTGCCCTTGATTTCGTAGTAACAACCCTTAATACTTTGATGTCACGGAAAAAATTTTCTTGTTTTTACATTTGTCCTAATCCGTATTAGGTATATAGTTTTTATAATCTTTGATCGACGGTAAGATCTGTTAACATAAAGGGGGAAAATGAGTAAACCGAGCTATATTTGTCTATACTATCTAACGATACCAAATGAATTTAATGTCATGTAAAAGATTTGCATCGAAAGAATCTGCTAAGAAAATTGAATGCTTAAATCAATCATGTAGGCCTCCACTTCATCTCCATCCCTTGGGCTCGGCTGACACCGTTATCTCTTTTCTTTCTGATTCTAAAAAATTCACTGACTGAAACTCCCACCTCTCCATCCCCAACACACACGCTCTTCTACTCTCTACCCCATCATCACCCCTAAAATAAACTCATTTAGTATTGTATGAAAATCTACAGTGAAGAATACCACAAAATTGTTATTGATGAGACAAACTGTGTTCAACAAAATTACAGCTAAAATCGATACCACGCGTGATGTAAAATAAGCATATTACATCTCGTGTCAAATTACTAGCTTGTTGGCAGTTGGCATTAAGCAAAAGACCAGTAACTGCGTCAAATGTTGCGCTCAAAATTATCTTTAACAAGTTATTAAATCTTCCCAGCTCTGGGAACTTTGCGAATATAATTTTGAGTTCGCGTGAAATTAGACATTAGCTTTGCGTCAAGAGAAAACATCATAGGTGTGTTCTTTGTACTACCCCTCATAAGAGTTATAGATAATTTTAATTGTCAATAAAAAACTCGAGTCATTTTTTTTATTTTCAAAGAACAATAAATGTTTCGATGATTGAAGGTAAATTTAAAGAGACACAAAAAGAGTGACGTTATGACTAAAGAAAAAAGATAGAAAGCGATAGACATGGAAAGACAAAAAGATGGAATAAAAGAGGGAGAGGCACAGACAGAGAGAGAGAGAGAGAGAGAGAGAGAGAGAGAGAGAGAGAGAGAGAGAGAGAAGCAGAGAGGGAGAGAGGGATACGATAAAAAAGAGAGACTATCCCCTAGTTATAGGCATTTTTAGCAGATTTTTACTTAAAACCGTATTTGCAGGTAAGAAACATTCTTATATATATATATATATATATATATATATATATATATAAATATAGAAGATCTTACCTTAAATTTCCATGCATACTACACTTGTGTTTCAAGCGGAGGACAAAGCTGTCGCCGGTCCTCCGCTCTCTTCGGGTAGAGATAACATCCTTATCTTCAAACTATATATATATATATATATATATATATATATATATATATATATATAGCATACGTTTTCGTTCGGACTCTACACGAATCTCTTTGATAATGATTTTTGCAGATATATACTTTTCAATGTACATATTTAATAATCAGAGAATCAAACATTCGGTTCTTGAAACATCCCAATTTTTTTCTTAAGAAGAGAAAAAAAAGTTAGTTATTAATGAAACTGATTTTTGTTCTTTGAATGATTTTGATCAACATTTACTCTGTAAGTTTCATTATACCGTCACAGTTGTTGCCTGTTTTCCTGTGAGATTAGACTATCCTTTTTTTTTTCTACCTCTTTCTTTGCTTCTCTCAGTTAACCTTGTTTCATTTTTCTCTCTGTCATCTGTCGTTTTTTATAACGAATACCACGGTAGTTTTCTTTTCTTCAAATGCTTTTACATATATTTTAAGCTAAAAAATGAAATTCATCGGAACGGAAAATAAATCGTTTTATGAACAAACTCAAATTTTGTTGTTATCTCTTTATGTTGGTTTATAACTAAGTTCCTCAGAGATTGCGCAGCTACGAGCGAAAGATTAAAATGAGGCTCCCGCTGACCATCTAAGATCCCCAAGCACTTAGAGGAAGGAACGACAACTTTTCTAGTAGGAAAATTAATAACAGTTAGGAACAAACCTAAGCATATTACTGGCCAATGTTTTTGTGTTTTATATTAATATAATTTCGTGGAACAAAATATTATTTTTCTTTTTCAAACTTACCTTGAAAGCTTAAAAATGTAAAATACTTTCACTAAAGTCATCGTGATCGACAGCAATCAAGTAGGGAAATTCTGATTTTCAAACTTGAAAGAATTAGGTCCATAATCAAGATATATTGAAAATATTGTGCAGATATCGTTTATGATCGTGAGATAACCATTTATCATATCAGGGCAACTTGGATTATGTTCTCAGGGAGAAGTTGAAAGTTTCATTCAATACATTTTTTTTGGTAGGTTTTAATGAAATGATTACGGTTCAGATTCATTATGTGATAAGACTATCTATATTTTTTCCTGAAATTCCGAAATAAGAGACAAAACCTAAAATTGTTTTTAGTTGATAAACTTTTAAAACTATACCTCCCGTTTTCACGAAAAAATTAAACATAAGCTTAAAACAACGCGAACAATGCAAACAAAAATAAATAAACCCCGTTGTGAAAACATCCACAGATTACTAAATAACACAGCCTACCAACCATTTGTGATCAACCAGTACATGAACTGTTGACAGATTAAAAAAAAATGTTTTGTAGCAACTTGAAATACATAAGTATCTAGCTTTTTCATTCAGTTGTCTCAAACGTCTATCCTTTATGATAATTATGTACATTCACAAACTAATTTTATATTCTTGATTCGTTACGACCTTATCCATTCAGTAGCAATTCTTTTGTGGATCCCAGTTTTATATTAAATATGCTTTCTTACAGGGAACACTGATAAAGCAGTGCTGATCTTTAATCCAACAAGACAATATATTTTATAACATTTGCTACAATAACTTTTACTGTAAAAAAAACATATGAATCAATAACACTATTATAGTTTCAACATTTTAAAAATATGACAGATCTAACTGATAAATTAGGTTGAAACGAACAGCATATTTAAAATTACGATTTCGACACACTCACCAAAGAACAACAAGTTTGGGATGAAATGGCCTCATACCAAACAGCTGACAAAAGCCAAGGTATGATCTATCTGTTCACCATCATTGACCACTTCACAAGATAAAAATAGTTCCTTTTCCTTATGCCCAGGTTTTCCTCTGCGCGTTAGCTCACCTCCATCATTTGGGATTGCTAGATTTAGAGTTCCCGAGGCAGACAGTTCACATCTTCATCGTGTCAAACTAAACAAATTTCTGGGCATCGAAGCCGAAACCACCACGGCTTAACACGCGTATAAAAATGGTGTCCTTGAGAGCCCCCATTGCCAACTTTGGGAGTTAAAAAACTATGTGCAAATTGTTTTATGTGTCTACATTTTTGTTGATCTTAAATGACCATTTTCTTCACAATGGTAACATTATGGTCAGATACCACAAAGGGCGGTTGCCCTTCAAGACCTTCATCCATCACCACCATTAATCAAGATCTAAATTTTCTTACTCCATATGTTACAGTATTAGATCAAGGATATATGTAACCATAAACTTGGGCCATTTTCTGAAAATTGGCAAAGTGGTGATATTCAATGTCGCAGCTTTACCAAGGAAAAACCAACAACGAGTTACTTTTATTTCATGAAACACTCTTAGAGTACCCTAATGATAGCAGAATTAGCCTGTACATTCCCATCTTGTAAACCAAATAAATTATCATAATGCTGGCAAAGTTTCTATACTTTATCAGGGTTCATTTTACTCAGACATAGGACTTTTGACCCTCCAACCCCCCGTCTTCTATATATGATTTGAACTTTAGATCTCTATTTTTTATTCAATCATTATTACTAAATTATTTTGCCTGATATCATTCTAAAACATTATTTAGAAATCATTGACGGAACTATTCCTTCGCTTCAACCCCCTCCCCCTCCCCTCTAAAAAATTGAAAAAGTAATTTAATCAAAAGAAACAATATAAAATACAAATAGATTAATAGAATAAAATACTAGTCTTGGTAACCTGAAGTTTGTTATAATGATCATTATGTAAACATGATTATATATATATATATATATATATATATATATATATATATATATATATATATATATATATATATATATAAAACATTGTTTACATTTCTTTAAATAACATTGTTATTTTTATTTTTTAGACTTTTAAAAACAAGTTTCTAGTTTATGCCTCTCTAAAATACTTTTTTTTTAGATTTTTTGCTTAAGATCCTAATTAAAAACGTTTTGATTATTGTCCTTCGCATTTATTTATTTTTGCATGCACCTTTTACAAACATTTCTGTTTGCGGAAAATTCTCCTACAAATTGTAATGAAACTGAATGCACGAATTCGTGGTCCTTGGTAACAACTATTCAGCAGTGAAAGAATGTTCTCAAATTGTTTCAGTATACAAGAAATCTAGATCTACATTTAATATTCCGACCGTTAAAATATTTTAATGACAGCTCACATTTCATCAGAATCATGAAGGCAAATGACTTTTTAAAAAGATAATGAAACTTCAACTTATATATGTTTTTTTATCCATCGGCAGTATCGTTTATTTCCTCTGTCTCGCCTATGAATGCACTGCAGGTATTTAACCATTTCAAAATAAGAGTATTAAATAATATAATTTTGTATGTTTAAAATTATTGTTGTAACGATCTGTAGTCTTGTGCCAACGCTTTAAGTCAGCGATATGATTATATGTTAGAGTCTCAGATTCATGTAAAAGCCAATTTTATATAGATAATGAATAGAAATCAGTAGATCGGAGTATTAAACTTGGAGTAATATTATTTGGCCACTGGGACCCTCCTATCCCACACTCAAAGTATTCATTAAGCTTTATGTCACTGACAGAAATTCTGGACTAAAGGCTTCGTGCTATCTCGTTCTCCATGTCCTCCTACTCCCCACTTTAATTCCTAGGATTCCATCGGTGCCTGAAATAAACTACTTCAACTTCTCTTACGTTCCCATTAACAAAGAAAACCAAACATTTTACCCATCTTCATGTCTATTGGCACGCCGCCACTCTTTCAACCTAGGAGAATATTGAAGAAAAGTCCTGGCGTTGTGATGAGTTGGCACAAGGATAACCGCCGGACCTAACCCCCCCCCTCTCCTCAACTTCAACGACTAGTGTAGATAAAAATCCCACATAAGTTGAATGTTTCTATAAACTGTTTCCCACTGGAGGCTTCCAACAATCATCCCATTCTTTCTGAAATCTCTCACCAACCTCGACAACCCGAAGTTAGGGTTTGTCATTCACATTTTTTACTATCAAAGATGACATCAAATAGGGCATCATATTTTATAACATTATTTAATTCAAGTTGATATGCGCTGTTTATTAAAAGAGTTATAGTTTTACTCGATTGTCTTGTATATATTGAGTTTTAAATAACAAAGACTTGATTCTAACGAAGAAAGTCATATATTTCAGCAAACCAGAAGTGTCATAGTACAAATCGCATGAAAAAATGTGTGTAAAGTGATTTTCACTAATTTAGTCTGACGTTCAGTAGTAATGCCAGGTTAAAACAAATCTCTTTCGTTGTCAACCCTATTCTCAACCTCGTTAGTGTTGTTCTATACTCTACAGACAAACAGTACTGTTCTTGGCATTCATAAGTTTTGTAGCAATTTATTATATCATGATATCAAGACATACTTTTTAAATGGGGCACAATCATTGAGAATTTAATTGTAGTTTTCTTCGTTTATGATGTTCACATAAATTGCACCTTAATATTCTGCGCTCGATCATCCGCCTCTAAGGATTGACTATATTTATTTCCAGTTCAATCCATCCCATGGTTTCCACTTTCTTTTAATATTGGCAGTTATACTTACTTGGATCGAGGACAAAGGAGCAATAAAAATATTATGCTCAACAAAACCAATGTGAAATATTATATTATTCCAACTATGATCAGCATTTTCGAATATTGTTTTTTATCTCAACAAAGAATAAAGTAGTATCTGAGTAAACATATTGTACCAAAATAAACCATGAAAGTTTTAGAAAACACATGAGTGTCTAAAATGTATAACAGTTGAGTTTGAATTTCTAAAGATATTTTGTGTGTTTTAGATGTTTATTTGTTTGTATCCGTACGGTCTTTTCTAATATATGTGTGATGTATTTTACGAAAATCTTTGTGTGACGAAAATAACTTCCCTCATTGTAAAAAGTTGTCACTATATCATAATCTATTCCGATTTTCAATTATAGCATGATGATGTAAAAGAAAATCTAATGCACTCCCAATTAATTTAAATAGAACAAAAGAAAAATATAAAGTATCAATCTTCGACCATTTCAGATTTCACATGTCCCGCCGGATCGAGACAAGCGGGACCTGTCTCTAGAAAATGGGACGAGGCAAGAAATATGTGCCAGGCGTATGGTGGAGATTTAGTAACAATTTTGGAAAACACTACACTACACAATATTAAAGGTAAATATATAATTATCAAGAAAAAATATTGATTCTTAATTTATTGCAAGCAGTGATATATTTAAACAAACTGTGAAAACTTTAGAAAAACTCTCTTTCAATGCGTTTCATCTATCTCTGCCTGTCTCTTCCCTTTCTGGCAACCTCCTTCTTTCTATTTCTCTCTCTCTGTCTCTGTCTCTGTCTTTCTCTCTCCCCCTCTATCTCTCTCTGTCTCTCCTTCTCTCTGCCTGTCTCTGTGTCTCTCTCATTGTTTTCTCCCTTAAATGTTGTTTTCCAGTCCTGTTCAAATTTAATTGTGAAAAAACAGGCTTACACACTTTTGAATGGAGTTAAAGAAATAATTGCTCAATATTGTATCATCTGCATAGATTTTATTCCTTTGTCATTCATTTTGTCTTTGCCAGATATAATACGTTTGGGTGTTCCTCATTGGATCGGCCTAAAGTATCATTACGCTGGAAATATCTTCAGATGGATTAATGATATTGAGTTGGTAAAATTGATTTCTTTTATAAGAATGGATTTATTCATTTATTTATCTTTATATATATATATATATATACACGAGTAAAACAACATAACTGAAAAAATTCAGATTGTTGTTTTTTGTTGTTGTTTTTTTTTAATTAAGAAATATTACTTGACTAGAAATACCTTTACGATACAATGATGCAAAGAGAGAGAGAGAGAGAGAGAGAGAGAGAGAGAGAGAGAGAGAGAGAGGGAGGGAGAGAGAGAGAAAGAAATATATAGAGAGAAAGAAATATAGAGAGAGAAAGATAAAGAGAGATTGAGAGAGAGGCAGAGAGAGAGGTAATTACAGACACGGCTAAATTTAGAAAACATATAAAACGGAAGATCTATTATAATAAAAAGAGCCTCAAAGTTAATCTCATGGTTCAAACTTGGAAATATATATAAATTTTACACAGAAAAATATTTTTGGTCTTTTATGTTTCCTCTATCCCCTATAATGTTTTAATCTTTTTAATTTTTTTTTGTATTTTTCATGTTCAATTACCACTTCATATAACGTTTCCATTTTTCATTTGTTTATACATAGCTTTTGAAACTTATAAGAGAGCTCTTCTGCGCAAGTTTTCAGATTTAATTCTCAGCACTTCTTGTTTGAAAAAGAAACGGTGTATATTTATTTTTATTTGCTAGAAATCGTTTTAAAAAACTGTGAAGTATGTTTAGTTTTATAAATTTTGAGATATATAAAACTGGATCAGTATATAGTTTTTTTTTTAAATATGATGATTTATATATGTCTTGAAATTTTTTATTAGAAAGTGTTACATTAAAAACAAAAAAGAATGGCATAACAATTTGAAAAAAGTACAATTATTAGGACAAACGGTATATATAAAATATGTATGGAAAAACGTTATATTTTTCTAATCTGTTATTATCAAATGCCTACCGGAACGATGGCTAAAATACTGAAAATATATTTGTGCTTTTTTATCTTCGATCCCTCTTAGAGCACGCTACATAGCTATATAGGAAGTGAAGAGTCAATGTCTTTTTACAAATTTAAAGATTGTAATTTCCTTAAATGGTTTACTTTTTTACAACTAGCTTACTATATTTTTCATTTTCTTTCGATTTTTTCCAAGCGTATGGCTTTAGGTTGAGCATTGTTTACTTGCATATAATATTATGTTTTTTTATAATGAACATGAATAAGGCTTATGTATAACCGTAAGACTGTTTTAGCAGGAAAATCAAAGCTCCTGGCTCCCAGTCAAAGGACTTTCTGAAAACGAAGGAACCTGTGTATTTCTTTACAATCTAGAGAAAACTTATTTGGCCACCGCTCATTGTGATAGTACATTCTCTTCCATTTGTGAAAGTTCTGCAGGTAAACAAAGCTACATAATTTTCTATTCAATAGTGCCTTAAACTTACCCAATACTTTATGGCTCAATAATGATTTTTAAAGTTGCATATATCAATCAAATAATCCATTATCAATATTGTAGTGCACTTCTTAATCCTTACGTTTTCGATATAAAAGTAATCTGGTTTTTAACAGTATGTAGTAGCCAGACGTACGGAGTGCTATATTCCACAAGATATAGTTATAGTTATATATAATGTTCTAGAGAATATTAGGAACAACATTGATGGAATTTTTCCTACCGCAAATCAATGTTTTACAAAGTAATCTATACTATTTTAAGGAAGAGAAAAATAAACGATAAAGACCAACAGAAGGGTAAGACTTAATATAATTATGAAAGTTTGTTACTTTATCGAATATCAAAACAATTATGAAAGTTTGTTACTTTATCGAATATCATAACTTATAAGAACTATAAAACATAATAAATATTAAAAAAAAAAAAAAAAAATTTCCTGATCATAAACACTGAAAATTGTAGAATAAATATAAGAGAGAGGTAATTTGAAAAGTCAGAGACGAAATTTAATACAGGAACAAATATACAGAAAACAGATAAAGATATAGAAAAAAAAGGAGATAACAACAAGCAAAATCGAGAACGTAATATGTTATAAGACGTAAAAACAAAATATATCTAGATAAATATAAACAATGATTCGTTCTAAGAGCAAAACGATGAGAAAGGGAAAAAATCAGAAAAAGAAGGAATGTGTGTAGGTGAGAGAGAGAGAGAGAGAGAGAGAGAGAGAGAGAGAGAGAGAGAGAGAGAGAGAGAGAAAGATGGGGAGACGGGGGAAAAGAATAATAGAGACAGAATAGCTTGAAAAAAAGATTTTTTTAAGGATAAAAGGAGAAACAACAGGATATATACTGAAAGAAAGACATAAAGTTTCGATCTAGGCTGGTATTGAATAATTTTTAGGCGGTTTTCAAATGTTTTATAGCCGTACCTGTGTCAAATGAGTTACATATAAGACGTAGTGCATGTGTTCAAAAAGAAAATATTTAATATCAGATGAATTGAAACAGTTTGTGAAGACTCCGCGAAGTCCTAATATAAAAATTATCCTCAGAAGAAAGAATTTACTTTCACAAATAAATCTGCAAAATGATTTTAATACTTTTTGCAAAAAAAAAACAGGCTGTGTGAACAATAGTTATGGAGCGAAATGTTTAAAACGCTGCAGCTCCCAGTGTGGGGGAGCAAATAAAGCTTGCAACAGCATAAATGGATCTTGCATCGACGGTTGCGTGGATGGGTTTGAAGGAGAGTTGTGTGATAAAGGTAATAATCGTATATTATTTTTTATGATATATATTAGAAACTATCATTGTCGACTTATTAGTTACATAGGTTTACCTATAATCATTATTATGAGTGTTATGGCCAAGAGGCGGGCAAAAAATGATTGTTATAGATGATATAACTTTATGTGCTTAAAAAAAAAAAAAGATTTTTTTCAATATTAATCTGCCCGAAAAACATAGAAGCTCATTTTTTTTGTTAACACAACGTTTTGTCAAAATGACTATAAACGTTGCAGTGCAAAATGCTGTACGGAAAATTGTGCGCTGTTGTTATAAAAATCGAGAAAAATTATGTTATCTACTTTAATTAATAACCTAAAAGCACCCCCCTCATCTCTCTCTGTCTCTCTCTCTCTCTCTCTCTGTGTCTCTCTCTTCCTCTCTCTCTCTTTCTCTCATGTATATATTTATAGATATATCTCTCTATATATACATATATATATATATATATATATATATATATATATATATATATATATATATACTAGTTGAAAGCCCGTGCATTCGCAGGATTGAATGTTTAAATCAAAACCCATGTATTAATAAATTTAACAGAAAATTATTGTACACACCATTATCATATTAATGCTGATTTGAAGACAACATTATTGGTGTAGGTTGTTATAGTCAAAGAGTTCTCTGATGGTTGTGCCAATGCAAAATGTAAACCATAATAGCTTTTAACTCTTGACATAGCTACATTCAACTGACCATGGGTGAAAACTGACTGTGGAAGATAAATTCCAACTTTTGTCAAAGTTTGACCCTGTGACTTCTTTGTAGTCTTGGCATATGATGGTTTCATTGGAAACTGTCTCCTAGTGAGTGTGAATGGGAGATGACAGTCTTTTGTTGTTGTTAGTGCAATGCGTGGAATAAATACAATGTATCCAGCATGTGTACCTGTCATTATTTTGGCTTGAATGACTCTTCTTCCTAGTGTTTTAATCAGAAAGTGTGTGCCGTTGAGGAGTCCTTGAGATGGATTAAAATGTCGTAAGAGCATCACTGGTGTGTTGACCCTAAGTTTTAGATTCTGCAGTATCCCCTACAAAAAGCTGTTGTAAAGGTTCTGGTAAAGTTTCTAAGGGGGATAAATTAACTTCACCATTGTCACAGCATAGTGAGGATGTTTCTGTGGGCCACAATTTTGCTTCACATTAATGGTATGTCTTTGTCATTCCCCTAATATTGTGGGCAACAATATTGATATTGTCATGGTTTGGGTCAGTTGGCGGTGTAAGTGTAGAAGCTGCCTGTCTGATGTAAGGTGGAGGCGGTAGCGGTGATGTAGATCTAATCCGTATGGATATATCTGCTTCTTGTGGTTGTGTAGCAGATCTAAAGCTGGGTCTACGTTTTGCAGATCTAGAGCAACGACTGTTTTCACTATCCGGATCAGATCTTGGTTGATCTATAGCTCTAGATCCAGTTTGTTTTAGATCTAGATCTAGATTTCGATCAGTATCAATAGATATGGATGGTTGATCAAGTGTTGTTTGTGGTGGTGTGGTTGGGGGGATTTGATTTTGATTGGATGTTTCTACGTATTTGGATCATCTTAAACGACTTCTCTTTTTCTCACCTGCCATCGTAATATCGATCTATCTTCAACAGTTAATTATAATTATTACTCAGACCGAGGTGGTCTTATCGCTGGTTGGCCTAGGTTATGCGGGAGAGATAGATCTAGATCTAAATTGAAGAAAAAGTAATGTCAAAGGTCTAATTTTGATCTATTGACACAAAACATTGCTTTTTAAAAAGTGGAAGTCATGTCCCTAATGTTTTGTTATTTTTAATTGACTGATGGGCAATGATCAAACTTTTTAGAATTACCGCTATCTAGTGAAGTTGATGGCCATTGCGGGAGGCGTACATTGAAGAAGAAATAATATCAAAGATTTTTTTTTATTTAATGACAACAAAATATTGCTTTTTTAAAACATGGGGGTCATGTCCCTAATCTGATGTATAGTATTTCATAAAAAAAACTGTTTTGTAACTTTCAAGTGTCTGAATAAGTGTGGAGATAGGCAAAAATTCGAGGAGGGGAGCACACAATGAGCACTAATTTATATATATATATATATATATATATATATATATATATATATATATAGATAGATAGATAGATAGATAGATAGATAGATAGCGGTGACTAAGATCATAAAAACTCATCATAAGAATGGTAAATTTGTTAACTGATCTAGAAAACGTCTATGTCCTGTCAAAATTTAAGCATACAGATTCGTATTCATAGAGATTAAATAAGTTTGATAGCCATATTCTTATTATGTTTGTCGGAAACAAAATCAAATTTAAGAAATAAGGATAGGGTCTGACGTTCAATATCATTCTTCCATTTTAAAATTACATTTGAAAAATATCAGGCCATGTGGATAAAAGGATTTTTTTAAACAATCGAACTGTTTCATATATATCTAGAATACACATGTAAAAAAGAGAGAAAAAATATGAGAAGTGCATTTATTAAATGATCTTGCAAAAGTACATGTCTAGTCAAAATTTTACCGATGTTATAGACATATAATTACCAATTTTGATAGCGATATTCCGTTTTGTTTTGTTTTTTTTTTTTCACGAAAAACAAATTTAGGAAATAACTATGGTATATGATGTTTTGTCTTATTTCATTTTTAAACTTATATTTGAATCTTTATAGCAAAAAGAAAAAAAATTACAGCGTAACACTCGACCTGTTTCATATTCATCCGAAGAGCACATAAAAATAGATTAAAACAAAAATGAATCTGGAACAAGCTAGTGAGAGAAAAAGAAAACAAGAAGAAAAGTTATGAGAACTGTTGAAAAGGAAATTAAATAGAGAGAAAACAATTTCTGTCGACCTACAATTAAACATTTCTTAATCTCTAGAAGCGCAAATTGTACTTGGGAATTACAAGCCTGAAGCTAAACATTAATAAAAAAAAGCTACCCAGGAGACTCAGCTAGAATGTAATACAGACAGAAAAGAGAATATTTGAGTGTTTACAAAAGCAGACTTTTGTACCGAAAAATGAAATCGGTTGGTTTTAAGTCCAAAAAATCATAAACAAATTTATTTATTTTGGAGTTTCAATTTTTTTCAATTTACTGTGTTTAAAAATCTGATTTTTTCAAAAAAAAAGAATGTGAGAAGAATACCTATGGAGCGAACTGTTCAAAACGCTGTAGCTCCCGCTGTGGGGGAGAAAGTAAAGATTGCGATAACATAAATGGATCCTGCATTGACGGTTGTGCGGATGGGTTTCAAGGAAAGATGTGTGATGAAGGTATGAATTGTATATTTAAAGCAAACACATCATTATCATGACATATTTAAGATACTTTGTTTGCCAACTTATTTATTAAAACAACATCTAAGCTTACCCATGATCACTGTAATAAGGTTTATGGTCAAATGCGTATACAAATATAGCTAATTATGGATGATACAACTTTCTTAACTTTAAAAAAAGGTTCCAGCATCAACTTTGTTTTGATTAAATATGATTGAAAAAAAAATTAGAAGCTCAATATTTGTTATTACAGTGAATAATTTTACAACTATTATAGTCTGAATTGTGGCCATGAAAAAGCAACTTGTTATAATAAAAATACACCAAACGTTTACAGCTGTTCTAAGTGGAAACAAGAGAAACATGTAAATTTTATATTTAAATAACCTACAAATAACTGAATTTTTTAACGTTCAAATATTTCATTTTCACATGCAAAGAATTAACAAACCAACAATTAGCTAAAACTTTAATAAGGCATATGACAAACAATGTTTAAGAAGGTCGTACTTCATAACTCAGCATATAGATTAAACCGAGGCATATTTGTCATCATCGCAAATAAAGGATAAAGCGAAATGTCGGACAAATGACACTTTAAAATAGTTTGTTTCTTCGAAATATATGATTGAAAGAGACCGAAGAGAAAAGAAAAAAAGAGAAGAAAAATAAAGAGAGAAAGAGAGATAGAGAAAGAAGATGAGAGAAAGTGTATTTGAGAAAGAGATACAGAATAAGAGAAACAGCAAGATGGATACCAGGTAGTAAATAAAAAACTGTGAAAATATGCTATGTCAAATATAAAAAAAAGATAAAGATGCAGGCGTTTGGGTAATAGGAATTAGAGAATACAGAAAGAAAAAACATCAGAGGGAGAGAAAGAACAAAAGGGAGATAAATTAATAGAAGCACATCGTTTATTTAGAGAGACGGAAATGCAAGGACAAAACAGGAGAATATCAGATATAATATAAGTAGTCAGATAGGAAATTCTACCAAGTAAGAAATATCGATGTATTTTGAAGCGATTCCACCAACAATCTAGACGAGTTAACTTCTACTCTATCAACACTTCACCATCTTTAGTCCACTTTGAGGAGAAATCGTCTCGTAACTCGGAGATCTGTATTAGATAAGGGATAACTACACCACATGATTTATCCTGTTTTGAGTCATATTTTGTTTCATCCGGCACAAATCCAGGTGGATTTACATTTTAAACTGCCACAAAACAGCCTTCGTCAGAGTAAGCTATAAATTTGGATAATTTCAATTACGAGATTTTCCCAGAAATAAAGATTTCACATAAAACACATAGTTTAAGCCTCAACAAACCACATACCTCATTAAAAATTGAGGTTAAAAACATCAATTGTTTGTAAATCCGAGAAAACAATCTTTTGAAGAGTATTCTTGAATGAGAGTTTCATTTTTCAATGAGAATGTTTACACTTTGAAAATATACATTTTTCTCTTCCTAAAAATTAGCTCATGAGAACAAAACATTTAAAGAGCGAAAAGTTAGAAATATGTTTCACTTACTGTGCTAGCGCCAATAACTCTTGCAACAGGAAAGACTAAATCAAGCGTCTCCAGCTTTTTACGGAGCATTTTGTGATCCTGGTAGTGATTATTTAAAAAAAAAAGCAAAATTAAAAAAAAAAAATTAAAGTCAATGTAATCAAGACAAATTTAGTAAACGATCTTGCAGAAGTCCATGTATACTAAAATTTTAAACTGACGCAATCATATACTTAATTGTTTAAAACGTTTGATAGCCATATTTCAAATCGTTTTGGCTTCAAGAAAAACAAAATTAGGGAATAACGATGGTATGTGATATTTTGTTCTATTCCATTTTCAAACTTATATTTGAACCTTTATGGCAAAAAGAAAAAAAATTACACCGTAACAATCGAATTGTTTCATATTCATCCGAATAACACATAAAAAGTATTGAAAAATATAAAAAATCTGGAACAAGCTAGTGAGAGAAATAGAAAACAAGAAGAAAGAAATGCAAGAAGTGATAAAAATGGAATAAAGTAGAGAGACAACAATTAGAGTCAATCAGAATTTAGTTGAAACATTTCCTAGTTTCCAGAAGCAAAAATTGAAAGCCATTAAATCGTCGGGTTCCATAAACATAAATATGAAAAATAAGTTTTTTTTGGGAGACTCAGCGAGAAAATCAGACAGACAGAAAACAAAAAAGTTGAGTGTTTACAAACAGCAGACTGTTGCAATGGTAAATGGAATTGGTAGGTCTTATTCAGAAAAAATAAAAACCAAAATATGTTTCAATTTTGTTTTAATTTACTGCGTTTAAAAACCTGATTATTTTAAAAATAGTTTGTGATGAGAATACCTATGGAGCTAACTGTTCAAAACGCTGTAGCTCCCACTGTAAGGGAGAAAGTAAAGATTGCGATAACATTAATGGATCCTGCATTGACGGTTGTGTTGATGGGTTTCAAGGGAAGTTGTGTGATGAAGGTAAGAATCGTACATTTGAACCAATACATCAATTTCACGATATATTAAGAGTTTTTTTTCGCCAACTTAATTATGAAAACAAAATCTAAACTTACCCATAAACTTTCTTATAAGAGGTATGACTAAAGAAGTATCCAAATATGGCAAATTATGGCAAATGCAACGTATATATATATATATATATATATATATATATATATATATATATATATATACACATATAATTGCATGTGTAAGCATTTGAAAACAAAGTATACCCAATTGTTTATTAAACAAAATATCAAAAAACAAACTTAAATAATGTTAAAAATATTAAAGTCTTCAAAACAACGACAGTGGTATGAAGTTGATATATATATATATATATATATGTGTGTGTGTGTGTATGTGTGTACGCCAAAATATAAATCAAATTTTTCCTTCAAACATTAAAACCAAAGAAAATCATTCAAAATGTCTAATTATGCATAATAAAAGACTAACCTTTTAAAAAAAATCAGAAAATTATTATCTTATTATAATTATGTAAATACCCGTTATCATCAAACAGTCTGTGGAGACAACACTTACGGAGAGAACTGTTCAAAACACTGCAACCTCTTCTGTGGTGGCACAAACAAAACTTGCGACAACATAAATGGATCATGTGACTTTGGCTGTCTTGATGGGTATCAAGGACACCTGTGTGATAAAAGTAAGGATTGTAAAAAAGTGAAACCATTTTATCATTCTAATGTATAATGCAAAGAATATATAAATTAGTGTTGATATAATTTTCTCACTTCAAACAATAAACAAATCCTAAATGAATATAGTGTTGTACTTTAATAAAGTAACATTTCGTCTTTAAAAACAGCTTATGGGAACAACACGTATGAAGATAAATGTTAAAACGTTGCAGTCCTTATTATGGCGGTACAATATATAACTCAAAGATTGTAAGCATAGAATAACAAACTTCATTATCATTCAAAGTTTACTATAGAAGTATAGAATATGCCTTAGGTTAAGGATAAATAGCACCACGAAATCAGTTAGTATGTTTTTATTATAAACTTGATTTGAAAACAAAAAAGATCTTTAATAAACAAACGGTTTAAAAGTAAATATTCCTTCTTTTTTAAATAGTCTGTGGGAACAACACCTAGGGAGCGAACTGTTCACAACGCTGCAGCCTAAACTGTGGCGGCGCAAACAACTCATGCGACAGTATCAGCGGATCGTGTATTAACGGGTGTATTGATGGATATGATGGAGAACTTTGTGACAAAGGTAAAGATTATTGAAGTGAAACAGACTTTCTTAGCCCAAACTGCGTCCGAATATATAATATATATTTTTTTCATATAAATAACAAGCAGAGAATATTTGTCCCAAATTCCACTTGAATAATTTTAATAAAACCTTAAATTACCATAAAAACGGAAAAAAAGTATTTCATTTAGCCTTTGAGATAAAAACATTTACGTTCGAGTACTATTATAAAGGACCGTAAAATGCCATTGCTTATGCTGCCACTGCACTGAATACAGCCTTCAGGTAAACCACTCTTTTGTTATCTAAATAATTTTTTTCAAAGCATCAGTCATGTGCATTTGCATTACTTGCTTGCCAATGAAATGGAGTTATGTGAATATAATGTGTGTTATTTTTGTGATTGCCACAGTAGCGGACGATTGCTTACAATTATGAATTAAAATTTATTGTTTTCATTTAGTCAATATGACATTTGTCAGCATGTTTTCTTATGAAAAAAGCACATCACATACCTTTTTTTTCTCTTTTATCTAGCTCAAGTCTCAATGAAAGTGAAATCTGTCATACCTGATCTAAGAACAATTGCTTCAATATGTGCACTTCTTATAATTTCCGGCTTTGTCATAAGTTCTCTTGCATTGTAAGGAAATGTTCAACTAATACTTATGTTTGGGTTATTAAAATGTTTTTCTTTATTGTTTTAAAGTACCTTTCAAATTTTGATCAAGTTCATTTTTGTTTGATCTTTATGATTTTATAGTCGGTAAGAAGAAATGCGACCGCCACTGCAAAAAAAAAGTGAGCAATGTTGTGTAGTATTAGTCTATAAAAGCTTGCAGTTAAGCCATATCTTCACCATTGAGCATTTCAAGTTTTGCATTAATGCTATATTATGTATACATATATTACTTTTGCTATTTGTGTTAATGCTATAATGTATATATATATATATATATATATATATATATATATATATATATATATATATACATTATAGCATTATATTAAACTTTGTCAAAACGAACGTGAGTTTTCTTTCGCTAAGGGCGTAAAAACTTTAAATTTTACAAAGAAAAAAAAACATCTTTGAAATTAAATAAAAAGCAGCAGTTTAATCAAGGAAAATTCTTCATTCGAGCAATAAATAATTTTCCTTTTTCTCGGGTAAGAATAAAATATACATTGCAAAATGTATTGTGTATTTTTTTCTTGAAAATTTGAATTAAAAAAAAAAAATGTTTTTGGACCTATCTGAAATCAAAACCATCCGATCGCATTACCTTATATATTTACAAAAAAAAATAAAAATTAATTAAAAAACAAAAACAACAAAACAACAAAAACAAACAGAAACACTGTAGCACTACATAACAAATATTTTACATAAAGGTCAAAGAAGAATGATAGAGCGAGAAGGAGAGTGTCTTATATGTTTTATGTAACAGA
>JAWDGP010002802.1:0-14455 GCA_033675545.1 Elysia crispata | reverse complement strand
TACTACTGCTGTTTCTGCTGATAATGTGTTTACATTATGTATGTAGAAACATATTTTCGACTCATTCATGTGTCGTCAGAAACAGCAATTTTCTTTTAGTTTCGAGTTAAATAAACGACCATAGTTTGGAAGATTTTCGGGAATCCATAAGTCTGCAAACATTTGAAATCTTAGACAATGTAAATCTATGAAGCCTAAATTTTGTGATGGGTTACTGTTACAGTCTTCCGGATTGTAAAATAATCAATGGATAGTAATATTAACAATTTCATGTTTTTCTGCTGTATATAAGAAGACATTTGTAAAAAAATCTTGCTAGAATCATCCAATTATATTTCCCTAAAATACGATTCCATAGTCCTCTGATAAGCATCTATTATTTCAACTGAAGAAGTTTCATGCTAATGCCATTACACACATTATGTAGACCTTGTACAGATATTTGTGAAAGATCAAATTCTTCATACGCCTGTATTATAAACTAATCTCAATAAAGTAGAAGCAAATTACAACTTATTAAAGCAAACAGTTTAGTAGTATTGTAGTATACTTAATGGATATAGAACAATTGGAAAACAAACTCTGTGTTTCTTGTGTTTTATTATCATACTGTATTGTAAAATTATAACACCACAATAAAGAATACTCATAGAAGTTTTATTGTACTCCCTTAATATGTGTGGAGATTTGCTTTATGTGTTTCATTTAAAAGTTACGGCCACATTTTTGGGATATTCTTAAACTTGAAGTTTTTTCTTGTTTATTGTACTACTCTAAAAGTGCTACTTTTGTATGACGGAGATGAAAAAAATATTTAAAATTGTTTTTAACGTTATAGTCTTTGTTTTTCATTGTTTGAGCACTATGATATATTTTAACGTTCTCATAGACCTTACTTATTTTAGGAAATCTCTAAACTATAGTGTTATTGACCTTAAAATATTATTTTTTTTCTCTTCGTTTGTTCACGAACATTGTTAATATTTTAATTTCTTAAATGGCAAAAATTTTACAGGTCAAGTTCATAAGAATCGGTCATTCTGCTTTGGCAAAATGGGTAGATCGATAAAAATGTAGCAAAAGAAAGAGATAAAAGTAGAGAACAAATGAAAGAATGAAGAATCAACATGTGGAAATGAGATACTATTAGAGGGGCATGAGGAGACAGAAGCTATTGGGTTGATTTTAGATAGTAGAAATGAGAAAACGTATTAAAATAACTTAAAATTGTCAAAGTACGGGTAAAGTAAAGCATGGAAAGACTGAAGTAGACCGCCTGAGAAAATAACAAAAATGCAATCCGATAAGATCAGAACCAAGAGGAACAGAAGATAGAGAAAGGTGAACAAACCCTGTTACCACTTTTTCAGTCATTGCCAGCTTGAAATTTAGAATGTCATTTGAGAGGCGCTTAAATTATATAAACTTTAAATCTTCTATATGCTACATAAATATTTTTCTATACAGATAATGATTATAAATTAAAGATGTTTATATCGCAAAATCCAGTCCTCAAAATAAAATCCAATAGTTAACATTTGTAAAGATATCTTCATCATCATCTCCTGATCAATATATCAATCAATCAATCACTCACTCAATCAATCAATCAATCAATCAGGTGTCTTGATCTTTATCGCAGGCATTCAAGACCTCGCACGCATCTCTGTCCCACGCCGCTTTCAGTGGATCTGTCACTCGTCCTACTTATAGCCTGCCTCTTAGTCCACCCAGCATCTTTTCTCGAGTTCTTCCCCTGCTATTGTTTCCTTCGATATTTACATCTACAACATGATGTTCTAGTTTCTCTCACCCTATAACATGGCTGAAAAATTGACTGGTGTTTACGTCTTCCATTCATGACTGGCCATGTTGTGTCAGCCTCTCATAACACTGCCTAGTTTGATTTCTTTGCGGCCCATAAGATTCATAGCAGTCTGTGTAGGAACCAAGGTTAATTTACCTCCAGAATCGGGGTGCTTACAGAATGTTAGAATGCTCAACGGGTTACTTGTGTGAAAGAGTTAATTTGAGAGCTTGTTTTTGTAAAGAATGCAAGAGTTAGCTTTGAGTGAATTGTATTTGAATTTTTACTTGTGGTGTGAAGTGTGTTGGTGAGTTTTAACGAGTGGGAGTATAGGAGATATTTAAACTAGTGGTTACCACACTCCTGGCTTTTCTGGCAAGAGATGACAGCGGAAGGACCACAGAGGGATTGAAGCCACTTGTGCACAACTCCGGTTTCCTTGTGCCACTAAGTATTTGTATTCTCTGACGGACTAAGTATTTGTATTGTCTGACGGACTAAGCATTTGTATTGTCTGACGGACTAAGTATTTGTATTGTCTGACCGACTAAGTATTTGTATTGTCTGAGGGACTAAGTATTTGTATTGTTTGATGGACAAAGTATTTTTACTGTCTAACGGACTAAGTATTTGTATTGTCTGACGGACTAAGTATTTGTATTGTGTGATGGACTAAGTATGTGTATTGTCTATCGGACTGCGTATTTCTATTGTCTGACGGACTAAGTATTTGTATTGTCTGAGGGACTAAGTATTTGTGTTGTCTGACGGACTAAGTATTTGTATTGTCTGACGGACTAAACATTTGTATTGTCTGACGGACTAAGTATATGTATTGTCTGACGGACTAAACATATGTATTGTCTGACGGACTAAGTATTTGTATTGTCTGACGGACTAAGTATTTGTATTGTCTGACGGACTAAGTATTTTTACTGTCTGACGGACTAAGTATTTGTATTGTCTGACGGACTAAGCATTTGTATTGTCTGAGGGACTAAGTATTTGTATTGTCTGACGGACTAAGCATTTGTATTGTCTGACGGACTAAGTATTTGTATTGTCTGACGGAGTAAGTATTTGTATTGTCTGAGGGACTAAGTATTTATATTGTTTGATGGACAAAGTATTTTTACTGTCTGACGGACTAAGTATTTGTATTGTCTGATGGACTAAGTATTTGTATTGTGTGATGGACTAAGTATTTGTATTGTCTATCGGACTGCGTATTTCTATTGTCTGACGGACTAAGAATTTGTATTGTCTGAGGGACTAAGTATTTGTATTGTCTGACGGACTAAGCATTTGTATTGTCTGACGGACTAAGTATTTCTATTGTCTGACGGACTAAGTATTTGTATTGTCTGATGGGCTAAGTATTTGTATTGTCTGACGGACTAAGCATTTGTATTGTCTGACGGACTAATTATTTGTATTGTTTGACGGAGTAAGTATTTGTATTGTCTGACGGACTGCGTATTTTTACTGTTTGAGGCACTAAGTATTTGTATTGTCTGACGGAGTAAGTATTTGTATTGTCTGACGGACTAAGTATTTTTACTGTCTGACGGACTAAGCATTTGTATTGTCTGACGGACTAAGCATTTGTATTGTATGACGGACTAAGTATTTGTATTGTTTGACGGAGTAAGTATTTGTATTGTCTGACGGACTAAGTATTTGTATTGTCTGACGGACTAAGTATTTGTATTGTGTGACGGACTAAGTATTTGTATTGTCTGACGGACTAAGTATTTGTATTGTCTGACGGACTAAGTATTTGTATTGTATGACGGAGTAAGTATTTGTATTGTATGACGGGCTACGTATTTGTATTGTATGAGGGACTAAGTATTTGTATTGTATGAGGGACTAAGTATTTGTATTGTCTGACGGACTAAGTATTTGTATTGTCTGACGGACTAAGTATTTGTATTGTGTGACGGACTAAGTATTTGTATTGTCTGACGGACTAAGTATTTGTATTGTCTGACGGACTAAGTATTTGTATTGTGTGACGGACTAAGTATTTGTATTGTGTGACGGACTAAGTATTTGTATTGTCTGACGGACTAAGTATTTGTATTGTCTGACGGACTAAGTATTTGTATTGTGTGACGGACTAAGTATTTGTATTGTCTGACGGACTAAGTATTTGTATTGTCTGACGGACTAAGTATTTGTATTGTCTGACGGACTAAGTATTTGTATTGTGTGACGGACTAAGTATTTGTATTGTCTGACGGACTAAGTATTTGTATTGTCTGACGGACTAAGTATTTGTATTGTCTGACGGACTAAGTATGTGTATTGTCTGACGGACTAAGTATTTTTACTGTTTGACGGACTAAGTATTTTTACTGTCCGATGGGCTAAGTATTTGTATTGTCTGACGGCTAAGCATTTGTATTGTCTGACGGACTAAGTATTTGTATTGTTTGACGGAGTAAGTATTTTATTGCCTGACGGACTAAGTATTTGTATTGTCTGACGGACTAAGCATTTGTATTGTCTGACGGACTAAGTATTTGTATTGTCTGACGGACTAAGTATTTGTATTGTTTGACGGAGTAAGTATTTGTATTGCCTGACGGACTAAGTATTTGTATTGTCTGACGGACTAAGTATTTGTATTGTCTGACGGACTAAGTATTTGTATTGCCTGACGGACTAAGTATTTGTATTGCCTGACGGACTATGTATTTGTATTGTCTGACGGACTAAGTATTTGTATTGCCTGACGGACTAAGTATTTGTATTGTTTGACGGACTAAATACGTGTATTGTAAAAGTATTAATCATATTAACTATTGTTTTAAATTGGAAGATATTTACATTTAATTATAAACTTTTTTAAAGCTGCCTAAATACAATCGTGGGCGTGAATTTTTTTTTTTACCGTGTGTAGTAGCCTTTTTTACGTCACTAACTCCCAATTTTAATACAAAGTTTGCTACGAATGTTAAGATACAGCTTCGAAATTTTACAAGCACAGCTGATTAGAGAGAATGAGGTTTTGAGCATTTACACTGACTGCATCCAAACTTGGTCGTGCTTTTCTAATCTTTGAATTCAAAATAACAAACTCTGACCGAGCAGTTCTCTGTACAACTCCGTAGCGTTCCTACACGAACTGGTAGGGAGATTAAGCAGTCGATGGTAAATATAGTCTGGGTGAAAGCCAGAAGGAGTAAAAAGTCATGCCTCTTGTTTTCAGCCATGAACTCTATAAACAAAGATTAAAATCTCATAAAGTTTAAACATTTTATTTTAAATATAACTTTGTTTTAACCGTGTGAAGATTTAAATGTTGCCAATATATTTAGAAAAAATATTCACTCTCTCTCTGCCTCTCGCTCTCTATCTATCTATCTCTCTCTCTCTCTCTCTATATATATATATATATATATATACATAGATAGATAGATAGATAGATAAAAAGACAGATAGATGTAGCTGATAAATAGATGTAACATGCTTAGATCAGTAATATTCATAGACAAAACTACTTATATATATATATATATATAAATGTACACACACACACACGCACACATATATATATATATATATATATATATATATATATATAAATGACACCTTTTTTGGAGACTAATTTTGTTGTTTTCTCGAACTGGCGATGAGAGTGAAGAAACTTATCTTTATTTTCTATTGAGAAAAAAACTTTCTTAAACTTTAATTCTCACTTAAAGATTTGATATTATATATAGTATGCAGAGAATTTAAGGTAAGATCTTCTATATCTATGAAATGCTCCCACAGTTGAGCACTCTTATCAATTATTCCAACTTATCTTCAAACTATATATATATATATATATATATATATATATATATATATATATATTTATATACAAATATAGTACACCAGTCATTTTTCTATCCATATACCATAGCAGCACGCACAAAGACAGGTAAACTGAAATTTGTAAATTTCGAGCGTTTTTCATAACTAAGAGTTTTCGGCTTCGGATGAGTCAGCATCAGAAGAAGTTCCGGTGCTAGGACTGTTTGGTGAAGATGGGTTGTCGGAAGACTCTGAGGCGGATTTCAAGGTTTCTACGGCTATCGGCTCAGCTGGTTCTGGCTTGTCTTCCTTTATCTTGCGATTTCTTAAAATGAGACCTCTGTAAAAATAAAATAAATAATCGCTTTGTTTGAAGCATTTTGTTATAGACCTAGAGTATACAACCAAGGCTGCAATGTCATGCACTAGAATAGAAAAGAGGATCGTTTTCGAAACCAGCTAGAAATTTCTCCTGTTATATGAGCTTTAGCCGATGTTTCCCTGATTATGAAATACCACATGTCAAAGTGCTTTTCATTTTTATTTGGAGGTAAATAAATTGTGGAGAATAAAGATGTGCACTATAGGTCTTACCTCAGAAGTAAAACGTTTAATGTATTGTCTACAATGACTTTTTTATTACAGTTGCTAATAGACCATCATGCAGTAGTTAGATTAATTTGGAAAGTGTCTAGTTTCAATCATCAATATTTCACAACACAATTAAATCTAAAACAAATATTTGTTTAAAAATGTGACTGTCCAATATGGTGATATTTCAGTGGGAATATTTTGGTTTCTAATTATTTGTTTGTAACTTGAACCGTTATTTCCAAAGTATTTTGAAACTTCCAAATGCTAAATTAACACTCTTTTGGAGAAAATGAAAAAGGCTATATTTTTATAACTGGTTGATTTTAAAATATTTTGGTTTCATAGGCATACATTTCTTCTTTGTAAAACTTTTCTTTTAGAACTTACAGGACCACAAAAGCCAGACATAGACCCAGGAGAACAAGGCCAACACCAATAGAAGCAGCACTGAGGCCACTGTTTCGACTGGTGTCTTTGGAGTTCTCATTCTTTTGAATTGGTGCTGAATAAAAGACATTCGTTGAACATATATGAATTGTGAAACAGCAATATCATCAACAGCAACAATAGCCGCAGCAATAAGAACAACAAGGAAAAGAAAATACCTAACAACTGCAGGAACAACACTAAGAATGAAAAGGAAAGAACCAACAATCTCTTTTATCTTTAAAAAAAAAAAAAAATCGGTCACGACACACCGAGCTTTTAAAAATTAGAAGCGCTACATATAGAATTTTTTAACAGTTTTTCATAGAAAATATAGCGAATTATTACCATTAAATCTTTGAGAAAAGTCGTTTCCATATCACTCTGATAAGCTATAGATGCAATAGGAAGTGAAAAAGCTATGAAATATAGATGCATGCTATAATTTTTTGTTTGTTAGCTGAATCAGTGTAAAATGTATGTATCCACACACACACACACATATATATTTCCCCCTTCACCTTTATAATTATGTCAATTGAGGAAACATTTAAATTTGGCAAACATTTTTATTTCAAATGAGTTTTGACGTTAGAATATTGATGAGGAAAAAACTGAGCATTTAAGTTGTAGCAAAAGGCACACATTTAAGTAATCTGACCACTTTTTATCCCTAATGCGCAAATTCAGTTATAACAATATTATTTATTCTGGTGTTGTTGAAAGCTTAAAATTCAAGAAAGATAAAGACAAATCACCACGGCAAGCTAGTCCTTGATAGCCAGGTTCACAACCAAGATTACAGGTGCCGTTTCTTATATTGCAGATCTTTGAAAGGCAGTTGGTAGTGTTGCAGTTGACTGGGCACACCATTCCATTGTATTTGTTTTGGCAGTCTGCGTTGACGATTTGATCACGAAAAATTAAAACTTTCAATCTTACCGAAATTAACGTAAGACTAAATTGTGTTATTAGATCAAATATGCTTTTGCCGAATTGTAATTTTAATAAGATCATATTTCTGAAAGGAAATTGTCAAAAGCTGAAGACAACATTGGTTCTTATAGCTTCTTCATTGTTCTTTGTTACGGTATGAATTTGTTAAAAAAAACTTCATACAATTAAAGAAAACATGACTTAAAATGCGACGTCGGCAGCGTACAGACTTCTGCCTTTAAATCAGTTTTCATCAGATATTTTTTTCCATTTATTTTATAAGTAAATAAATGATTTGGTCTCTTGTTTGAAGATAAACTTCACTTGTAAGGTTTTGTCAAGCATGAACTCCCGTCTTCAAATTCTAAATCTTATGTTTGCAATTTCTTAAGGATCATTCATTATTAAATTTAAACAAATCTGACTCTCACATTTTGCCTACTCAGATTCATTAAAGTAGTTTTCCTAGGTTGTACAAACTGCAAATTTATCGGCAATGATGCTGATATAAAAAAAAAAAACTACATCTAGAAAGTTGTTTTGAATCTCCGAATCATTGGCGTTCAATGTGAATAAAAGGGAATTTTTTTGGCTACTGACCAGAAAATAGTTCTTTCATAATTACTGATTTTTATCGATCGCTTATCACAAGGTATTCAATTTTAGACCAATAGGTCAAAAGAGAAAAAAGAGAGAAAAATCATTTAAAGCTGTTTCTCCTTCAAAGTACTTTTCCTGTTAGGAGTCTTTGTGGTTACCTAAAGCACTATTTCGGATATTTTCTACACCAGGACTAAGACCTAAAGCACTCATTTGGATATTTTCTACACCAGGATTAAGACCTAAAGCACTATTCCGTATATTTTATACACCAGGACTAAGACCTAAAGCACTCATTCGGAAATTTTCTAAGCGCAGAATAAGAACTAAAGCACTAATTCGGATATTTTTTTTTACAATCGAATTAAGAACTAAAGTACTTTTTTGAATGTTTTCAACGCCAAAATTAAGATCCAAAACACTACTTCCGATATTTTCTACACCCGATCACGAATAACACAAGTCATAGACGTACCAGAAAACTTTTCGCATATAAATTTGTGAGTTTCAGTACACGGAGCAGTGCGCCAGGACATCGCCTTGGAATCACCGCTGGTAGTATACTTGTTGATAATAATACCACAGTCGGAAGCTGGGGTCTTTTTAGGTTCATCGAGATCCCACTGTGTGTAAACAACCTAAAAAGAAAATTTGATTACACCAACACACAACCGTATGGAGAAAGCGTGAAAAGATGTTGGATGGGCTAACAAAATGGCTAAAAGTAGGACGAGTGACTAAAAAAATTGAAAGCGACGTGGGATAAAAATGCCCTCAGACCGAAAGGTCTTACATGCTTTTTGGGAATTTTCAAGGTTGGTATGATACGTGGTAGAGACCGAGATGGAGAGAGAGAGAGAGAGAGAGAGAGAGAGAGAGAGAGAGAGAGAGAGAGAGAGAGAGAGAGAGGTTTATTTAAAAAAGAAAATATCACATGGGCAAAAAAGACAAGATAAAAAGAACTGCAGAAAATGAAATTAAGTACAAATGAGAATGAACATTTTTCAAAGAAAGCAAAAGATGAAATAAGAGAAAGAAATCCCGACAGGAGAGAACAGAGAATGAGGTTTTAAATATTTTTTTTTATTATTTTTTTAGCAAGGATTTATTAAAATATTATTCAAATTTTGTCTTATCACCATAAACAAATCCCCAACAAAACAGTGAATGTCAGGTGGATATTTTGACTACTAAAACTAAACTCTCAATTTATAAAAAAAAATTGTCCGTGTGTTAAATTTTTATATGTAAGCGAAGTGACTTACTTTTATTTAAAAAAAAATGTATGATGTTTTAAGACACGACCTCAACGCTTTTTACCTCATCCACGGTGTCTAGGTACCGTAAAACGTCATTTTTTTTCAAATCGTTCAACCCAAACCAATAGGTTGTTTTCTCATGGAACGCAACTTGTTCTGATTACAAGAAATATTCAGTAAAAACGTTCTGTCAAAAAAGTGATTCATGATTAAATCAATCAAAGAAGGGACTGAATGTAGAAACATTGCTGTAATAATAATATCCTTAAAATACAGATTAGTTATATTTAACTTGTGTTACATACAACAACAAACTAGCGTTATGGTCTTTAAAAATTATGTAAAAACTTAATCTATTTAGGAAAGAAGAGAAATAGTTAAACGCTAAGAAGTATTTGATGTTTTGTAAGTGATGAGAGGTTTATTTGGACATTGGGACAAATACAAAGAGCCATCCGCAACTGTTTTGAGAAAAGCCAATTTGCTAAGCTTTAGATTTATTTTAGTACGGTGGCACTTATAGAGTATATATGATTAAAGCCGGATAGTTAAATACCCCATATAAAACTATTCATAGCGTGATCCGCTATTGTGACCAAATCTGCACCAACGCTACGGCATTCAGCCCTTGCGCCTTTCCATGTTTTTTGGAAGTGGTAGAATTTGATACATGTTCCAGAAGGAGAACTTGGGAGCCATTCCTTAGGACACATTGCTATAAATACATAAATAAAAGAAAAAAAATCTGACAGTACACCATAATTATAGAGTATATTCCATGATTTTAAGTAAAAACCGTAAAAAAACGATTCCGTTCATTTTCAAAGAAGGTGAATATAACATTTGCTGTTATATCATATAAGCTTAAACTGTAATGTTTTGTTATATTTTGCTCTGGTCCGAACTGCCTCTAGTGATCATATACTAGTAATAAGTTACAAAGGTTTTTGGTTTGTAAAGATGCATCCTTTGATTTTTTTCAACTTTTCTAGTTTATAGCATCTATCGTGCCTGCGCATCTTTCATTTTTTTTATTTGCAGGCTTAGTTTTTTTCCCACTTATTTGTTTCATATTTTAAGTTCTTGGGGATTCATGTTTCATCTACGCCCAAACGTACTGAGATTGAGTTTATTCCAGAAAAAAAACGAGTTTCTGTTTTGTTAAGAAATTAAGATCAAGTTTTTTTCCGCCTCTTTTTTCAAAATTGAATATAAAAATTAACAAAATGCAAAGCTAAATTTGCATTAAACATTTGCTGCCACAAGAAATGATACATATGTTACTGTATAGAACTGAGACCGTTTAAAAAACCTGAATATATCTAGAGTTGAGAAGTTACCTCAATTTAGATAATTCATTATCATGAAACAAACTTAGCATTTTGTAACAAAACAGCTCAAAGTCATTATTACCTCTAGAACTGTTTAGTGATCTAGTATGCCTCAATATATTTACCCAGCATATAAGTCACCGTTCCTAAATTTCCTCGTGACAAGTTAAATATATAACATTGGTAAAGGCAAAAAAAATGTTTTAAATAAACTTTACAAAAATCTGTTGGTTTATTATTTTACCTGAACCATGTTTAGCAGGCTTTTCACAAACATAAGGGAGATGTGTAGTACAATCACCGGCATACCATTTTAATACAACTCCGTTTTTATGTTTCACCCTTACACATCTTTTTTGTGTAAGTTCAGGACCTTTTAATGACGAGTGTATATAGCCTGCCTGATTGAAAAAAAAAGAAGAAAAGAACAATTACATTTAGAAGTATTAAGCTCACAACGACAACCTTGCTTCAAAAGATTCTATGGCTAAAAGGCATGACCGTTACTTAACATAAGATTGAATATTTTCTGTTTAAGTCTTATGCTGATTTGCATGAAAAATTGATTTTAGCCTAGAATTTAAATGCCAATTCTGTTCAAACGTCAAGCATAATAGTAATAATGAATGGCAATTGTAAAATGTAAATCAATAGATTCTTTTCAACATTCATTATTATTTCCGTTTAAGTACATGCACGGCTATGAATTCCTAGTGGACTCTATGGTGCTTTTTTCTAGTATTCCTACACTGGTAACAAGTTTGTAAAAGTGTCTTATTATATTTTGGAGATTTTTGGAATTTCCCCCTCATCTTACCGTACAAAATTATTAAGATTTCATTAAACAGTATGTCAGCATAAGATGATTTTTTAAAGTAACACATAAGAACACAAAAAAAATGGAATAAACAACTGTCCTTATTTATGCCAAGGATTTTATAACAATGAGATTTGACACTTATCTTACTTCTGTAGTCTCATTCAGCCATCGAAATTCTTTAACAGTCTGAAGCCATCTTAAACCAATATAGTAATCGTTCGGAAACTGCTTTCTTGCCTCATTGCTTCTGATATTCATAAGAACTAATGAAGAAAAGGTAATAAAAATCATCACTAAGAATATTTAAAAAGGAATAAAGAAATGTAGGGAAAATCGCACTGTTTATCTCAGACTGTATAAGCTATTGCTTTTTAAAAATGTGATAAACCTTGGAGAAAACATTAAATAAACTTGAATAAAAAATAAATAAAATAAAAGACTAAAACAAACTAATAAAGGTGCTTCTATTCAAAAGCAGTTTTATTTAAATGCTCACTTGCAAGCATTGAATTCATCTTAGAGTCCACAACTTTAACCAGGTCAGATTGTTTTGTGCCGCATAAGAACCTGGCACGATCGAAGTGCGTTTGATGATCTCTAATTATCACACATGTTCCTGTTTGTGCGACGTCATAATAGTCAGGCTCACAAGATGCTGAATAAAACAGAGGGAACAGACATAATCTAAATTTACATGATCATTAACATAAGATTGGTCAACAGTATCAGTAGCATCAGGAGCAATAACTGTAGAAGAGGCAGTAGAAGGAGTAGTAGAGGCAGTAGCAGTAGTAGAGGTAGAAGCAGTGGCACTATCAGTATTAGAGGTGGAAGAATAAACAGTATTAGAAGCAGTAGTGTAACAGTAGTGGAGGCAGTAGCAGTAGTAGAGGTAGAAGCAGTGGCACTATCAGTATTAGAGGTGGAAGAATAAACAGTATTAGAAGCAGTAGTGTAACAGTAGTGGAGGCAGTAGCTGTAGCAGTAGTCATTGCAGTGGTAGACGCATTACTAGTAGCAGTAACAGTAGAAAAGACACTAGCAATGCCAGTAATAGAGGATATAGCAGTAGCAGAAGCTGTAGTGGAGTCTAGAACAGGTAGTAGCGACCATAAAGAGTTCAGTGGCAGTTGTAGAGGCAGTAAAAAAGGGGTTTATAAAGGCAGTAGCATTAGTAGAGGCAAAGGCAGTAGATATAGTAGAGGCAGAAGTAGCAAAAGCAGTAGAACAGGCAATAATAAAGGTAACAAAAGCAGTAGTAGAAAAATAAACATTATTGATAGTTGAAGCAGTAGCAGTAGTTAAAGTAGTAGTAGTTTTAGAGGCAAAAGCGAAGGCAGTACAAATGACGGTAGCAGTAGCTATAGTAGCAGCAACAATAGAGGCAAAATCAGTAGTAATAGTGGAGGTAGTATCAGTAACTATAGTGAAGCACTTACAGTAGATATACTAGAGACAGCAACAGTAGTAGATGTCGTAGAGGTAGAAATTAGTAATGCAGTACAAGATGCAAAATAAGAGACAGAAGCTGTGAAGCAACGTGGCAGTAGCAGAAGCAGTAGCATACAAAGTAATACAGGCAAAAAAATCTTAGTTATTTAGATAGTGACACTAGCAGAAGAATAGGCAGTAGCAGTAGGAGAAGTAGACATAGTACAATTCATAAACGATATTAGCATTTTCAGAGACTTGAAAAATAGTGGTTTTACGGGCATTATAAATAATAAAGACAAAAGTAAAATATTAGAGGTGGCACTAGCAGAATAAGTAACAGTAGCACTAGTAGAGGCAGAAACAGTAGAAAAAGCAGAAGAAGAGGCAATAGTAACAGTAGTAGTAGTAGTAGTAGTAGTAGTAGTAGTAGTAGTAGTAGTAGTAGTAGTAGTAGTAGTAGTAGTAGTAAAAAAATGAGTAGTAGTAGTGGTAGTAGTAGTAGTAATAGTAGTAGTAGTGGTAGTAATAGTAGTAGTACAAGTAGTGGTGGTAGTAGTAGTAGTAGAAGTAGTAATAGTAGTAGTAGTAGTTGTAGTAGTAGTAGTGGTAGTACTAGTAGTATAAGTAGTACAAGTAGTAGTAGTAGTAGTAGTAGTAGTAGTAGTAGTAGTAGTAGTAGTAGTAGTAGTAGTAGTAGTAGTAGTAGTAGTAGTAGTAGTAGTAGTAGTAGTAGTAGTAGTAATAGTAGTAGGAGGAAGAGGAGGAGGAGGAGGAGGAGGACAAAGAAGATGAATAGTAGTAGTAGTAGAAGAAGTAGTAGTAGTAGTAGTAGTAGTAGTAGTAGTAGTAGTAGTAGTAGTAGTAGTAGTAGAAGTAGTAGTAGTAGTAGTTGTAGTGAGTATATTAGTAGTAGGTAGTGAAAGTAGTAGTAGTAGTAGTAGTAGTAGTAGTAGTAGTAAACAGTACAATGATAGTGAGTGAGTGAGTGGTAGTGGTGGTGGTGGTGGTGAGTGGTGGTGGTGGTATTGGTGGGCGGCGGGTATGGATGTGTGTCTGTGTGGCTGTGTGTGTGTGTGTGTGTGTGTGTCTGTCTGTGGGGGGGGGGGGGGGGGGGGGGGGGGGGGGGGGGGGGGGGGGGGGGGGGGGGGGGGGGGGGGGGGGGGGGGGGGGGGGGGGGGGGGGGGGGTGTGTGTGTGTGTGTGTGTGTGTGTGTGTGTGTGTGTGTGTGTGTGTGTGTGTGTGTGTGTGTGTGTGTGTGTGTGTGTGTGTGTGTATATATATATATTTATTTATATATATGACCCAGTAGTAGTAATGCATTAGTAGTAGTAGTTAATGATAGTAGTATTAGTAGTAGTAGTAGTAGTAGTAATAGTGGTAGTAGTAGTAAAGTAGAACTACAATTAAAACAAGTACAACTATTTTACAACTACTACCAAGT
>JAWDGP010002801.1:75000-77500 GCA_033675545.1 Elysia crispata | reverse complement strand
CCGTCACAGCGCTAGAGGCTCTGTTAACAAATAGAATTGTCTTTATTTGCCGTGTGAATGAAGTACATGTAGTGCTTAATTGACAAAACCAAATGAACCTCAATGGGTATAAAGACATCCAGGAGGGAGCTCTTAAAATATATATCGCTTTAGAAATGATTGACACAGATCGAGTAGTTTCATGGTTCTGAGTCAAGCACTAAAGTATAAAATGTCTGAATCCAGATTCTAGGTCATTTTTGCAGGTACAAAAGAGTGAAGACGTAATTTGGATCACCTCATTTTCGACAGTTCGGGGGGGTAACGTGAGGGATGCATGGAGACGCTCTGGAAAAAGTGTTGAAGTAACGGATATAAAACTAGAGCTTCCCTTCTCTCAATGTTAGGAAAAGTGAAATATGTCACCCAAAATAAACGATGAAAAACTGGGTCTGAGTAACCTATTCATTCATGGCCTCTTTATAGTTATAGCAGATAGATTATAAGCTGAAAATAAAATTATGAAACGCCTTAGGACAGTATTTCTCTTAGAAAGAGAATCTATTAATTCGGTACTTTTCCAATCTGGTTTGAAATCCTTTTAAACGCTTGTTCGAAAGCTGTGAATTTTCGCTGTAATTGCATAAAAGTGCACTGCCTTGCGGGAATTCTTCGCCGCGCAGTTTTTTCAACTTACAAGATAACCGATGTTTAAAAGAAAACTGTAAATAGCTTTGGAATGTACAAAATTAGGTAAAACTTTTACCGTACCGAATGCCCGCGGTTTCGCGTAGATTTCTCGAGAAAAAGAAATGTAATAGGACACACCATGTAGCAGTATCATCAGTGTCGCCAGTATCAGGCGTGGTTGGATTTCTGTTTGCATGGTCACTGATTGCAGTTGTGGATGCCACTGTATCTCCATCGATTCTACTTTTTTTCTTGGACGTATCTAGATCTAATCAATTTTCTTCTCTTACATTTACCTGCCACCTGCTGTGTGGGCTTGTTTATGCTAGAATCTAGATCTAGATCAATAGGCATAGGTCTTTCTGTTGTGGACTGATTGTGGTGTTGTTATCTCTAAATCTGGTCCTTTGTTTTTACTTTTGAGAGGGTTTCTGGGAGCCACTTTTAACCTGTGATTTTGCTCCAAATCCATAATTATTTTTTCCTTCAAATTCCGATTTTGGCCCGAGGCCATATATAATTTTTTTTTTCTTTGTCAGACTAACAAGTTCTACGGAAAATAACATCAAAGAAATTCTCGATGATTTAATCCTACAAACACCATGTTAATTGGTGCATGCGACTGGAATAATGCATTATCCTACCTAGAAAAAAAAAGTGGGGACACCTCAAATCTGGCCGCAAAAGGTCAAATTGGAAACTGTTCAAGTACAGAATTCGGAAGCTGTTTATCATTTGAAAAATGACAGTTCAAAAATAGATTTCTCCATGGTTTAACATTAAAATCAACAGATTATGGCGCAGTGCACTGGGATGATGCATGGTCCTACCTAGAAAAATAAAGTGGCAATTTTTTTGGCCACGATCCACATCTGTAGAGCTTAGGGGAAAAATGAGCCTAAAAACGAAATATTTGTCTCCCTGGACCTATTTTATTTCAAAGAAAAGATTCCAATCCGACCTTGATTGTAATGAGTAAAATTCGCACCCGGTTTAATTTTGTTCTTTTTACAGTTGGTTCCCAAAATGTTCTTTGGTAGTGTAGAACAGAATTATATCCGAAAAAAAAAGTTAATTGTTTGTAAAATTGTAAAATCTTAAATGTGATGTAAGAAGCTTCCAACTCCAACTCGTTCTTAGACAGTTAACGATCAAGTTTTAGCTAAGAATAAAAAGAAAAGAATTTTAGTGTCACTGGCGGTATAAGAGGTTGTCAAAAAAATTATCGTTGATAGCTTAAGGGTAACATTGAAAAGGTTCTTGATTCTTATTAATTACCAGCGTTGTCATTATCACCCTCATTATTATTATTATAATTATCAGCATTATCATTATTATTATCCTTAGTATAAACGGTTCCGCCATCTTCATTGCCATCATCATTATATCATTTTACTGCCATCATCATAAGTATCATCATCATCATCATCATCTTCATCATCATCATCATCATCATCATCATCATCATCATCATCATCATCATCATCTTCATCAACATATCATTACTACCATCATCATAAGCATCATCAACATCATTAGTATTATCGTCATCATGATCATCATCATCATCTTCATCATCACCATTATCATTTCCATCACGAGTATCATCATGATAATTGCTACTATCATCATCATCATCATCATCATCATTATTATCATCATCAGCAGCAGCAGCATCAGCATCTTTATCATCACCATTCACACCATCATCATTATCTTAATCATCATGTATTTATCAAAGAAATATTTGAAAAATTTTATGGTTTTGTTGGGTTTTTTTAGTTGATACTTTTCCCACGTACCACGCATTTTTTCTTACATGCTTATATTT
>JAWDGP010002801.1:52500-72500 GCA_033675545.1 Elysia crispata | reverse complement strand
TTAAAAATACGAGGCATTTTTAAGTATTCTATTGCTATAAATAATTACCGCAGAATATTATAATTATTACTATTATTATTATTATTATTATTATTATTATTATTATTATTATTATTATTATTATTATTATTATTATTATTATTATTATTATTATTATTATTATTATCATTATTATTATTATTATTATCATTATTATTATTATTATTATTATTATTATTATTATTATTATTATTATTATTATTATTATTATTATTATTATTATCATTATTATTATTGTTGTTGTTGTTGCTATCTTTTTATTTTTATATTAGATTAAATATTTTTTTTATTATAAATATCATTAGTGGGGGGGGGGGCTTTCATTTAATTACTCTTCCTATGAGTAAATAGTACTTGAAAAAAAAATATCATCTAGGTACCTGCGCTTTCTTAGAATTTTTTCCATCGAAGTGGTGCAGCTGTTACTTATCTGGCCACGTTGTCTTCTCTTATATACTGCTTGCTGGCACATGTCGTCTGTTTCCCTGCAGATGTTATTGATCACGAATTGTCTTCTCTTATATACTGCTTGCTGGCACATGTCGTCTGTTTCCCTGCAGATGTTATTGATCACGAATTGTCTTCTCTTATATACTGCTTGCTGGCACATGTCGTCTGTTTCCCTGCAGATGTTATTGATCACGAATTGTAGTGAAAGAAAACCCAAACATTTAGCATCAGATATCTTTCTTCATGGACGTGTATCATTACTGAGTACTTGCGCAATATTTTTCTTTGATGATCTACTCACGTCGACGCAGACAAGTGTAGAGTCGTAAATTTTTATTTTTAAACTTCTCTTTCTTTTATTTCGCCTTACATAACTTTGACAAACTCGCTGAAAACTGTCGTAACTGAACCCGCAAACTTTTAATTAGGAAATGTGGGTAGCGCAAATAATGTGTTGCAGGTTATGACACCTGAGAGGGGTGATTAGTTCTGCTGCGACATTTTGGTGTTAAAAGCGATTGCCATGATCATCATCAATCGGAGACAAAATTGTGTTGAAATGTCAGGAAACCATTTGATAGCTGAGGGCTGACACGGTAGCCAAGTGTGAAGCGAGAAATCGTAATTTTTTTTAGAAGTTCAGAATGTTACAGTTTGGTTTTCTTTGCAATGGCTTTCTTATTTTGAGAGGAAAGTCTAAATTCGGTCTGTGTTTTGACCAATACTGAAGTGTATTTTTAAAACATATGAACAGAAGTTTAAAAAATAGTATCGGTTATAATAATGGTAGGTATGAATTAATGAAAATCATAATTTTAGCAAAAACGTTATTATAATTCCTCTTTAATACTTTTTGTGACACAGATTCTGATTGATCAAAAATATGAAATAATGATGCTCTAATGTGATCGCATCAATCTAAGTTGAGTGGATGCTAAAGGAGTCAAGCATGTTCTAAGAAATCAAATCTTTCCGTTTTTCACGGATTTAGATAGATCTTGATCAAAACGTCTGTGTGTTTCTTTGTATGACTTTATTCGAGATGAATGGTTACAATTTCAGGTGAGTTGAGGTTGAATACGTGTGATCACTGAAGGGTTGCCAAGTGTTCTCACAGACCCCACCAGCATCGATAGAGGATAACGGTCTGGCAGTATTGCACACAGGTAAAGGTCGTATTGATTCGTGCTTAGTGGGGCAGTCAACCAAGACATTGATCTGTCCAACGATAATCTATGGCAGAGAAATATTGAAACAAATCTTCTGCTGTTAGATTTTTAATCTCTTTACTGGAAAGAAAAAAATCCCAATAAACTGGCGGTGTTCAAGCCTTGTTCTTGGTAGGAGTGAGTTTTCATATCCATTCACATTTGTTTGGGACTTTGTTTGTCCAGATATAGGCATCATGATCAGACATCCCAAGAGGACGCTCTTTTTTGTGATGTTTTTTGCGGCATGTACATTTATATGTTTTAGAATACAACCTTCGAACTCGACTCATAACAGACAGTCAAGACATGTCGTAGAACAAAATTTTATGGAGATTACGAGATTTCCCACTCCTAAGAAATCCAATGAATCTTTTGGAGTGAGGTTACCGTGTCACCCTCTAGAAAACATTACCAAGCCATATTACTTGTATATCAAAGATAACATGACTGGCATAGACAAAACATTTTTTAAACTTAACGACTCAAAGATCACCGAAATCCCCATGGATTTTTCTACTTCCGGCCACCATATTTGCAGCTGGACCGTCCCAAGAATCTTCTTCGCCGTACTCAGCGTGGCGAACGCATCTGCCTCCCGCCTGGAAATCCGCGAGACGTGGGCCTCAGAGTTTTACACGGAGTCCTGGCGCCAGCTCTCTCAGCGGCGGATAGCATTCTTCTTTGGAGGAGCAGGCTTGAGTTCCGCACAACTACGAAGCTTGCAGGACGAATCTGCCAGATTTGGAGATATTGTGGTGGGAGACTTTAACGACACGTACGACAATCTTTCCTTGAAAATGGCCGTCGTAATCTCATGGGTGGCGCAGTATTGCCCCAACATTGAAGCCATGGTGAAAATAGACATGGACACTTTTGTGAACGTGGACGCCCTGCTCCATCTCCTCAAAGAACTTCCAACGGACGCGCACAAAAACTACGTGTATGGAAATCGTTACAACAATGACCAGGCGCCAGTTATGAGGACAGGCGTATGGAGAGTACCCAAAACAATATATCCTTTCGAATTTTTCCCTCAGTACGTCTATGGACATTCTTACGTCATATCCGGATCCGCCGTAAAGCTTTTGGCAAAATCTTTCCCTTACTTTCCTATTATTCCAAACGAAGATGCATTCGTAACTGGAATCATGTCCCTGGTTTTGAATATCACGAGGCTGGATAAAAGTGCCTTTGCTGATTTGACAAAAGAAGACGCCGTCTTGACATTTGACCGTGGCATTGATGTCACTGTCGTCATGAAGAAAGAAAAGAGAGAAGTAGTTTGGAGCACTCTTAGAAGGAAAAAGTGTAAATCCGTATAAACGTTACTAAATAAGGAAATGCACTGTTGAGAATAATTTTTTTTGCAATGTTACTGTGGTGACATATGATGTGAATTAAAAAAAAAAAAAAAAAATACGCCACCCATGACCACACCCCCCCCCCCCCCCCCCCCCCCCCCCCCCCCCCCCCCCCCCCCCCCCCCCCCCCCACACAAAAAAAAAAAACTACTAAGCGACCGAATTCACCAATCAGTTCGGATCTATTTCATATTTCAAAGCCGTACAACACATAACCTGTCCAAATGGTCTTTCTAAAATCTGAGTTCTTCCAACTTCCTTTCAAATAATAAGCACAACGTGTAGAAACTAGCTAGCTCAGTATTTTTCTTAAACTGTTTACAGATTCTTCTTAAAACGCATTAGAAAGCTATAATATATATCCACGCTAAAATTGTGGGATTTTATAACTTTCTAATAAGGACTTAAGAGTATCCTTGTAAAAAGCAAATGGACCAATTATGTACTTTCCAAATTTATTTTTTAGATTATTTCAAACGCTTGTTAGAAAGCTGTGAAATTTCTCGTCAAGTGCATAAAAGCGCACTGCCTTGTGGGAATTCTTAGCCGCGCAGTTTTGTAAACTTACACAAATGTTTTAAAAATCTATTAATATATTTGGACTTAACAAATTTTAGTTAAATCTTCTTATTAGGCAGAGAGTTAGTTAGATGCTTTACTGTTCTTCAAAGAGAGCACTATTTAAACTGTCCAAACTCATTGCCCCTCAACTTGTTGCAATGAAGGGGGGTACGGGTGTAATATCAAAAGGTTTTATTGCAAACTTAACAAAGAATGCACATAGAAAGCTTGGTATCAAGTTCCATAAAGATTAGGAATAAACAATTGATGTTTTTTTTTCAAGTCAAACACCTAAAAGAAGTTTGTGCATCAGAAAAGGCTCGAGTTTTTTAGTTATCTAACTTAATTAAGTTTTGTTTTATTTTTCATCTTCCAAAGCGCATTATTTTTTCAAATATTTTTTTTTTATGTTCTAACTTCGAATCTCTCGGTTTTTCCATTTTAGAACGCCATAGAAATGAGTTTACTACAGATATTGCATATCTAAAATACAGTGTGGGTATAAAAAAGTTTTGTTATTTGTAAAGTTCATGTCTCTAGAATCTAGTGTGAGGAAAGAAAGATACTATCTAGATAGTATAATGTGATGATAGAAAGATATTATCTAGATAATATATATGATTCTAGTAACTAATGTGATGATAGAAAGATGCTATCTAGATAGTATGTGATTCTAGAATGTAGTGTTATGATAGTATATGATTCTAGAATCCAGTGTGAGGATAGGAAGATACACATGCAAACGAAAACCTGTCTAATAGCAGACAAGCAAGAAATTGTTCCATGTATATTTCATGACAGAACCAACATAATGCTTTGCAATTTACCACAACATTCCGTTTTACTTTTGTCTGTAATATGCAGGTGGACTATAATAATCTTTATTTTTTCATGTTCTAACTTCGAATCTCTGGGTTTTTCCATTTTGGAACGTCAGAGACAAGAGTTTACTACAAATATTGCATACCTAGAAACCAGTGTGAGGATAAAAATATGTAATTTGTATAGTGTATGCCTTTGAAGTCTAGTGTGATGATAGAAAGATACTATCTAGAGAGTATATGATTGTTGAATCAGTGTGATGATAGAAAGATACTATTTGGGCTATAATTATCTTTACTTCTATCGTGATAAAATGAAAGTCTAACTTGCCAAAGTTTAGTGTTTTGTACCATTCAGCATAACTTTCTTTTGAGTCTACCAAGTTATCATGTTTCATGAGGCCTAAAAATATCTTTTTGTTAAGTTTGTTTGATTTCTTGTTTGTTTGTTTTTTGTGATCTATTTTTGTCATATTTTCAAATAAGATTGATGAATGGTTATTATTATAAAAGTGGTTGTTCGATTTTTACACAAAAGTATTTTCTTTCAAAATAATTTATTTAAAAAAGTTTTTGATGCTGTATATTTTAAATATGCACTATAAATCAATCCTTGATTTTTATTCATTGATTTTCTCTCAAAACATCATCATCATCATCAATGCCTTTCTCACCCTTTCTCAGGGTATAGGCCACAAACAAAAACATATTCCGCAAATATTTATACGATTTTTTACTCCTAGTCATGTAAACCACTCGGTGCTTTGGTTTTTAGAAATAAAACAATATTATTACACAAATAGCTTGCTTCAGCTGCAGATATTCATAAATCTGTGCTTAAAACGTCCATAGTATAGTATATGCTTCTCTACGGCCAAAACTTTCCGTTAGCTACTACTTTTATGAGCGTGTGTGGTGATTCTTCTGAGAAAATGATTGCTTGTATGTTATGAGCTGTTAAAGTTCCTGCGGTCTAAGCATTAGAATATCCGTCCAGAGACTGTAAGGATAACTTTCAAGAGTCCGATCCCTCTACTTTCAGTGAGACAGTTTAGATGGTCTCGTCTCTCCTCTATTTTCAGTGAGACAGTTTAGATGGTCTCGCCTCTCCTCTACTTTAAGTAAGACAGTTTAGGTGGTCTCGTCTCTCCTCTACTTTCAGTGAGACAGTTTAGGTGGTCTCGTATATCCTCTACTTTCAGTGAGACAGTTTGAATAGTCTCGTCTCTCCTCTACTTTCAGTGAGACAGTTGAGATGGTCTCGTCTCTCCTCTACTTTCAGTGAGACAGTTGAGATGGTCTCGTCTCTCCTCTACTTTCAGTGAGACAATTTAAAAGGTCTCGTCTCTCCTCTAATTTCAGTGAGACAGTTTAGATGGTCTCGTCTCTCCTCTAATTTCAGTGAGACAGTTTAGAAGGTCTCGTCTGTTCAGTCTCACTTTGCCCTTTGAATGTTTCTTTGATGTGCAGAAAAGACCGTGTTATCATTTTGTTGTAAATGGGCTACACAATGATATCAAACAAACAGTTCGTCTATGATCAAAGAGGATATTTTAAAATCCACTGGACCAGGATAATTTGAAAGCTCTTCTTTTGTATGATTTGCACATGTTATTTTTCTTAATTTGAAAAAAAAAAAAAAACGGTTTTTCAGATTTCTAGTTTGCAACCCAGAGTGATGAAGTACTAACCTGTGCTTCTTTGTAATTTTTGTTTTGCGACAGCGAATCTTAATTTGTATAAACCCTTTTCTTGAGATTAATTATTAAGATAGAAACCAGTATTGCTTCAAATCGTTTTTAATTTTTGTCCCTGAATAGCTTTGAAAAGCTTTCTCTTTTCTTGCTTTATCGTCAAAATAAAACGTCTTAAGGTCCAAAGACCGCAGAAAGAGATGGCAAACGAAAGATGCATGTATAACCCTCATGTTGTTTTTTTATGCTGGTCCTAATTATTTATTTTTTACCTGCATCGATACCAGTAACCCCATGTTACACAGACATACACACACGCTCCATAGCAACTACAGCTTCAACAAAAACCCCATGTTACACAGACATACACACCCCCCCCACTACAGCTTCAACACACACGCTCCATAGCAACTACAGACTTCAACACACACGCTCCATAGCAACTACAGCTTCAACAAAAACCCCATGTTACACAGACATACACACACGCTCATAGCAACTACAGCTTCAACAAAAAACCAACCAACAAGCTGGTAGCAGCAGTAACGACCACAAGAACAGCAAAAAGCAACACGCAATTAATGGAGAGTGATCGATTTACCACGGTGGGCGACTGACAGTGTAATAGAGTAACTATAGATCGATAATCCGCAAGTTGTTCCATCCTTTAAAAAAATCCACTAATTCTGTACATTACCGATCTATTTTTAGATCCTTTTAAACGCTTATTTAAAAAAAAACTGTGAATTTTCGCATTAAGTGCATTAAAGTGCACTATCTCTCGGGAATTCTTAGTCGCACAGTTGTTGTTTTTTTTTTTAATCCGCATGATAATAAATGTTTAGAAAGAATTTGTAAATAGGTTTGGATGTTACAAAATTAGATGAGTATTGTTATTTTTTTTGGTTTCTTGGTGTTATTGATTTTGTTATGTCATTTCTTCAACATTTTTTTTATGCTTCGTATCTTCCTTTCAGCCATCTTAAAAGCGCAACTGGTATATCTGAGATACTTTTTGAGTCATTTTTACACGTGTCAGTTCTTCCAAAAATAAGATAGAATTTATCAAGCTTATAACTATGTCTTTTCAAGAGAGCAGCTCTTTGCAAGATATTGCTATAGATATTGAATGAATTCGTGTTGTTTATTGGTGAAGCTGTTATTTAAGACTTAAACCATACGCGAAAGAAAAGTCAATTATAATTATGGCTGAAATAGATCTTATTTTTTTTTGTTTATTGAAGCAAACTCAATTAAAAAGAAACTACTGCTTTTTATCCAAAATAAAGTTAATAAAGATAGGCACATGTACTGTAATATTTTTTTTCTCATACAAAGTCAGTTAGGCAGGGAAGTTTTCTTTTTTTTTTTTTTTTCTTTCTTTTTTTTTATTTTTTTTTTTTTATTTTGCTAAAACTAAGTGACTTATGGCTAAATTGTTTTACAAGATTTCCCCAAGCAAAACCAACCAGGGCTGAAATAGTTATCTTGTATCCTTGGTAATGCTATTTAAACAGTAGGAATTAAAACCAATGAGGAAATTATCCCTTCTATTCATGTTATAGAATCCTTTCGAGTCTGGTTTTGTTCGTCTGACAACATCCATCTTCTGTCCTTCAAGTTGACAGAGAAAAATTTGTCCACGAAACTGACAAATTCCCATAAAGCCAGACTGGTTAGGTGATACCCAACCAAACACCTGAATTCCCCTCTGAGATTCGAACCTAGAACCTCATTCTACTTGACAATAGAACGCTGTGGGTTTTATCTAAAGCTCTAGTCCACCTGTGTCCAGATACTCTATGTGTGCTGTCACAGACTCTCATTCCATTTATGTGAGGTGGCCCGCAATTTTTCAGGTTCAATGACTAGTTTGGACAAACGTTGCTAATTTCCATATTTTGAAAGCCCAACCTAATTCCCTGCAAAAAACAATTGAAAATTTTCAGAATATATTAGTATTTGGCTGAGATAAGTGACCCAAAAACTTAACACAAGGCTGGGGAAATGAGAAACTGTGAAAAACTCGTTTAAAGTTAGGGAAAGTTTTCATGCAGGGTTGCAGTTATCTTCACAAAAACACCATAAAGCATAGTTAAAAAAGTTTCTTTTGGGCTTTGACACTTTTTTGACAAGATAAAAAATGATTGATAGTTTATAAGAAGCTAAAAAAGTGGGAAACATGGAAAAATTGATTTTTTTATGTTTGAAGCTCCAACAGCTCAAAACAGCAGTTTCCGACATGAGCCTGAAAACCCCAGGCCATCTCACCTATGTCAATTTTTCTCTTTTTCTTTTCACCCTGTTTTCTTGAGGGACATGCTTTTTGTGGATGGGCTATAACCAACAATCAATTGGTTCTGTTCTCGTCTTTACGAAAGAAGCTCAATTGGTATCTCTCTTATAGCGTGTGCCAATCTTGAAAAAAAACCTGGTTTTGGAATTCGTATTTCTGATCCTGTGGTGCACCGTTGCGGTCCGTGAAAGACTTTGCTGAACAATCATGGGCTGTGTCTTTTTTTCATATAATCACTTTAATTGATTTTTGTTTTCAATCTAGGAAAATGCGACGACAAAACCCATACTTGCAACAATTATTCCAATGCTTAATTCGAGGTTGATTCAAGTCGCTCATTGTCCTACAGGAATTGGAGCATGAGCAAAACGCAGCGCTTGTGAGGAAAGCTCCAGCACCTTATAGGATGAAACAAAAAATGTCATGCTAGACTTCAAGAAAAAGCAATAACGATTCATTAAAAAAAGAAAAGAGGGGGAAAAAAAGATGAAAACTCGTAGCAGCTTGGTCGAGCACAGACATATCAACCACGGTCGGTGAGGCTCGGCAACGAATATATTTATGCATAGAGACCCAAATACTGTGCAGCATTCGCTTATAAAAAAAAAATAAAAGAAAGAAAGAAAGATTTAAAAGAAAAAGTGAAAGACGTGTAGTAATAATAAAAGAATCGGAATGTTTCTAAACGAAATGTTATCCGTATGTGAAGAGCCAGTTTAGCGTGTAAAAACCCGTCCGCTATCTTTTCTTCTCTAGAGACGCTCGACTCACTTCCAGCGAGCTGTACAGCGTGTCGCTCTGACCTGCGGAAGATCCCCCTTGGGCTGGTTTGCTCGTGGGTTCCAGTCAAAATATCTTGAAAAGAACCTTATACGGCACTCAGTGCAGTCAGAATATTAGTTCCACATCCAGTGGCTGTCTTTCTTGATTTCTGGGATGGGGGTGGGGGGTGTTTGTTTTTTTGTTGTTTTTTTTTTAATGCAGCGTTCGAAATCAACGATGCGTTATTCATGAAGTCTGTAATTTCCATCGGATACAGAATAAAAAAAAAAAGGTCTCTAGTGTCACAGCTCAAGCAGAACCAGATCGGGATGATAGCGGGGCGGGTAGCGAAAAGACTTCCGCTTTGAAGAAGAGAAATTTGCTTAGCCTCAGATCCAGGGTAAATTTCATGTAAATCGGGTATGTGGCGGGTGGACAAATTAGGAGAGGAAGAAGATCAGTACATTTCTTTTTCTGTTTTGTTGTTGTTGTTTTTTTTGTTTTTTTTTTGTTTTTTTTGTTTGTTTTTTTTTTTTTTTTGGGGGGGGGGGGGGGGGGGGGTGTTGCCATATGATATCATTATAACATCCAGCATTGGTGTTTTCTTACCGCAGTATTTTTTTTTTTTTTTTGATGAAATGAAAGAAAAATCATTGGCTTGAAAATATTCCTTTACCACCATACCTCTTTATTTGTGGGTAATATTTGATTTTTTTTTTTAATTTTTTGTTCTTTTATTTGAGGTTTAAGCATTTATGTTCCTCGACATGAAATATAGCTGTATACTGGAAACTGTATTTCATGGTATACGCGCAAAACCATTTCTAGTTATCTACAAAACAGGCCTTGGTTCATATCTACATCTTGTTGAGGGAAAAGACGGAATGATACCACTTCTCTTTAGCAACGCTTAGACCAGGGGTTCTCAACCTTCTTGGAGGTACCGAACCAGAACAGTTTCATATGCGGATTCATCGAACCCCTCTTTAGTGAAGAATCTAAAATGTGATTTTTTTTTTGCAAATTCAAGACATAGATATATTTTTAACTGGCTCTGCCGAACCCAGGTTGAGAACCACTGGCTTAGATAATGGTTCTACGCAGTTTATGATCTGTTGCCTCAGAGCATTTAAGAGTGTCCTATGATAAAGGGTAGATACAGACACTTAGATCTAAGGAGAGTCCACGTGAGTTGACCGAACAACTTACTAACGGCTTCGTGTATCGAATCCAACGGATCAGACATGCTAAAGCCTGCCTTCTCTGATACTTATTCTCTTTGGAATCATAAATGAAAACACACTTTTCCCCTCCTTAGTTGTGCATAATTATACATTGACTTTCTTACGTGTCTTTAGTACCGCAGAGAGTGGGGCCGGCAGCTTATTTCATATTAATATGCATGGGTTAGGACTCTCCTGTTATACACTTTTGGGGCTGAGATCTCACAAAGATTTTTACTAGTTAAGGTTTGTCTACACGAAGCGGCATTCATGCAGCTAGCAACAGAATCCCCGCCGTGCCTTTAGCCCCGCAGTGTTGGACATCTTATTTCACCCTAGTAGTATTTTTTTATATATGAGCTGATGTTCTACTGTGATAAAACATAGAAAGTTGGATTTCACAAAATTTAATACATGTAGTAGTTAAGGCATATTTACGCAAAGCGGCATGCATGCAGCTAGCAACACATTATCAACATCTGTGCATTATGTTTTGCCCAGAACTTTTTCACATCAATAATATTATGCATGAGTTGAGTGGGATTTCCCAAAGAGATGCCTGTTAAGGTATATTAACACGAAGCAACATACATGTCACAAGCAACACCAATCCAAAATTGCTCTGACGCTTATCTGGTACTAACACCCCATCAGTGACAGGCCCCAAGATAACCCATGCTGCTTGCGACGTCAACGTATTTTGTGAAATTCTGATGCTTCATATCGCTTTGTGTAAAACTACCTTTAGATCTTCAGTGAGCTTTTGTCCAACAAATAAAAGCAAGATGGTAACATCCGGCTATGTTTTTCCCAGTGTGATATTTTCCAATTTTATTTATATCTTTTTTGCTGTGCATCCTTTACACATATTTTCCTCTGACTTTAATTTAAGCCCATCTGAGCTTGTATTAGCATAAACGCTTGTGATTGGTTTCGAGTATCTTTGTGCAGATCTCTATGGATTGCTGTATTTGTGAGAAACTTGCCTTATGCTCAACCCTAATGTTTTATGAAAAGTAGTTAGCTAGTTCTTGTAAAATCCCAATCTATTAATTGACCTTATTAGAACGCTTATAGATTGAAAATAATGGCAATTCTTTAAGATCTCACAAGGAAATAAAGTCACCTTTGCGAGGTATTCATAGTTTGATGATAATTATGAGTTTAGAAGGGTCTTTAAATAAAAAATTGTAGAATTAATAAAGGAAATCGGCTAATTCCGTGCTTTCCCAATCTGTTTTTAGATCCTTTTAAACGCTTATTAGAAAGCTGTGAATTTTTGTATAAAGTGCAATAAGGAAATTCTTAATGCTTTTTGCAGTTATGTAATGAATATTTTTTTTAAAGTTTAAATATAATTTGATTTTTACCAAAAAATTAGTTAACTATTCTTATAAAGTTAACCAAGCATATGCCATTTTCGAACCACTTTAAAAAGTATGAATATTCAAGGAATGGTGTTAGAGTTAAATAATTATGTGTTTCTGATACATGTGTATCATGCTGTGTGTATACTGATTGTTATAAATCTCAGTGTTATATTATTTCCTTCATGTACAAACTCCAATCTTATCATTAACATTTTACAGCTAAGTGGTGCCATATCAAGAATAAAAGTATTCATTTTCACTGGTCTTGATTTAATAATATTGTTGTGTAAATTAGTTGTTCTTTTCAAATCAAAATACCAAGCAGAATAGTTCTGTCTTTTTATCCGTATGACAAATTTATAAAAGCTTTGTGAGAAATATTATTTTTACTTCTGTAAATGAAATTTGTGTCTGCTGATGATAAAAAAATCACCTCAAAGTTTTTTTTTTTATATCAGTCTGGTGATGAAAGCTGTAGACACTTTTAGTAAAATTAGTACTATAAGTACTGTTCGTGCAATGAAATAAAAAATGTTTAGACACAGTTCAGAGGGGCTATTTGGACCATAATTATAAACATTTTATGGAAGATTGGGTAGGTAAAAATCCGTTGCCAGCATTTCAGTAATAAAACTTTTATTTAAAGAATGAAGCTTAGATCCCAAAGCCATTCAGAAAAAATAAATGTTCAAATAATTCAACATTATTTTGAAGTCCTATGGTATTGTAATATAATTTTACTGAATAGAGGCAGGTAAAAAAAATAGGAGTTTCCTTAAAAAGTAAAAAAGGAAAACAATAATAACAACAACAAAAAAAATACTTGCGCACTTTTGCATCGGAAACAAAACTAGTTAAAAAAAGGCGCACCAAAATTTCTCTTGATGAAAATTCCTTCTCGATCATTATTCAGTTGAAAACTAAAAATATTGTGGATTGAGTTTAATACTCACTTACTGCGCTACAGGTTATCACAGACAGAATCTACAGCCAACCTAGCTAATTAGATCTAAATGTCACCGGCTTTAGCCAACCGCAGCGAAACATAGTTGTCGAAATCAAGATTCTAGACCAGATATCTCGAGAAAAGGTTGAAAAATTGAACCTAAAATTGGTATACGGTTATGTAGATCTAGCTAATACATTTTTCGAATTCTATTTGTGCCTTGAATATTATTTTTTAAAAAAATAAGATAACCATTATTCGCTATTTTATTGAAAGGATAAAATTATTTTTTGAAAGGTTAACGGATTTTGTTACTGAACTGCTAGTAATCGAATCAGCTTTAATCAAAATCGAGATCCGGCTAGCTCCATAAAAAATTATACGTGTGTAATAATAAGTGAACACCCAGGCCCATTACATGCCTCAGCTTACTCAAGTTTCAGGGGATAATAGCTGGATACATATCACAGTAATCATTATATTAACAAGCAGCTGGTGGGGTGCAGACTTTTACTCCCGGCTTATTTTGATGTATATGTAATTTTTTTTTTCTGCGTAATTTGCAGCAGCAGCAGCAGCAGCAGCAGCAGCAGAAGAAGAAGAAGAAGAAGAAGAAGAAGAAGAAGAAGAAGAAGTGGTAGTAGTAGTAGTAGTATAGTAGTAGTAGTAGTAGTAGTAGTAGTAGTAGTAGTAGTAGTAGTAGTAGTAGTAGTAGTAGTAGTAGTAGTAGTAGTAGTAGTAGTAGTAGTAGTAGTAGTAGTAGTAGTAGTAGTAATAGCAGTAGCAGTAGCAGCAGCAGCAGTAGCAGCAGCAGCAGAAGTAAAAGTATTAGTAGTTGTAAGAGTAATAATAGTGGGTTCATTGGTAATATTTTGAGAAATAGCAGAAGTTACTTGCGGTGCCAGCATTTAAAGCTTTGCCTTAGACCTGCAGAAGACAAAAAAGTAATCCTTGCTGTGAGAAGCGCAATCAATAATGACACACGTTTGACGTTACTGCCGCGAAAGCCACTCACCAGCAAGCACAGTGAATTTAATGGTTGAGAGTTTTCTAAACTGAGTATTTCACTACCACGTTTAGGATGCAAGACTTGACTTGCGATACATGTATATATTTAAAATTTGGCATCGTTGATTTTTCCCCGATAGTAACATTGTACGGAAAAAATTAAAAAGGAAAAAAAATGATATAAATAAAAAATGCTTGACAATAAAAACGGTAGCATTTTAAAAGAATTAAGATTCCAAAGATTTCTTTTAATGAATTTCCACAGAATAGTTTTAAGAAATGATCTCTCAAAAAGAAGCAAGCTGGCTATTCGTAGATTTAGTTGGTTCATTAATTGATTGATATAGCTTATACACCACAAGGTGAAAAAGTGCCATTTTAGGTAGATAAAGGCGTAACGTAGTTTCTTCAAACTATAAAGGTGTAAAGTAGTTTCTTCAAAACTATAAAGGCGTAAAGTAGTTTCTTCAAACTATAAAGGGTGTAAAAGTAGTTTCTTCAAACTATAAAGGTGTAAAGTAGTTTCTTCAAACTATAAAGGCGTAAAGTAGTTTCTTCAAACTATAAAAAAGTTTCTTCAAAACTATAAAGGTGTAAAGTAGTTTCTTCAAACTATAAAGGAAAGGTGTAAAGCTAGTTTCTTCAAACTATAAAGGTGTGTGAAAGTAGTTTCTTCAAACTATAAAGGTGTAAAGTAGTTTCTTCAAACTATAAAAAGGTGTAAAGTAGTTTCTTCAAACTATAAAGGTGTAAAGTAAGTTTCTTCAAACTATAAAGGCATAAAGTAGTTTCTTCAAACTATAAAGGTGTAAAGTAGTTTCTTCAAACTATAAAAGGTGTAAAGTATGTATACGAGCCCTTCTCCTTCCACCGCTGAAAATAAAGAAGAAGAAAAACGGAGAGAACAAAAAAGATTGGTTGAGAAGAGCAAAATAAGAGAGAACCATTTAGAAAGGCTAGAGAAAAATTGCAGATGGTTAAAAAAGTAGATAGGCAAATAAATATATCGATAGATAGATAGAATGATAAATAGATAGATCGATAGATAGATAGATAGATAGATAGATAGAATGATAAATAGATAGATCGATAGATAGATAGATAGATAGATAGATAGATAGATAGATAGATAGATAGATAGATAGATAGATAGATAGTTAGATAGATAGATAGATAGAATGAACAATATATAGATCGATAGATAGACAGATCGATAAATAGATAAATCGACAGATAGAAAAACATTCTTATAGATAGGCAGTTTGTACGATACATAGAGAGAAAGAAAAAAAAGGAAAGAGATACAGAGATTGAGACAAGATACGTTATTCTTATTGTTTCTATTGCCTCCAAACGCAAAATGAAACTGTTGTCCCTATTAATTTTGTCGTAACCATAATGATAATTCGAGCAATAAATACAATAAATCTCTGAACTAAGTCCTCACATCCATATTTTTGTAAATTTCATTTATTCATATGCCGCTAGGGAAACCAGCATGACAAACTGCCGCATGTATCCAACCACACTAAAAATTACGATTTCGCTTGCGATAGCCTTACCAATAATTTTCAAGATTTCTTCGGTGACCTTCGTGAGACGTGTGACCAACAGGTGTAGACGGCTTTCCTTGCAAACGGATTTGCTGGGCAACGTATCGAAGCCGTATTACAACTGGTTCACGCCGGACGAGATATTCAGCTCCCGCCTGGCTTATTTCAGTCTACGCAAGTCGAGGCTGAACTACATTTCGAAGAACTTCCCCATCCCGGGAGAGAACATCTGCAGTCTGGGCGGCAAACCTTGCGTCCTCTTCGTGGTGCCAAGCGCGTAGGCGAAGAGGATGAGGAGAACGCCAACACGCGCATCATGGTGCGGCATACGTGGGCCTCGGGTTTTTACGGGAAGAGCTGGCTGCAGACGTCAGGCTCGAGGCTTGCGTTTTTCTTCGGCGGCTTGGGCTTGAGCGAGAGGGACCGGGAAAGGCTGCGGGTCGAGTCGACAACTTTCCGGAGCACGTCGTACTCGCAGACTTCAACGACACGTACGCCGAACCTGTCCTTCAAGATGGTCGTGATCATCACCTGGGTGGAGCAGCACTGCCCAGACCTCGCGGCCATGGTCAAAGTAGACATGGACACTTTCGTGAACGTTGACCTGCTGTTGACCCTGGTGCAAAAACTTCCGGCGGAAACGCACCCTCGGTTCGTGTTCGGCCACAAGCACGAGCACAAATACCCGGAAGTCCTGAGGGTCGGGAAGTGGGCGGTGCCGGAACCCGTGTACCACTTCAAGCGGTTCCCCGAGTACATCTACGGCCACTCTTACGTGCTGTCGGGAGCAGCCGTCAAACTCCTGGCCGAAAGTTTCCCGTACTTCCCCATCGTCCCCAACGAGGACGTGTTCATTACGGGCGTGATGTCCGTGGTGCTCAACATAACCAGGTTTCACCACACGTCCTTCGCGCACCCGTCCGAGAAACGAAAACTGTCCTCGTTGATGCAGAACTTGTACGTGTCGGCGATCGTAAGCAACAGATTTAGGGTTAAGTTTTGGGAGCTGTTCGAAACTCGACGAGTCTCAAAGATTAAATGTAAGAGTTTGAAATGCATTTTCCACTATAATCTATAATCTCTCTCTCTCTCTCTCTCTCTCTCTCTCTCTCTCTCTCTCTCTCTCTCTCTCTCTCTCTCTCTCTCTCTCTCTCTCTCTCGCTCTCTCTCTCCCTCCCTCTCTCTCTCTCACACTCTCTTTCTTTCTCTCTTTCTCGCTCTTTCTCTCTATCTCTTCCTCTCTCTTTCTCTCTATCTCTTTCTCTGTCTCTCTCTCTCTATCTCTTCTCTCCCTCTTACTATCTCTCACATACACACACATTTGACTGGGTTATATGAAATATCCATACTCATACTTATCACGGATGACATGATTGATTACAACCAGTTTTAATTGATTTCGACAAAAAGAATGTGCACCCACAATAGAAAAAAAAATAATTAATTTCGTAAAATATGGTTATAGACTCTTCAAAACATTTCTTATTCAATGATTTTAAAAATAAACACGCAGCTATGCATTCCCGGGAAGTGAGTGCACTTTTGAGACATTTTTTTCGTCTTCGGGAATTCACAATATTCTAATAAATGTTTGATAAGGATCTTAAAACAGACTTGGAAAGTAAACGGTTGGATTTGATCTCCCATTACTATCGCAGTACTTTCAGAGACTCTAGGCAGCCCGTCAGATGGATGGAGGTAAATTAAAATTGTTTCTATATCCTTCCAAATCACTTGTTGACAGTTATGGTGTTTATAGTTCAAACGGCATCTTTAGCTTGTGTCAGGGAGGCTTTTAAAATTAAATGTCAGTCATCGAAGTAAACAAATCTTTGCATATTAGGAGTTAAAGTGGTCCATTTCATTTCATGTTGCAATGTAAGGGTTAAAGTGGTCCATTTCATTAACAATGCAATGTAAGGGTTAAAGTGGTCCATTTCATTAACAATGCAATGTAATGGCTAAAGTGGTCCATTTCATTAACAATGCAATGTAAGGGCTAAAGTTGTCCATTTCATTAACATTGCAATGTAAGGGCTAAAGTGGTCCATTTCGTTTAACTTTGCAATTTAAGGGTTAAGGTGGTACATTTCATTTCACGTTGCAATTTAAGGGTTAAAGTTGTCCATTTCATTAGCGTTGCAATGTAAGAGTTAATGTGGTCCATTTCATTTACATTGCAATGTAAGAGTTAAAAGTGTCTATTTCATTTAATATTGCAATGTAGATAAAAGTGGTCTATTTCATTTAATATTGCAATGTAAGAGTTAAAGTGGTCCATTTCATTTAATACTGCAATGTAAGAAGGTTAAAGTGGTCCATTTCATTCAACGTTGCAATGTAAGGCTCAGTGGTCCATTTCATTTAATATTGCAATGTAAGAGTTAAAGTGGTCCATTTCATTCAACGCATTAGCATAAATACCAGGTCAAAATAATCTTTACAAAGTATTTTTGGCTCGTCCCACCAACCCAGCCAAAAATGATGATGAACTTCTCTCAATGTGGTAAAACAGTTGATAATGATGATGCTCATGCTTGACTCCTAATGCTAAGGTTTGTTTACTTCAATGAATCAACATTTTCCTAGAGAAACCTTACATAAAATAATGGTTGGAAATTTGGGTTTCGGTATTCCAACAGCCTTCCACCGCAGTTCATAATGGAGGACCCCTCACTACTCCGAAATCCCTCTCTCTCTCTCTCTCTCTCTCTCTCTCTCTCTCTCTCTCTCTCTCTCTCTCTCTCTCTATCTCTCTCCCTCTCTCCTCTCTATCATTCTCTCTCCCTCTCTCTCTCTCTCATTCTCTCTCTCTCATTCTCTCTCACTCTCTCTCTCGTTCTCTCTCTCATTCTTCCTTAGACCTAGACCTCTCTCTCTCTCCCTCTCTCTCTCTCATTTTCTCTCTCATTCTTCCTTAGACCTCTCTCTCCCTCTCTCTCTCATCCTCTCTCTCATTCTCTCTCCTCTCTCTCTCTCTCTCTCTCTCTCTCTCTTTCTCTCTCTCCCTCTCTCTCTCTCTCTCTCTCTCTCTCTCTCTCTCTCTCTCTCTCTCTCTCTCTCTCTCTCTCTCCCTCTCTCTCTCTTTCTCTCTCTCTCCACCCCTCTCTCTCTCTCATTCTCTCTCACTCTCTATCTTTTTATCTCTCATTCTCTCTCTCATTCTCTCTCTCTTTCTCTCTCTACCGTTCTCTCTCTCATTCTTCCTTAGACCTCTCTCTCTCTCTCTCTCTCTCTTATACCTCCCCTCTCTAACGTTGTCTTATATTATGTCTTTGCCTCAGTACTCCTAGTTTTATTTATTTTAACAATAACTTTCCAACTTTCCTTTCGTTAAACTTAAAATAAAGGCAAATCTAAATATTGGTGTCTAGTTATCCACTATGTATCACTACTAAAAACAATACCTAGATAACGGATTTTTAGTGCTATTTCTTATAATTAGAAGGCCAGTCTTTGGGGAAGGATTTTTCTTAAGACTTACCTATGGAAACTGCTGTAACTGATGGAATCAGATAGCGTTAAATTAAACTGAATAAATCCGACGTACCTCAACAAGATTATAATAAAAATAATTACCTCAGGTTTCTCATACCATAAGGTAGAGCTAATAAGACTCGGAAACAAAGAAAGGAAAGGATCCGTGGATTCCTACTTTTACTTTTACTTTTCACTTAGCTCAAATAATGATAATTTTTCATTTCAATATAATATGAATAAAATGCTTATAAATCTGAATGTCTTTTGTCGAGTATTTTTATCGTCTTTTCCGTAAAAGAAAAAAAAAATCACAACTGACTTTCAAGTTAATATTGCATTTTCGTGTTTCTCTTTTCATTGAATGAACGCATCAATTTTGCTTTGCTTGGTCAAACATAAAAGTCGCTATGACCGTGGTTGTTTTTTATGTTGTGTTTTTTGTATTGTTTGATTTTTATTAAGATATGAAGCACTCAATTCATTTGAATGATTTATGTTTCCATCTGGTTTTTTTTTGTAAATTCTGTTTTGTCGCTATTGCAGTTATTTTTGCAGTTGTTGCTGATATTTTTTGTTGTTGTTTTTGTTGTTTTTTTCTTGGCGTTGGCTATAACAGACTGCTTTTAGCGATTTGTATAAATTACTGTCTACATCTAATTTGCTTTTATTTTCTCTATCTCTGGCTCTGTCTGCCTGTCGGTCTGTCTGTCTGTTTGTCTCCCCCTCTCTCTCTCTCTCTCTCTCTCTCTCTCTCTCTCTCTCTCTCTCTCTCTCTCTCTCTCTATCTATCTATCTATCTATCTATCTATTTATCTATCTTTCTATCTTTCTATTTACCTATCTTTCTATCTATCTATCTATCTATCTATTTATCTATCTTTCTATCTTTCTATCTATCTATCTATCTATTTATCTATCTATCTATCTATCTATCTGTCTGTCTCTCTTTGAGTATTCCATGTCTCACTTTTCTCTCTAACTCTGAACTTCTCTCTCTCTCTCTCTCTCTCTCTCTCTCTCTCTCTCTCTCTCTCTCTCTCCTTTTTTCCTATCTATTTTTTTCTTTGTCTCACTTTATCAATTTTTTTTCTATTTTCCGTCTTCAAATGTATGTATACAAGCTGAAAACCAGGTTCCACAAATGAGACTCTGGTGTCAATTTGTCGGGGTTGGGTTGGGTGAGTCTACTAATTTAAAGAGGCTTAATGGTCTTGATATCTCTGCT
>JAWDGP010002801.1:42500-47500 GCA_033675545.1 Elysia crispata | reverse complement strand
CATTAGGACAGTGAAAATTTTAAACTTTGTATTCGGATACCAAGAACAATTTCTCTCGCCCTTTACTGTCAGTATAAAGAGTTGAAATCTGTACTAGGTGGATCGGAATTCTCGTGGATTTAGTGCGGTTTCTGAGATCTATATGGACAGTGCATTGTTGGTATTTATATCGGTAATCGAACTAAATTTGCTTATTTCCATTTTGTCGAAGTGTTCTGAGATGGACTTAAATTATGTATGGGAAATCTACTGATTCTATACTTTCCTAATCTATTTTGATATCTGTTAAATGTGAATAGGAATAGCTCACTACATTTGTAAAGTCCAAATCTATTTACTGATCTTTTCAAATATTCAATATCATGTAGGTTTTAAATAACTGCGAGGCTAAGAATTCCCGCAAGGCAGTGAACTTTTATACACTTAATTCAAAAATTCGCTTTCCAACACACGTTTAAAACGATCTAAAAATAGATTGGAAGAGTACAGAATTGATCACTTTCCTTTCTTAGAAAGCTACGAATTTCCCGCAAAAAGTGCCTGAAGGTGCACTGCCTTGGAGACTTCATGTTAGAACTGATGTTGCGCATTTATTTTAGCCTACATGATGATGCATATTTAAAAGGATCTATAAATAGATTTGGATTTTTGCAATATTAGATCACATTTCTTTTTGTAATAATAAGAATAATTAGTTATTATGTGAAATCCAAACCTATTTATAGGCTGATATTCTTTAAAGTTCATTATCAGGCAGGTTTAAATAAATATGCAGCTATGAATTCCCGGAAAGCAGTGCACCATTATGCACTTTTTGCAAGAATCGTAAGTCTTCTCATAAGTTTTGAAAAAGATCTTAAATTAGATTTGGCAGCTATAGAAAATAATACATTTCCTTTTGAAACATGTAGTCAGTGACGGATAAATCATGTGACAAAATCTACCTCTGAAGTAAAACATGGACTGTTCGGATTAAATTTACTGCAAACTTGTAACTTTACGTAATCTTTTGGACGCGATGAAGACCGTTTTTGATTTATCGCGTCAAATGTAGTCGGGGGTAGATCTCAGATGATTATCTTATAGGTGAGGACGCATGCTGCATCAGTTAAGTAACACCCATTTCGTATATCAAAAAAGGTAATTCAATTTTTGTTGGCACCAAGACTACATATAATTCGTGCCACATATATGTATTGTTCAATAAAAATATAGATTCTTCTTTTGTAAATCCATATCTTAAGCAATTACCTTCCAAAAATCAGTATTTTGTTAAAGCGAACTTAAGATAATTTTAGAAACATTATGAATCTACAAAAAGTGGCATACAAAAACTAGACTGGAAACCTAAATCGAAAAACTTCCGTGATAAACGCAAATCGAACTTTGTGCAAACAAAACTAAATGACCATGGCTCGGACATTGGCCGAAGAGGAAGAGGACAGGCGGCCGCATTGGCTGAAGGCCCTTGACCGTAACACGGTCCACACCTCTCGCCCAGAGGACTGGAACCGTAGTATTGCCAGCAGTTTGACCAACACGACAACACGAGGCCACAAGCAAAAACAGAACCTTGGGAAACACAAGGTGAGTTTTTTTCCAGGTGTCGAGAGTGTTGTAAGAGAATCGCAGACAAGATTGTACAAGTTAGAGACTAAACACACAAACAAACAGGAATATTTATCGTGCAAGTTTTAACGTGGTAATATTAACAGAAGTTGAAGTGATATTGAAATTGTTTGCGATACATGATTAAGAAAGTGCTGCAGTGTATATATATATATATATATATATATATATATATATATATATATATATAGAGAGAGAGAGAGAGAGAGAGAGAGAGATTTATATACATATAAATTGAGATCCAACCATAGCGCTCAAGAAGTAATGCTCTCTAACCCTCTAGTCTTGCCAGCTCTAATTTCCAATACTCAACACAGCGGGACAGGATACGCTTCACAATGAAGTTCGGGGAGAACCTAAGACCAAAGTTCGTAATGAACACTGCCCTTCCCCAAGGCGGGATCTTGAAGGTCACACACACACACATACACGCACATGCACACGCAATTTTGAATGCATTCAGTATTCAGAAAGTCGCTATTGAGATAGCACGAAAAAGCAGGTATAAAGGACTTTTGAGACGGTTTTTTTCAAAAGTGACGTAAAAAAAGAGCTGCGGTAGGGACGTATACTTGTAAAGATTTGTTTGTTTTGCTTTAAAATAACCGATTTTGTTCGCTTTGTGCTAGTTCTGGTTTTTAATTACTTTTATTTTACAAAGAAATCGCTCAACCCTTGGTAAAGCTATCAGCATGTCTAAACAAGCCAAAACTAGGTCCTAAAGCAAAATTGAATGAAGCACTCATGATTATCATTTCCATAATGATTTATTTGTTAGAGTTGCTCTTAAGAGCTATTCTTTTCAAAGCTTGGCTTTGGATTTCTACGGGGTAGAAAAGCCGACCCACAGCTACATCTCTAACACACTATTTAACACAGCAGTGGCTTCAGCGGGCGCAAAATGCACCGCGCGAGCTCTGTACGTGTATTGGAAATATCCTTCCTTAAAAAGTGGTTCTTTTTTAAAACGAATGATAACCACCTCTAAATATGAAATAAACCGATTCTATAGAATCTCTGTGAAAGCAGGCTTACTTTTAATACGGCTAAAAAAAAGCAGCAAAGTGATATCCCAAATAATTACCCCGTGAATTTAGGATATTGACCTTAATAAATCAAATATGATTGAATAGCCCTTGGATACATCGTCTTCAAAAAAGATGTAGAAAAAGCTACATTAAAAAAAATAACATAAACTGTGATAAAGAATTTAATGCGGTGACGCAGAATGCATAAACAAACATAACGACCAGTAATGGGGAAATCCCGTTCATTTTTAGATAATTATTTTGCGTCCATACTCTATGGAGAAGATGTATATATACAACAGCCACTGTACTGAGTCTTGAGTAAGGAATTGACCAATTGAACAGAAGGTTTGCACTGATTCAAAAGCAAATATTGTAACATTAAACACGTAATAGGAGGCTGCTGCTGTTTTATTATTTTTTTTTTTTTTTTAAGATCCAGATCAATTCAGTAACCGATGAAAAGACCAGAAGGAGGCGAGGTAAATCAGAAGGTCGAGGCGCCCACGGGGAGTATGTATATGGAGCAGCATATCCCGCCGTGCTTTACAGGTTTGACTTTATCCCCGATAAGGCCTCATTATGGCTATTTTTGAAGTTGGCCCAAGCACGTTACGTTTGAAAAAATTTTCATTCTCAGAATATTGATATTTCCTGTCTAAATTTCTTGTAATCCCACAAATTCAATTATATTTCGTTCATGTTCTAGTCCTCCAATTTCATACATTTTCGGTTATTTTTATTTAAAGCCTTATTCAACCCACTGATGAGGACTACCTAACATTGGAGCTCGTATAATTCTTACTCATAAGTAACCCAGCCGTCTGTCTCCTCTAGATTTTATTTTGAAATTACCGTATATTGATTTTGAGACATACAGTTCACATTGTTATCGCACGTTATCATTATTAATATTATTATTATTATTATTATTATTATTATTATTATTATTATTATTATTATTATTATTATTATTATTATTATTATTATTATTATGATTATTATTATTATTATTATTATTATTATTATTATTATTATTATTATTATTATTATTATTATTATTATTATTATTATTATTATTATTATTATTATTATTATTATTATTATTATTATTATTATTATTATTATTATTATTATTACTAATATAATGATAATTATTATTATTATTATTATTATTATTATTATTATTATTATTATTATTATTATTATTATTATTATTATTACTAATATAATGATAATTATTATTATTATTATTATTATTATTATTATTATTATTATTATTATTATTATTATTATTATTATTATTATTATTATTATTATTATTATTATTACTAATAAAATGATAATTATTATTATTATTATTATTATTATTATTATTATTATTATTATTATTATTATTATTATTATTATTATTATTATTATTATTATTATTATTATTATTATTATTATTATTATTATTATTATTATTATTATTATTATTATTATTATTATTACTAATATTATTATTATTATTATTATTATTATTATTATTATTATTATTATTATTATTATTATTATTATTATTATTATTATTATTATTATTATTATTATTATTATTATTATTATTATTATTATCACGGTAATTTCCCAGAAGCCGGTCTTCCGACACGTCCAGTGTTGGCAGCAGACGTACGACATCTTCCGCACGGCAAGAGAGAAAGCGGTCCAGACTGCTTGCCCTGTTTTGCATCCTGCTAATTTTAGCCTTTCTTTTAGCAGCGCTCATTGGTTGGCTCACTTACTTCCTGCTTATGAGAGGTGCGTTTTCATTGATCAAAACTTTTGAGACGGAGGCCTTTAATTGGTTGTTATGACTTAGGCCTTATAGATGGAAACTCGTTATACATGTAGACAAAAGATCATTCTTTAGATTTGACAGCTTCGTATTTTTAATTATTAATATTCATTTTTTTTTTTTTTGGCGTTTGAGAGGCAGCGATTTTACATATTTCCTGTAAGAATTATCACTACAATTGCAGTCCTGTAAGGAGGCCGGTATGTTGTATAGATTTCATCCTTTAATCTCTATTTCTCGCTTTTTCTCTTGCCTTTCTCTCTTCCTGTCTCACTGCCTAGCTTTTTTTTTTTCAATCGCTCTTCACTCACTACCAAAGGTTAATTTCTGAAACCATTCTAGCCATTAAACGTCAAAAATGTTACTTTTCTCTTCACATACTTGTTAGAGATCATATTTTAAAAATATTTCCACACTTCGAACAGAAACCCCTCTCCCGTCTCTCCCTCCTCAAAACAAGATTTGAAAACAAGAAAGAGACATTTCGAGCACTTTTATAAGGATGAGAA
>JAWDGP010002801.1:25000-37500 GCA_033675545.1 Elysia crispata | reverse complement strand
ATCTCTCTGCCTGTGTCTCTGTCTGTCTGTCTGTCTGTCTCTCTCTCTCTCTCTCTCTCTCTCTCTCTCTCTCTCTCTCTCTCTCTCTCTCTCTCTCTCTCTTATTATTATTATTATTATTATTATTATTATTATTATTATTATTATTATTATTATTATTATTATTATTATTATTATTATTATTATTATTATTATTATTATTAATTATTATTATCTTTATTACTTTTTTAAATTCTTTGAAACCGAGTAAAACAAAGAAAAGACTTAGGGGGGAGGAAGTTAAAGTTATAGTAATGTGTATCATTTCCCTCTGTCCATGATTAATATTTTCCTACCTTGCTGGTATTTTAGCAAAACATTTTATGAAGACAGTTCGTTGAAGCGCTGATCTGCATTGATAGGCAAAGAGAAAAGGAATCAGAGTTTTGGCCACAAAAATTTGTTTTTTTTTTCTAAAAAAAGCTTTTCGAAGTGAGCATTTTCATCAGGCATTTCATATAAACTGACGAGATAAATGACGCTAAAAAGATATCATGCTGAATTTTACAATTTGACGTCAGTATTTCTTTTCTCATTTTTATTTTTCCACCTGTCCTTCATTTATTTTCCTCTTCTCCCTGCGCTTAACAGCGATGCAAGCCTGTTGGTAGATTTCACCTTGACCTTCAATGGGAGCCACGGCCTCGACATGGACAGCTTGCGCTGGTACGTGTATGACGTCGTCGACGCAGGGACGACCAAACACTTCCTGGGTCAGCCGGGTCAACAGTTGGTGTACGTGTTGTTGAGACAGTTCCTGGTGGACATCCGGGCACATTGGGACAACAACTTCGGTGAGACTCGATATTCTAGTGAGCAGAGAGACCGTTCAGATTGATAGGGGATTGATAGGGCAGAGACAATATTCAGTTTTTGTACAAGTTTCAGATTGATAGGGGATCGATAGGGCAGAGACAATATTCAGTTTTTGTACAAGTTTCAGATTGATAGGGGGTCGATAGGGCAGAGACAATATTCAGTTTTGGTACAACTTTCAGATTGATAGGGGATCGATAGGGCAGAGACAATATTCAGTTTTGGTACAACTTTCAGATTGATAGAGGATCGATAGGGCAGAGACAATCTTCAGTTTTTGTAGAATTTTCAGATTGATCATTTAGCCTTATCTGATATATCAGGGCAAAAAGAAAAGAAAAAAAGTTCGTCAAGATAACAAAAAAATTATGGAAAAAAGGAAAGATAAATTGAATTTGATGATCATTTAGTTTTAACGGATGAATTTTAAAGCTTTTTCTTTATTGCCTTTGGGGTTTTGATGACTATGACATTCTAATAATCCCATTACTCTTACCAACAGATATAGAGAGTTCCGTAGATGACAACAAAGTTGGTGATCTGACTATAACCATTCAATTACCTGTTAAGAGATTGATTTTCCTACACGTGCGTCTGCGAAAGCTTCTTACTCAACTGTCGATTCTTCATTTTTTTTTCCTAGAAAACTTAATAAAGCTATCTGAGTATTTACTTTTCTAACATTTCATTATATTGCAGGTTATATCAATTGAAAAATGAAGGAAACAAATATTACTACATAAATGATATTATTTGTTCTGCAGAAACGCTTTGTATACGTGCATAACTTTTCTTTTCAATTGATATGAGTAACAAAGTGTTTGTACAAATAGTATAAAGGCAAAGCAGCTGGGCACATAATCAGATTTGCTGAGGGGGGAGGGGGATCTATAGTGGTAACGACATTATTTTAGTTAACAGTTTCATCTTTACATTGCATCATTCTTCTGTCTCTTCTTCTTTTCATGTCCATATCTGCGGGTTGTTCCAATTCTAGACGGAGTGGAGGCGAAACTGACCATTCCTGTGTTCAACCTAAACTACACTTACACACTGGAGAACCGGAACTCGCCAGACTTCCGCCGGATAGCGACACCCTTCTGCGCAGACGTGAGAAATTTTAGCGAATTTGCTTTAGGATCGTAAAAATAATAGTAAAAAATTTGGTAAAATACTTCCCGAGCATCGTAATCCAGTGCATTTCGGCATGAACTAAGATACACCGAAACTTTTGGAAGCATTGATTTATAACTGCAGGCCGGGACTAAGTGTTGGTTTCTTCAATACTCGTTAATATTATGTTTTGCTCAATTCCCTTCGTTTGCCTGATTTTTTTTTTACTTTCTATCGGTATATTTTTCCTGTAGTAATACGCTTTTTTATATAATATTTTTGTCTCTTTTTAAGTCCATATTATCTTCAATTGTGTGACATATTAAAACAAACTAATAGATGCAAATAAGAACAATTTAAAACACATTTAAAAGTTAAGTAAAATTATAATATTATCTATATTCAAATCCACAAATATACAAACCTTTTTCTTATTGTTAAAAAGTTGTATATATGAGCATACCTCCTTATTTTAAATAAGAACTGGAGAATATACATCCTTTTCAAACTCAAGGGGAGATGGTATCTTATTGTAATATTTATTGTGTATTTCCTCCACAGGTGAGGCGTATCTTAACAAACAAGTTACACAGTCCATTCGCAGACAGATACTACTCTTGTTACGTTACGGATTTCAGGTGAACAAGATACAATCTTTCAATCTGGCATATCGTCTCTGGACAATTGTAAAACTTGTCTGGATTTTGCGGGTTTTCACTTTTTCTTCATTGTTTTATCAATTTAAACTTTATTCCTTAGAATTCCTTGTATTTAGGTCAATAGAAAAAAATGTTTAAAAAGTTACTCAACAAACGGGTATTATTGTTGTTTTTTCTCTTAATAAAGATTTTAGCCAGATAAGATGGAAAGAACCAACAGACTGCAGGTATTTATTTTGTAAACAAATTTTAGAAGCGCAGCCACAACAATAATTATCCCGTTTTAAATTAGTTTCTTTGGCAGTTTGGAAGCTTGGGTCATTGGGAGAGAAGGTGTCAGTTTTGAATCAATTAGGGCAATTTGATGTACCGTATTATTAAACACTCCTAATTTCCCACCTTATATGCAATTTAGTTGGCCTGGGTCTAATCCTGTTCTACAAAAACATTTGCGCATTTCTCACATATCTGCCCTCTTAAAAACTGATTTCAGTAAATAACTTTAAGATTTGAACAGAAGGCAAACATTTCTCAATGTAGCGAAATTTCTCTTGAGGCCCTACATTCGTTTTCACACTCATATTAAGTTGTTGGCCGAAACACGCTTTCTGACGTAACAAAAGAAGAATGTGCTAAGCTCTATTCCTTAATGTTATTCCATATTTTAACCTTGCATCTAAAAATAACCTAACCATATGTCTTCTCCCCTACAGCCCTGGACCAGACAGGATTACTTTCCATGTCCAGTTCTTAGGCCGTGAGTGGCGCAAGCTCCAGAAAGAAGTGGTATACGTCCTTATTGAGGGAGCGACTGTAGCCACTATACAGCAGCAGGTAGGTCGCAGGTAGTTACAGGTAGGTCGAGGGAGTTACAGGTATGTCGCAGGTACTTACAGGTAGGTAGCAGGTACTTACAGGTAGGTCGCATGTACTTACAGGTACGTCGCATGTACTTACAGGTAGGCCGCAGGTAGTTACTGGTAGGTCGCAGGTAGGTCGCAGGAGTTAACAGGTAGGACGCATGTAGTTACAGGTAGGTCGAGGGAGTTACAGGTATGTCGCAGGCAGTTACAGGTAGGTTGCAAGAGTTTACAGATAGGTCCCAGGTAGTTACAGGTATGTTGCAGGTAGTTACAGGTAGGTGGAAGGTAGTTACAGGTAGGTCGCAGGTATGCATAGGTAGGTGGAAGGTAGTTACAGGTAGGTCGCAGGTATGTACAGGTAGGTGGAAGGTAGTTACAGGTAGGTCGCAGGTATGTACAGGTAGGTGGAAGGTAGTTACAGGTAGGTCGCAAGTATTTATAGATAGATTGAGGGTATATAAAGGTAGATGATTGTATTAGGAGGTAGGTCACGGGTATTTACATGTTTTGTCGCAGGATGTTACAGCTAAGTGGTAGGTATTTACATGTAATCAGGTCTGTAAAGGTGAGGATGCGATATATGATGCGGAAATATACCTTAAGTTTAGACAGAATAACTGAGACACTATCGATCACCTTAAATGTATATGCATGGCGAGATAGAGCTGACATTTTTAAAGGGATAAAAATAGGCATATGCGAGTAAGATTTGAGCTTAACAATGTTATAAATTTGCTTTTTTTTGCCATAATTAATCATGTATGAAGATTTACTACTTGATACCATACAAGAGGACTTAAATTGAATAATTATCCGGATAAAAATATTGCCATTATTGGTGCCATTCAGAAACCAAGAACTACTAGTCATAATTTCACCAGCTTTACCGCTAGATTAGCCTTGTATAACAATATTTCATGATGGTTCGCTCTTTTGCTCTTATTAATCTTATTTTTAGATATCCCACTCGATTTTACACAAGAGAACATAAATTAAATATTTATGCAGAAAAAAACTTTTTCCGCCCTTGAATGCCATTAAGGGTATCACATAAGCCTTTGGAAAAAAACCAACAACTGTGCCTTTCTGTTTTCCGTTATTTCTCAACCAGACTGTGAAATTGGTCGGCACTTTAATAGTGACTCCGTATAGGATTGACTTCACCCTCATCCCAATCAACGTGACCCGAACTACACCCACAACATCGACGACAGTGACTACCACACCGACGACAACGATGCGTAAGTTTCTCGCACATCAACCGGAAAGTTTCTGAGCTAGGGGTCAACTTTGTTGGAATTTTTTTTTTCACTTTGCGTAGTACCCCGTATGCAACTAGAAAAGTCTTAAGGTTAGAATATTTAATGTTGTGAAAGCTTTGCAGCCAAATCAGCCTGTTCGACTTTGATGCCTTAATACTCGAAATGTTTCGATATTGTATTTCATTTTTGTTTTGTTTTTATTTATTTAATTTTTTTTAATAGATGCGCACGTTACAAGAATTAAAATGAAAGAATTTCAACTAATACCTGGCAGATCTCTCAGATGAAATGAAGAAATTTAAATTGAGATTTTAAAAAATCGTAATGAGGATAGCTTTAAATCTCTCTCTCTCTCTCTCTCTCTCTCTCTCTCTCTCTCTCTCTCTCTCTCTCTCTCTCTCTCTCTCTCTCTCTCTCTCTCTCTCTCTTTCTGTCAGTCTGTCTCTGTCTCTGTCTCTGTCTGTCTGTCTGTCTGTCTGTCTGTCTGTCTGTCTGTCTGTCTCTCTCTCTCTCTCTCTCTCTCTCTCTCTCTCTCTCTCTCTCTCTCTCTCTCTCTCTCTCTCTCTCTCTCTCTCTCTTTTTTTTTTGGGTCAATATAAAATTCTATAAATAAATCGGGTATTTCCACAACACATAATGAGTGTTTCTATTCTCAGCGGATTTGACCTACATTTATGTTGTATTCGAGACCTGGAATCAGACGTTGACCCCTGCCCTCCTGGATCCGAACTCTAGACAGTTTCAAATCATTACAGATGAATTCTGCCAAGATGTAAGTACAGAAACACTGAATTAAGTGAGAGACATCTAGTGACCTTTGGGTTAAATTCAAGTCCAATTTAAGCGGTCATTTTGTTTAAAGATTTTAGAAAATTAAAGGATATAATGTCAAAACATTGAAAGATTTTACTGTTGTAACCTGTTTATATGCGAGACATATTATTATTGCTGTACTGTGCTGTCATATTATTTGTTCCAACTTACTCTTTTCTTTTTAATTCTGTTTTGCTTTTTTCCCTAAATTTTAGGATTTCAAAATTCTGCAATTTGAATTGCTCCGTACACTTCTTTAAGTAAAATCTGCTTTTGCTTTGCATCAGTCATTCGTAAATGCGGAGCTTAAATTATCGAAACAGCTTGATTTAAAAAAAACTAACCTCTTCTATCGATAGTTGGAGCGCTTATTCGATAACAGTATCTATGGGTATCGATTCCACAACTGTCGAGTCTTGGCCTTCAGGTAAGATGTTTCGATATTTCATAATTATTGTTTTGTTATATGAAGTCGAAAATCCCATTTCACCGAGGCCTGTCAAACTCGAATAAATATATCTCATATAAGTATAGTTAGTTAATTTTTTTGTAAAAATCCTTCTAAATCATAAGTCAGTTCCGATATTAAAGAATATTGCCAGCACAAAAAAGCGTATGTGTTTACTATAAATCGATACCATATTTTAAAATCCGGTTAACTTTGGGCTAGTCAAAATCGAATAAGAACATCTCATATAAGTATAGTTAGCTTATTTTTGTAGAAAACTTCAAAAAGATTCACTATCACCATAGGCATTAACAAATTTCCTTAAAATAGTGCATGTTTACGCACTTTTTTGCGGGAGTCCAAAGCGCTATAATAACCCTCTAGAAATATCTTAAAATATATTAAGAGAAGTACAGACTTAACTCATCTCCGATATTAAAGAAAATTGCAAGCAAAACCAATTGTCTGTATTTCTTAGTGCAGACCATCAAGACATGCCATATTTTCCACCTCTTTTGCCTCGAAACTAGATAGTTTCTATCATGACGTTCTGCAAGTACCTTCCTTTATTATCTGACCTTAAGGGCCAATTTTTTTTTATTATTATTTTCCTTTTGGTCCACCCATCCCAGACGTAACCCCACGTCCATAGTCGTTAGCGTGGGTTATGTGGGCGGACCGTGGTCTGGCATGGGCACCAGTGTGGAGTACGTCATCAGACGTCACGCGCCGGGCTATTACTACGAGACGAAAGAGCTGTACCTGGTTGGATCAATTTACTTCATACTGGGGAATGTCATTGGTCAGTATTAGGTGTGGTCTACATCTAGGTAACAGGCCTAGTCACTAACGCGAACAGACTGTTGCATAATTAGGGGTAGAGTGATAGATTTCAATCAAGTTATGAGCAAAGTTGGGACGGAATAATGCTCAGAAAGTACATATTTCTTGCAGCCCATTAGTTAACTCAAGAAAAAAAAAACAAAAGAAAGAAAATGAAACTGTTTAAACTCTTCAAAGAAAGTATATTATGTAGCTCGCCATCTTGTTTTGAGGCATCTGTCTGTAAGTCTCAACGTCTTGTTTCTGCATCTTTCTTTCTCTATTTTTACTTCTTTCTAGATCTCTCTTTCTTTCTACTTCTCTCTAGCTCTCTCTTTCTACTTCTCTCTAAATCTCTCTCTTTCTACTTCTCTCTAAATCTCTCTCTTTCTACTTCTCTCTAGCTCTAAATCTCTCTCTTTCTACTTCTCTCTAGCTCTCTCTTTCCACTTATATCTAGCTCTCTCTTTCTAATTCTCTCTAGCTCTCTCTTTCTACTTCTCTCTAGATCTCTTTCTTTCTACTTCTCTCTAGATCTCTCTCTTTCTACTTCTCTCTAGATCTCTCGCTTTCTACTTCTCTCTATATCTATCTCTTTCTACTTTTCTCTAGATCTCTCTCTTTCTACTTTTCTCTAGATCTCTCTCTTTCTATTTATCTCTATATCTCTCTATTTCTCTTTATCTCTCTCACTGTTCTGTAATTCTTTATCTATATCTCTCTCTTCTGATACTCTTAGTATTTCTCCTTCTATCTTTTTTGTTCATTTCTATCTGTATTTATATCGTTCACTTTCGTGTATTTTCCTTCTCTTCTGTATCTTTCGGTTTCTTGTTTTTATAAGCTTGTATATCTATGTCTCTCTCCCATATCTTTGGTTCCCTCTTTCATTCTCTCCATTTTTTTCTCTCACTCTCTTTCTTTATATTATAATATCTTTATATTAAATATAAAAATGTGCAATACACTTAGAATCATTATACCTTTGCCATTCTTCTGTCGTGAAGAGATAAGAAAAACACTTAAAATGTATATACTAACTTAATAAAGACCATTATTTATGAAAGAAATAACCTGAAATAATGTAATTACTGAACGATCCGTTCGCAACTTCGCCTTCTCTCTAAAACAGCCAACGCTACTGAACTGCGCACCAATCTGAGGGTCATGAACTTGACCTTTACCCCTGACCTCTCAGACCAAAGGACTTCCCGTTTCCAGTATTATGCTCTGTTGTTTTGTAGAGATGTGAGTGATTTGGATTTTTTTTTTCTCTAGTATCAAACTAAGTCGAAAAAAAAACAAAAAAAAAGCTAACATTTTCTCACAGAGATTATTATAAGATCAAATCAGTTGAAATATCATCAACTCTGTCTCTCTCTCTCTCTCTGTCTGTCTGTCTCTCTCTCTCTCTCTCTCTCTCTCTCTCTCTCTCTCTCTCTCTCTCTCTCTCTCTCTCTCTCTCTCTTTCTTTCTTCTCTCTCTCTCACTTTGTGTTTATTTTTTCCCCTCCATCTAATTCTTAGCTATCGTCATTTTGTCTATCCCTTCTGTCTGTTTCTCTCCCTCCCTCTCCGTCTCTATCTCTCCTCTCTCTCCTCTCTCTCTCTGTCTCTCTCTCTCTCTCTGTCTGTCTGTCTCTCTCTCTCTCTCTCTCTCTCTCTCTCTCTCTCTCTCTCTCTCTCTCTCTCTCTCTCTCTCTAACTCACTCTCAGCACACACAATACCAATAAACTGTTTGTTTGTTCTAATTTTCATTATAACAATTAAATTTTATTTTCAAGACCCAACGAATCATGGAAAAAAAACTCATCATTTTTTATTGCAATTTCTTTCTTTCTTCTCCACAAATTCAGATGCAAAAATATTACTCCCAAAGTATGTTTGCGCAAAGATTCTTCGAATGTGGAGTCGATAGCTTTTCGTAAGTAAAGATACAATTTGAATTCAAAATTTTTAACAAATAAATAATTAGATATTTAAAAAATAAGACAATTTTTCACGAGAATCAAGAGCAAAGTATGAAAACTTTTTTTCTTAACATATGCTTTCTTGCACTTTGGTCAGATTATTTGTTGAATAAATATGATAAAATGGTTGGTCTATTAGCAAATTCTCTAAAATTAGAATCAACTTACAGACATTTTTAATCGTTATTACTGCATAGGTTCAAATAATTTCGCAATTTTGAATTGCCACAATGCAAGTCACCAATACGTTTTTTGTGCGTATTCGTAGCCTTCTAAAAAACGTTGAGAGGGACCTATAAATAGACTAGGAAAGTACAGCACTACACGTTTCCCAGTATTATATCAACCTCAGATTATCATAATCCTCTAAAATCCAGACAGGTAATCCGTCGACCAGATCTGCGAGGAGACCTAAATAAACGCTCAATAAAGCTCATACAGATCTTACAGCTGTTGTTTCCCCAAACACAACTTGCATTCCAAGATTTTTTTATGAAGAATGTTAAACCCATAGAGATGTAGACCAACTGTTTCATCATACAATTTGCACTAAAAGCTGATTTGAACGTATGATTGGCCGTTAGAGGTCTCCACCATTGAATTTTGCTCCATCGCCTGAGCTCCATTTATTGAGGTCTAATTGTTGTTGTTGTTGTTGTTGTTGTTGTTGTTGTTGTTGTTGTTGTTGTTGTTGTTGTTGTTGTTGTTGTTGTTGTCGTCGTCCCGGCTGTTGACGACCATTCTGGGGTCTAACATTGTCAGACAAATCAATAGTAACTGTTCTATTTATAAATTGTGGGAAAAGGTTTAGAAAATGTCTGAAACAAGAATCTATAAGCATTAAAATACCAAGAGGCGTAACTCTTACCTTTCTATCGATTTCATTCTGATCGTCTTTTTAAGGATCAATCACTCCATCTGGCTAATACAGAAGGTATCATTTTGTAAAAAAATAACAACTAAAATAATATGGTTGATTATCGCCCTTTTTTTTCTTTTTAGCTCTGCCCTCTTGACAAAAGCCGGTTACATATGTTCGAGGAACGAGTATAAATTGGCAATCTATAAAGAAAGTAACGTAACTTATTCAATAAATATAATCGTCACGATTTATTTCGTTGGTCAATGAATAACTGAGCAGTACCAATAATCATTTATTTTTTGTTTTCTTTTATTCATTCCACTAATTTCTTTAGTTTACTACTTAAATTAAAAAAAAAAAATGCATATCTTTCCAAGCATCATGTTATTATTATTATATTCCTATACGAGGGAACATTTCATCTTACCAATAATTATCTTGCCAATTCTCAGTCGAAATGTCCTCGATTTTGATATTCGGTTTTCAGGGACAATCCGGTTCGGATCCACTTCTACCTGGTCTTCTACGGCACAGACTTGGGTGACGGTGTGGTGACGTCAGTGCCCAAGGTCATCCGCCGTTTCGCCCCTCCCGTTTACTACCTGGTCTATCTCACCTACCGCGTGGGGGATCTACTGGTCCTGCCAGAGAAGCGGCCAGGGGTGGACCCCCCTCCCTCCGTGTACCCCACCAACATCACGGTGTTTCCCTCTACACCAGGACCTACCACCACAGTGATGACAACATCGTTAACAGATTCCACCACCATCAGTCCGTCCTCGAGTTATATCGTCACACCGAGTAAGGAGAGAGTTTGTTTTTTTTCTTTCTTCTTAAACTGACTGTCCTGTTGTATTTATTATAGTTATTATTATTATTATTATTATTATTATTATTATTATTATTATTATTATTATTATTATTATTATTATTATTATTATTATTATTAATATCATCATCATCATCATCAACGTCTCCATCATCATCAATATCATTGTTACTACTACTACTACTACTACTACTACTACTACTACTACTACTACTACTACTACTACTACTACTACTACTACTACTACTACTACTTCTACTACTACTACTACTACTACTACTACTACTACTACTACTACTACTACTACTACTACTACTACTACTACTACTGCTACTATCCATTTACATAGGTGACAACTAAGCTATAAAAAATCCTTTTTTCTGTTTTCAAGCGATAATTATCAAACTCGATGTCACGACTATTTTGTTTTCAGAGAAATTACAAAACAAATAAAAATAAATAAAAAAAAAAGAGAGAAAGGCAAATTTTAACAACGGCTTCAAAAAATATTTTATTTTTTTTTTATCCTTTGGTCAAAATGTGCACCAGTCTGTGAAGCTTTAATAAATTCGAATTTTATTTGATATTTTTTTTTTCTTTGGCCGCGTCGTAACATTTGGTATGATATTTCTACTTCTCCAAATTAAAAGCTTATTTAAGAATCCAGCACTTATGTCAATTAAAGATCAATCACCTATCAAGATTATCTCCCTCGCACCGCTGATGACATTCTGAACAAAAAGGAAAATATTTTTTTAATTATCATAATTTTTTTTTTTTTTGGGGGGGACTTTTGACATTCAAATGTCAATAGACTTTCCATTAATGTCAATTTCGAAAACAAAGAGACCATAAGAGCAATGAAATAATATATTGCTCTTCGCAATTTTTATCGTTGCTTATTAACAATGGCTAAAGTAGATCTTAAATGGTTAGAGAAAGGCTAGCAGATAATAGCTCATGTTTTTGAACCAGCTGCTATGAAGTTTCACTCAAGTTATTAAAATAATTAGCTACACACACACACACAATGTTTTTAAATAAAACCCATCAAGGGGAAAATGATCGATCAACTAGGTAAACAAAAAATGAGCTGTGAAAACAGGGTCATGCAGACATAAGTATAATTGCAATGGATATTAAAGCGTTGAAACTGCTGCAGGTTTTATATGAAGGGTGTGTGGAGTTGAATGTTTCCCGTGTGAGACCAAGTAATTAAAACGACGTTAAACTTTTGAGAACCACGAGTAAACCATAGTTTTATTACGGGTCGAATAGCGTATGATGCATCTGTTGCAATAGATCAACGTATCGACTCGTTTCATCTATTCGGATTGAAAAAAAAAAATGCAACAAAACCGAAACAAAATAAAACGTAATGAAAAACACTCGTATAATGGGGAGGAAAAGAATGACGATATCGTAAATGGTTCTAAACAAACAGACCAATAGGGGCCAGGTTTTATCAGCTCCATCGGTCGTTAAGTTTACTTCGAATAACGAGTTTTACCTCCATCATAATAGTTTATATCGCGAGTTCTAAGTAATTTAACAATTTCTATACACTCGGAATATTCTTGTTTTGGAGAGATGATGAATCATAGAGGAACACAGAAGCCAGTCAGAGTTTAACAATGATGAAGGCTGGAACAGACGGAGCTAGACCTAAAGATGGTTCTGTAGCTCAGTATCTGGTCTCGCCTCGGCAAGGCGATGGGCGCCATATCGAGGTGCACGATCGATCTCAGTCCACTCCACTTGCCCTTTATTATATTTTCACGTCTTTCATCTTATTTGTCCGCCAAGCGGTCAGATCGATGTTTGATATTGATTTTTTTTATGCTGCTGAATCATAGAAAATTGATGTTAAAAACAGTAATCCCAAATATGCTTGGCGGAAATGGCGTCTAGAATATTTCTCCTTATTTAAAAGCGTTGCGTTGTTTTATTTCTCCCAGACGGAATCCTTCTTATCTTGTACTACGAGGTGTACAACCTGACCTA
>JAWDGP010002801.1:10000-22500 GCA_033675545.1 Elysia crispata | reverse complement strand
GTAGGGTGAAGAGAAGAGGGAGAGGAACTAATGTAAACAGTTTATGCTGTTTTTGGGACACTTAAAATATTTCAGTGTAAACATAGATCTGTAAAACTTCGAGCGACTTACTTTGTATCTTGAACTGCTTAAAAAATGTACATCTCTTGTGCCGCAACAATTGTCTCTCCCAAAATTTGCACTTCGATGACTTTTTAGATGTTCAAGAGCATGATATTCTATCAATTTACTGCATAAATTTTAAAAGAACTTGACGCTGAAAACTAAATGTTCCTCACCAAAATTTGTGACTGTCCATCTTCCAGGTACACAATCAAAGTCTCCTCAACCATGGTGACCGCTACGACCCTTCGTACCCCGACCTTGACCTCAACAATCGATGTGATGACCAGCAGCATGACCTTTTGACCCCTACAAGTACCTTGACCCCGAGCACCACTACAATAATGGACCTTCGACTTCAAGCAGTGTTGTGGGTAAGTGGGCAGGTGAACTAACTCACTTCGCCTTAATTCACATGCGTCCAATGTTCCACAATTATCTTTCATAGTTCTAGCTTGGACAAAATCATAGGAGAGACGGTATAGAAGGGGAAAGTTCATATTTACTTCTTGGCAGCGAAACTGTGAAGTCTCTGGATGCTCAAGAAAAGGGAATTCTGAGCACAATTATTTCAATAAATCTGAATCCTAAAGGTAACGTCCCGAATCGAGTAAACTTCCCCTCGTCTGCTTCATATTTATCCACCATTTTATTATTTTATTTTGTGACACAGTATCAGACAGTGTGGACAAAAACTGCGGATGTTGCAAGAATCGAGAGATATTTTTTTTTTATTTCCAGATAGATATTGACTTTTTTTTCTTATTTTCAATACGTATTTTTAGTTAAATATATAGATGACACTGTGACATAGTTTTGCATTTTTTTCTGTGGTGTTTTTTCCTCCTTTCAGAAATAACATATGATCGAATTATTCAGATGAAATGTACTCAAATTGCTTGCACTGTCATTTGACAACCCATGATATTGCGATAGAATACCAGCTAATCAAGACAACGTCTCAAAAGAAAAAGTCTTTTTAGGTTTTCGTTTTCGATGTTATTTAACTTTGACAAAATCGTTGCTTCCCCAAAACAAAAGCTACTAGAGAAACTTATTTATAGTTTATACTTTATATTTCTGACAGATTCTTTCGCTCCAAGTCCACGCTCTTTTTCGAAGAGAATTGTGGGATCGATCCGATATCAGACCTATTTTTTTTTCATCTAGAACCAAAATCCAAATCTATTTTCGTGATAATCTCAGCAAATTTTTCACTTACTTTCGCAATCGTATAGATTTAAGTAAACCCCCACCACAGTCTGACCCTCCATCTTTCTTGCCACAGGCTCCATCTTGTCTTACAAGTTCGGGCTGGCCCAAGCTTACCACCTACACCCCTGAAGCTGATCTGATCCTGGTAGTAACAGGTACAGATTCCTCATGGACGGGTTCCTGTAAGGATGTGTGAAGGATCGAGAAAAAACAATTGTCGTAGCAGTTTCTGCTGTTTTAGACAAGGCATCATGATATCCCCTACTGACGGTTAAAACCAGGTGACATGTATAAGAGTCACCTTTACGTTCGATAATGGTCTCAGCGATATTGTCTACTCACATTAAGGCAAAGGATAAGAAAGTGGTGACAGGAGTTCAACCACATGACAAGCGCTGAATAGTTAGGAGAAAATCTTTCTGTTGGTAGTGCTGTGGTGCCTGTGGGGTGGAAAACGGGCTGAGGGAGGGGGGAGTAAAGAGAGAGAGAGAGAGAGAGAGAGAGAGAGAGAGAGAGATGGAGAGAGAGGGAGGGAGAAAAGGAGACAGGCAGACAGAGATGTAGAGAATGGGTAGAAAAAGACAGAGACCGATACAAAAGTAGAAGCTGAGAAACACACAAAGAGACATAGCCAGACACAGACACAGACAGACAGACGCAGAGAGAGAGAGAGAGAGAGAGAGCGAGGGAGAGAGTGAGAGGGACAGAGAAAGATATAGAGAAGACAAACAGACAGATACAGAGGCAGACAGACAGACAGACAGATAGACAGACAGATACAGAGATAGACAGACAGATACAGAGGCAGACAGACAGAGACAGACAGACAGACAGATACAGAGGCAGACAGACAGACAGACAGATACAAATATAGACAGACAGATACAGAGATAGACAGACAGATACAGAGGCAGATAGACAGAGATAGAAGCAGACAGATAGATAGGGCAATAGAGGGAGAGGGTGAGATAAAGGGATAGGCAGATAGATAACAGGCACTCAGACAAGGATATTATGCGAATCTTCAGAAATGAGGAGGTAAAAAAAATAAAGAGGCAAAAGGAAAAAAAGGACTAAGGTTTGTGGTTAGAAGATCGAGAGAGAGAGAGAGAGAGAGAGAGAGAGAGAGAGAGAGGTAAGGGTTGACAGTAAGAGAAGATTCCGGAAAGGCAACCTAACACTGACGCTCTGAGCTTCAATAAACAAATTTATTCCAGTTTATATCGACCAGTGTCCAGAGCATCGTCTAGAAATGAAGCTGTACTCTCGACAGAAAAAAACAATCGTCTGAGAAAATGCAGCCGCTATACTCCTCGACGGAAAAAACAATCGTCTAAAAATGCAGCTTCTATACTCTCGATAGAAAAGCAATCGTCTAGAAATGCAGCTTCTATACCCCGGCAGAAAAACAATCGTCTAGAAATGCAGCCTCCTATACTTTCGACAGAAAAAAACAATCGTCCAGAAATGTAGCCTCTATACTTTCGACAGAAAAACACTCGTCTAGAAATGCAGCTTCTATACCCCACGGCAAGAAAAACAATCTCGTCCAGAAATGCAGCTTCTATACTCTCGACAGAAAAAAACAATCGTCCAGAAATGTAGCCTCTATACTCTCGACAGAAAAACACTCGTCTAGAAATGCAGCTTCTATACTCTCGACAGAAGAACAATCGTCTAGAAATACAAAGCTTCTATACCCCGGCAGAAAAACAATCGTCTAGAAATGTAGCCTCTATACTCTCGATAGAAAAACACTCGTCTAGAAATGCAGCTTCTATACTCTCGACAGAAGAACAATCGTCTAGAAATGCAGCTTCTATACTCTCGATAGAAAAACAATCGTCTAGAAATGTAGCCTCTATACTCTCGACAGAAAAACAATCGTCTAGAAATGCAGCCTCTATACTCTCGACAGAAAAACACTTCATTACTAAATAATGCGCCTTTGTTTAGTAATCTGCTTTTGAAAACTGTACTTGGTCGCTAAAGAAGCTGCCTTTGCTGCTATGGTTTCTTTTGACTCATCGATCTTATTTGGGATCTCGATGTTAAAGAGTTATAGTACAAGATACTCATTACCCGAAACAGAGCTAGATTATTTCTCATTGTGGACGTGAATCTCTTAAATACTGCATTTGTTCTTGTAGCTTAATTGTTGAGGAATGAAGTATTTTTAATGGCTTTTGTTTTTCGATGCTAAATCATTATGAATTTTTTGCTTTTTATGGCGATTTTCAAAATGATAGCGAATTTGTTAAGAACTTTAGATCATAGAATCTGTACTTCTAGTTGTGCAACTACTTTGTGACATCTGACAAAAGACACCAGACAACGTTAGGCAAAGCAAACATCGACACTGTAGGATAGCGCAGCCAGAAAGTCGTAACATTTGTACACCTGAACAATTACTTCTTCTGCATTATTTTTCTTCATTAAATTTCCTTTTAGCGCTAAAGGCAGAGAAAAGCAGAAGAGAAAAATTTGATTTTTGATTATTTCCAAAAGTTTTTTTCCTCTTTCGTCTCTTCCCACTCATCTAGATGGACAGATTCTACCGACAGAGCTTCCTACAAAACTTCTATGTGTCCTGCAAGATTGACGCGTTTCGGTGAGGCGAGTTTTAGCAGTTTTACGCGTAGGCTTCAAGACCAAATCTTGAAAATAATTAATGAGGTCTCCCTATTATATATGCTGATGACGCCCTGTTACATGTGGTGTGCCTCAGTAGTGGCGTATATACTTTGCTGGTAAAAAGCGTTCAATACATACGTTTTTTGTTGTTGTTGGTGGCTTGGTGGTGGTGGTGGTGGTGATGGTGATGGTGATGGTGGTGAGGTAGTGGTGGTGGTGGTGGTGATGGTGATGGTGGTGGTGGTGGTGAAGTGGTGTTTTTTTTGTCTGTTTTTTAGGGTGAATTTCAATCACATCATGCCCAAAGATCACTCTGACTCTGTGTCAAATCACCAATGAATCAAGTACATAATAAATAACATTGATCATAGAGGGAAAAGAAAGCTACGACGGTCAAAGACATTGCAAGGGAGGTTGTTGAGAAATAATTATTAAGAACTTTTAACTTTGTTTGTTGTTGTGTTTTTTTTCAAAGAATAAAATCACAAAAAGACAGTTTCCATTTTCATGCTGAGCCTGCCAAAGTAGACAATAGTCTGATAGATATAAATTGCTAGTTTTGAAGTTTCCATCATTGAAAATGCAAAATGGTTATAATAATAATTATAATAATAATAATAACAACAACAACAACAACAACAGCAACAACAACAACAACAACAACAACAACAAAGGGGAAGTAGCAATAACCATATAAGTTTTAGAAATAACACAATGAAATGGAGAAAAGTTTATTTTTTAATGGTTCATGTAAACAGAGAGAGGGAGAATAAAAAATACTCTCTAAGAACAGTAACTATCAAACATTGGTTTTTTTAATTTGTTATTTTTTTCATAATCATTTTATACATTTTATTGAGCTCTGTAGTCCTATAATTATAGTTCTCCTTTGCTTCACACAATACTAAGAAGAAAGAAAAAAACAAAAACAACAACAGCATCAAGAAATAAAGCGAATAAGTTTTTGTTAAATGTGAAAATTAAAAAAAATCTTTTAAAGACAGATAGGTGGACATTAGGAAAGGAAGTGCTGCATAAATTTCGCACTTGAAACATTTTTTATTTTCTATTTTGACAACTAAAAATTTTAAACAATAATAAAAAATCCAATATAATTGTGTAGAAATAACCTAGGGCATTAAAGAAATAAAAGGTAGATTTATTTATTCGTTGTAATATAAAGCTTGAATTAGCAAAACCATAAAAAATCATGGTGAAATCCTTGAAATTTTTTTTTTAATTTGCCAAGTGGGTGTTTTGACCAAATACCACATTGGTACAATGCAGTCTTCACAAGAAGGTTAACAAACTTTCGCGTCTATGCACGAGTTATCCATTTCATATCCATGTATTGTAACTTGATAAAAGAGGCCAAGAACAGTCAGAAAAAAAAACATGATTGAAGTATCCGACTTCAGCAACACAAGTTGTATTCAATAGTTTTTGTAAAAAACTCCTCTATAGAAATTCAGAAATAAATATTATTGAATCAATATTGCCCTTGCCAAAATTCCACTTTCTTCATGTTTGAGATAACGAGCCTATACAAAAGTCAATTTGGTTTTGTTGTTTTATAATCTTACTATTATATCTTTTTTTTATTGTAGGAGTAAAGCCCTATAGCCATCTTTTCGACTTGTATTCCTGTTAATTATGTCTATACAAACAGTATTGGATACGGGTTTCAACTATGCGCCGTGTCTTTTAGCTTGGATATTATTTATTTGTTTTCAGTTCTTTATAGTAAGACAAGTTATGATATTTATAGAACGCCATGGTAAACTATATGGCCCTACATGTTGGCGGGCAACGTCCAAACTGGTTATGGGAGTAGCTGAACTCTATATAATTTATTCCAAGTTAACATAAGATAGAATCTATTTTAACCTGACTCAAAGTTCGCTCTGAACTTGGTGCTTCGAACAAACATATATACATAGATCACGTTTTAACATCGTCAAAAATTATAAAAATACACATCAAAATACAACAAACACTTCCCAGAACTTGGTTAAATTACGGGAGATAAGTCACTCACGATTCCATACTAGTTAGTATTAAATGCTTTCCTACAACGCTTACACCTGATGGTTCTTATCATATAAAACTGAAGAATTTTTATTAATACAATAAGTATATTTATCTAATGTTGCAAACTCCCCATCTTTTCATGCTTCATTTTAAACAACAATTTATCATGTAGGTACAACAAGGCAGCGTACCTCTTGGCAAGTTTTGTCTGTATCTACATAGAGCTGTAATAAACCTTTATAGGGATCTTAACATAGATTGGGAAGGTACTAATTGAGCTGCTGTACGGTATGGCATAATTTTAGTATTTCAATGTCGGAAGAACATCCTTGGATTCACAAGTTTTGCAACATTTTGATACGTCCTAATTTATCTTTATTGTCAAGGAATTTTGTTTCATTTCCTCCTCAAAGGATTGTCAAACGCCGGAGGTTTTCAATGTCACCAAAAAACAGTATGGATCCACAGAATATGTGTTCACTTTCATATCGGTATTGTAATGCCTTTCTCTTTTCTTTTCTATATTTTTACATTCTCATCACTTTGCCTAAAAGAAAAACAGATATTTAGCCAAAATCACTTGGAATTAAAAACGGCCAAAAGTTATAAATCAAATCATGATATCGAAAAACAGATATTCAGTTAAACGCCATAACTTTACTACTACTGCTCCCGACACCACGCTTACTCTTGTAACCCGCCCACAACCAGCGAGACAGGGCATGGCCAGCGTGTACGACAGCGACAACCGAAAGCCCCGCCCACAATGCCATGTGACCTCCAATCTCAGCAAGGCCGCGGTGCCACGTGACCCAGTCCCTTGTCTCGCGTACCGTGAGATCTCGGCTCCACAGCTGTACTCGCAGCTTGAGAACCGTGTCAGATAGAGCAGCGTCAGCTCCTCCTCCTTCCTGGTAATCACCTGCCTCTCTTCGGAGTCTGTCGTGGACTTTGTCACTCGCACCATGTAACGTTGCCTTCGGGAATTGATAAGCGTTGAGACTTTGGGTGACTTTGTCAGGAATCGAGATCTCTGCGTGTCGACGGCGACGACTAGGGATCTCAAGAATTGCCATCCCCCAAAATAGGCCCAGTCTCAAGAGGGTTGTGAATCAGTAAAGGCCCTCTTTACCCTGGCCTGTCCTCCCCTATCTGGGGGGCGGTCCTGGGGCCAATGACTCCATCCTCACCTTGCTCCAACTCATTTAATTGTCCATCCTCGTTACCTGGTCCTGAAGGTATCGCAGTGGTTGGGGCAACAGTGGGCCCTGAGAAGGTAGAGGTCACGCTTTGACTCCGGGGTTATGCTTCGTTTATTTCATGTTATCTGACCTCACCTTCGTCAAAGAGGCAAAAGGCCATTTTCCATCTTGTCTAGAGACGAGGTAGTTTTTTTTGTACCGACATTCGACCTTGCAACGGCCTTTACAAGAGTCCTTGACATTTGCCCCATAGTCCGGAGCTGTCTCTGCCGCGAGACAGGTCGCATCTCGTGTTGTACACAGTCGTGTACCCCTGGGACAGGGATAGGTGTACAGGCAACAGGAGCAACGGTGAATAACTCCGAGATTGCTCGCACGAAGCCAGACAAGCCTCTCTTGAGGAGGACGATCTTTTTTCGTTCGAGGTAAATATTCAAATCCTCGTTATCAACACTCCTATAGTCACTGCAATCCCCGCCTCTCACGTACTCCTCCACCGTCACACGGAGGTGAGAATCAGTCCCTGGAGTTACGATGACGCTGTCAACTCCACCAGGTAGAACTGGAGCATCAGGGTTCTCCGACCACCACCTTGAGTCCCGCAGTCTCAGGAACTCCTTAGAGATATTCCGAGAAACTCCACGTTCAGTTCCATCTCCAGACCAGCCCTGCTTATCGAAAAACTGTTGTGTCTGGTCTTACAGATACGGCCAGGCTTAAAGGTGTAACAGTTCCCCAAGACAGGATCCCGAAATCCATAAAAATGTTCCCATGAGCAATGTTGTCCGTCAAAAAGAGCATTTAAGAAGCATGTGAGATAGCTGGTGGCCAAATAATCTCTGTTGTCGTTGAGATAACCTGGAGTAATAGTTGATGTAAAAACCATCCCGTCTTGTCAAGTAACGTGAGTCTTCACTGTCTTCCTCTCCAGGCTCTGCTTGTCTTTTGTTTCGTTGCATTGATTTTCGGTCCAGACGTTACCGAAGAAAGACCATAGAAGAAGATTCAACCATCGGCCAAGTATTATTTGAATCTATAGTCCTTGTCTCCTCTAACTGTTCCTTATTGTCCAATTCTTGTGCTACCTTCGACACTGTCTGGGTAGATTCAAACAAGCACCACGTTTTCCGTCTGCTGGGTGGTTGCTGTTGGCCTCCGTCAGGCGGCAATAAAACAAACTGTGATGTTCTGACAGGGTTCATATTGCAAATAGTCACTGCTGGAAATTCCCAGACGCCATTCTCCCGTACAGAGGGAAGTAGTACACTCAGCTCTCTGGGCCAGGTCTCTGATGGTGAAAACAACGCAAATTAATGTCACAACAGCTGCAACTATTACACAAGTTAAATAGAAAGCGCGTTCAAAGAGTTGATCGAGAACCACCTGCGCACGCAGACAGCGCCATGCACTGGTGTCTCCTCCAAAAAATTGCACGTTTGCAACTTCTTTTTTGCAGCTTCCGCATGCGCGGACTTTTGGAAAAGTTTTTTCTCAGCCATTTTCATCTATTGAACGTCTCGATCGGAAGAAAGTTCAGAGATGGCTTCTATTAAAATCATCCAAATTTCGATTTTTTTCTTGAAACTCCACAGAAATCTTCACGCGGCAGTTCTTGAAGAAAAGTTTTCAAGTTTTCACAAAACTGTTGATCCAAAATTTTTATCCGCTCAAAGGATTTAGATCTAAATAAAAATGTTAGCTCGATCATCAACGTATATTAAAAACACTTGAACTTTTATGGGTTTTTCTTCGTTTATTAATTTGCAGTTGCTTTGGTTTGAAGAAAACTGTCTTTTACAAAGACACATTAGAAGCTTATTCCTCCTGAAAAGTCCAAGACCAACTGAATATTTGGTACTCGAGGAACCGTCCAGATTCTGAAGACACCTGCCAGATCCGGGTATCATGACCGATTCAAACAGACATTATCGTGTTGGCGCGACTAATGGTCTCCAGTTCTTTCTGTAGAAAACCCACAAGGGGCGTGTCTACTTGTTGCTTGTCCCGTTCTTTCTGTAGAAAACCCAGGGGGCGTGTCTACTTGTTGCTTGTCCCGTTCTTTCTGTGGAAAACCCAGGGGCGGTGTCTACTTGTTTGCTTTGTCCCCGCGTTGCTTTCTGTAGAAAACCCAGAAGGGCGTGTCTACTTGTTGCTTGTCCCGTTCTTTTTGTAAGAAAACCCAGGGGCGTGTCTACTTGTTGCTTTGTCCCGTTCTTTCTGTGGAAAACCCAGGGCGTGTCTACTTGTTGCTTGTCCCGTTCTTTCTGTGGAAAACCCAGGGGCGTGTCTACTTGTTGCTTGTCCCGTTCTTTCTGTAGAAAACCCAGGGGCGTGTCTACTTGTTGCTTGTCCCGTTCTTTCTGTGGAAAACCCAGGGGCGTGTCTACTTGTTGCTTGCTGGTAAGGACGGTCGTTGTTCACTACAGCTACACGTTCTATAAACAGGACACAATGTTTTGGTTAAAAAGTGCAGGAATAGGTGAAATAAACAAATTAATCTCACACAAATATCTACGGTCCTCTTAATCCTACAGATTTTTTAAACGTTTCATTCATTTTATCAAAAGTTTTAAAACCTTAGATGAACTGAGACCTTTTTAACGTAATAGAGTGTTGATCATTGTATATCATTATCATTGCAGGAAAAAAAACTATTTAATTTACTACTTGACTGATGAAGAAACTGATATCTTGGTAGCTAAATAATCAATGCAACCCTTAATAACTTCTTATCTATATTTCGTCTTTGTTCTCTCAACAACAATTTTGTTCAAAGTGTATTATAAAGCGCTTAGAACATAGGGTAATTTTTTTTCTTACTCGGCGTGCCATGAGCTATAATTAAAAATCAAAAAGTTTTTTTAAAAAAGTAGATGAATTGAGACCCATTTCAACGTAATAGAGTGTTGATCACTGTATATCATTATCATTGCAGGAAAAAAACTATTTAATTTACTACTTGCCTGATGAAGAAACTGATATCTTGGTAGCTAAATAATCAATGCAACCTTTAATAAGTTTTTATCTATATTTCGTCTTTGTTCTCTCAACAACAATTTTGTCCAAAGTGTATTATAAAGCACTGAGAACATAGGGTAATGTTTTTTTCTTACTCGGCGTGCCATGAGCTATAATTAGAAACCCACAATCTTACTCGGCGTGCCATGAGCTATAATTAGAAACCCACAATCTTACTCGGCGTGCCATGAGCTATAATTAGAAACCCACAATCTTACTCGGCGTGCCATGAGCTATAATTAGAAACCCACAATCTTACTCGGCGTGCCATGAGCTATAATTAGAAACCCACAATCTGGTGAAATGAAAGTTACAGATTATACGCGACGAAGTTGGGTTTTTTTTTTTATATTATTCTTTGATTGTGTAGAACCAGCAGTGACGTCTCACTTTTTCTTCGATTTAAATATTCCTCTAGTACTAGGCGTAATTAAGGACTGTAGATGTTTTCGCTTTTAATGATATTAGATTATTTGGAACTCAAAATAATTTTCGATTGGAAACTCATAATTTCAATTATTCAAAAATACAACCCAAAAAATAGTACTTGATTATTGATATGTTCTGATAACTTTGTTCTGGTACGCCACAGAAATAGTAATTTCGAAAGCTAAAGCTTATATCTCGACCCCTGATGTTCCACCAAAAGCCAAATAAAGGAATTTTTTTTGCTTGATGCCAATCTGGGAACATTATATTTAAAAAAAAAATCAGAATAACAGAAAGTAAAAACTACACCAAAACCATAAAGCAGCATGCAGAAAAATAACAAAAACACCAAAACCGAAAACACTTTATTATGAAGTTAATGATATTCTTTCCGCTGGATTTTTTTTTTTTTTTTTTGTATACATACTAATGCTCCATTGAAACAGCCAACCTGGTTAGCTTGGGAAGACAATTATTGTTCCTCTAACTGTGGAGGGTACAGTAAGAACCCAGACACAGTGTGTCGATCATTATCGGTGACATTAAGGTTAACGGCTGTTCAGAACAGTAGAGAAGGTGGCAGGCATGGTACTGTGGTAAAAACAGAAAAGAGGAGGGAAAAAAACATAGGATACTAAACAAAAGCCGATGTCCTACGTAGTAAAGCTGGGGAGCGAAAGAAAAAAAAATGAAGACAGAATTGTTTTTATGCAAGTCTTTGTTTATATTGCATTGACTAATTTGAGGTCGTTAGATTTAAAGTTTCAATTCATGGCTTCATCTAACTTTAGATAAAGAAAAAATCTAATGGTTTAGGAGAAGTGTTCGAAATCTGTAACCCTCAAAGGTGCTACCCTTTAATTGTAAGTTTATGAAAAAATCCATTGATTAAAAATGTTTTTTTTTTAGGTATTCCATATTGATAGAGCATAATTTAAGTAACGGTTGGGTGCTCAATATTTTTTTTTCAAATACTTACCTCATGTCTTAATGGTCTAATGGCAGGGAAATTGCTGGTCCACAGTGTATTGTGCTTAGTGCTTTATTGTGATACGGTTGATCTATTAGCATAGGGGTTGGGATCTACAAGTTGCCTTATAACTAGTCATTAACGATAATTCTAGCAAACATTAAGGGTTGCTTTGTTTGCTTTTTTGTTCTATGTTTTTTTGTTTTGTTTTGTTTTTTTTTTTTGCTTTTTTTTTTTTTTGGGGGGGGGGAGGAGGGGCGTGTAGTAAAGTAATCAGCAGGCGATTTATACACATTCCAAGCCATAGCTGCATTACTGATTCTCTAAGATTCTAAGGTTTTTTGGCTCTAAATTGATATTTTGAGGTTACCTTTTAAATTACAGAGGAACGTAAAAAAATGTTGGCAACAGAAAGAGATAGAAACTGGGATTTGAAATGATAATGAAAAAGACGGAGTAGAAAGGGATAGGAAAAGATAAAGATAGAGAGAAAGTGGGAGGTAGATCAATAAATAGATTGAGAGGAAAAGAGAAAGAGGGAGGGATAGAAAGAGAAACTGAAACATGAAGAGATAAAGAAAAACACAGAGATAAAGAGAAAGCGAAAAAGGTAGAGGGGGGCGGGGGTGCAGATAGATAAACTGAGTGAAAAAGAGGTAGAGATAGATAGACAGATAGATAGATAGATAGAAAGAGAGTGAGAGAGAGACAGACAGACAGACAGAGATAAAAGATTCGGGCTGGAAGAGGTAAAGAGAAAAAAAAAACCACAAAAAAACTTTGTGTTTGCTCCAGAGTTAATAAAAGAATATCATCTGTCAGAGCTTGCTAATCTGTCCCCGCAGTTCAGCTGCCACCATTGGTTCCTTGTCAAATCATTATAATTATGAGTTTGTTTC
>JAWDGP010002800.1:32500-66032 GCA_033675545.1 Elysia crispata | reverse complement strand
AAAATTAATGCAACTACATGATATCAGAAATTAGTTTTTTGGCTTATCACTGCTGATCATATTTCTCTAGTCCAGATCTTGTATTAGATCTTATTCTAAACCATAGTCTAAATTTATAATCAATTTATAAACCTATGTCCTGTTTTCTCCAAGTCAGCATACTTTTGTCATTTATTTCTCTGATAGATCACTATCGGCATTTATTAAATTCCTCTCAAGAGAATGATGATGCTAGATATACAACCAATAAACAAAGAGCCTCAATGCCACTTAGGATAAGATAAACTGTAAACTTCGGAGTTGTAGAATAAAGAAACTTAAGCGGCTAGCTCTGTGCGAAGGTCATGATCGGAAACTTAAATCAAAGCTAAAGAATAATGAACTCTTCGCTTTTGCCATGTGGTAAATGCATTGATATTCAACATATTATTAACGAATCTCTACCAAAATTTCATCGTAAAATATTGTTCCAAAAGCTTCATTTGATCCCTTTAAAAACTGTCATCCCTGTAAGTAGTGTAATGAAATATGGCTGCTATCAAATTCCTGGGCATCAAAACTGCATTTCTTTCATTTTAAGAAATAAAACTTCCATCTTTTTTTCCACATCCAGTGCTGAATTAATGTGGTACCTTCATATGGGCTCTTTGTTAACATTGATGCAGCCAGTGGGATTATATATGCATGTTTAAATGTTAAAAATCATGTATTTTAAAAAAAAAAAACCAGCTCAAAATCAGCAATCCCTGTTCCACTGAGCAGTTGACCTCATGACCGGATTAGGTTACTGGGAGTGGCTGGCGGGTGTCTTGCAAACTCAATGGCCACCATTTAACAACTGTGACCATTGTAATCTAATCTAGATGTGAGTGAAGAGGTACAAAGTCAACTCTTGCAGAGTCAATGTGCTTGTAGGCCAGTCATTTCAATCCAAACAAACCCACCCCAGTAACCGGGGCAGTCAGTTGTAGATCTAGATCTAATATGACTTATAGATGGACTACAAGAAAACTAAATAATTTTCAAAGAGGGAAGGTTTCTTACCAAAATAACATTCATTTCATGATCAAAGAATTGCAGGCTGAGCTTTACAAGTTCAAATCTGGGTTAAGTAAAAATATTAAAACTGGCATTTATAAGCCAGACCTTCTCAATTTATTAATTGGTTAATCTTAATTTAACTTCTTTCATCATGTCCAAAGTTCATACATGGATCCCTCCAAGTTCCAATTTACATCTGTATCTTTTGACTGAACTATGATATATCTCTCGTAGAATGGTATTAACCCTCATCAGAGATTTATTTTTCAAAAATTAATACTTTAAGATAATTTAAAACAGCGCTACAATGAAGGTCAGTGGTATGCAATAGTAAGCAGAAGATCCATTTTGTATACATGTGTCCCACAACAATGAGAATGTTGATGATTGCATCCTGTAAGTGTAATTTTACAGTAGTTGTGACAATCCGCAGTAAGCCAGAAAACTAAGATTGAATGTATTTAGCTTTAGAGAAGAAGTGAAATGTTTTTGAGAGCAGCAGTACATCAATAGGATACAACTGCAAAGAAAAAAAAGGGTATTAAATCAATCATTCAATGTTTGGCAAAAAAATGGCTTAAAGTTTTTTAAAACTTTACCCATTATACCTATTCTATAAAAACATTCATGTTTTAAATTTAGCCAGGTGCTTGAGTTAGTTCTGATTAAATTTTTCTAAGAAATTAAAATACCACCAAGTCCAGATAACAATTAATTAGCCTCATCAATATAAATTACACCAAATTGCGCTGTTAACTGCTTCCTACTCCTAGTTTAATTTTCCTCTGGTCCACTCGTTTGATGCACTCAGCTTCCTTTTGACTTGAGGAAACATCTTGTAACTTCAAAAGACTCTCTCTCAATCTTGTTTGCATCTTTCCTTCACAGTAACTTATTCTACTCTTTGTTGTTTTTTTACAAATTACTTTTACATTTTTAGCAAATTTCACTATTACATGTCATATATTTTCTACGAATGTTTCTAAAATCATACTTGTCTTATCATGCTTGCTCCCCTTCCTTTTATCCTTTCCCTTGAAAAGTCATTCATCCCAGACTCAAGCATCTGACTAGTAAAGCCATACTATTTGTGAAAAAAAATTTTTAGGATAGAGAGTAAGATTAAGCAACACCTCCAGAGAAGATGTAGAAAAAGAAAATATTAAATTGAAATCTGACGTTGTTGTGAAGCTTTAACAATGGAAGGAAAGAACCAATCATTCATTCCTTTTTTTCTCAAAGTAAGAATCATTAGGGAAATTCTAAATGTTCTAATTTACATTCCTATTAAAAACCGATTCAGTAAATTAAAAATGAAAATTTTCAAACACTTTATACTTGAGTCCAAGAAATACAAACGAACTGGATAAATATGGCGTTGGACTTTATACAAAGAATGATGATAGAATTTACAAGGGTAGTGGAATTCTTCACGACTTCACTAAAGACATTCCATAGCTATACATTTACAAATTTACACGTATTCATTTCTTTTCATGTTTTTTTTGGGGAGAAAAAATATTGATGGGTGAGCAAAACATGAAAAGTTGTCTGTGAACCTCCCCACAGTGGAAACAAGTCATAAATAAGGAAATGAAAAAAAAATGGCGGGTGAGCTAAATCAGTAAGAAAAGAATGCTCCACAATCATGGCTTTGTGTACAAATTTTGTTTTAATTGATTTTTTTTTGAGGGGTGGAGGGGGTGGGAGAGAAGAAAGGAAAAAGGCTCACGCCTACGATGCTCGATTTAAAAAAGTTCAGTTAAAAATTTTGTGTCCAGTTCTCTGCCCTGTTCAATTTTTTTTGTTTTTCATTAGGTGGAGGTTGAATTCTCAGATTTTATTTATATTTAAGAAAAGTTTGGTGGTATAAAAAATGCCTTGCAAAAAGTTCAACATCCTGTTGATCAAAGAATCATCTATTTGTACACCCATTACATCAAAAACCAACATTGTAACATTATGAAAAGAACAGAATTCCAGTCCTTCATTTGTGACGTAGGTCAAACTTGTTAACATCTTTTTCTCGTACTAGTTTTTTGACAGGAAATCAAGTTGCAAGTTGACTAATTTCTCCCCCCCCCATTTTTTTTTCTTTCAAAGCTTTTCAATGACAAGACTCTGGAGGATACTGTAGTTGCGTTTAACAAACGGCAGAAGACAGAACTGTGGGACGATGTGCTTGGAATGTGCATGAAAACTTTACTAGACTCAAACAATGACGAGGTTGAAGGGGTAAGTGCTCTTTTACTTTCAACTTGAGCTGCTTTTTACAATGGCTTTCATCAATATATTTTTTGTTCAGTCTTCCTTTTTCTTTCAACAGTTTTTAGGGATAGATGTGCAGATTTTATTTGCTCTATTGGTGCTCATATTTTTATCTGCTCTATTGGTGCTCATTTTTATAAATGATATATAGCCTTCTGTTGAGATAATGCATCACTTAGACACTCATTAGGATTCAAACTCAACTTGCCATCTCTTGTTTTGACTTTAAGCTCCTCAAAGATATAAATCCTCTATTATGAACCTTTTAATTGAAATTTGCTTTAAAAACTAAACATGACTTACTTAAATTAATCTCACATCCTTTTTTTTTTGGCTTTAAATTTGATGAATATTTTGCTTTTCGATAACCTTACAAACCTCATGAAAAGTATTGAAGTGCTTCCATGTAAAATGTGCTTTTTATTTTTTAACATTACTAGCATTTTACATGTCATATAACAATGTTTTTTTGGTGTTTTTTTTCCAATCCAGTCACAGACCCTTGCTAAAATGCACAGGGTTTTGCTATGCATAGCCCGTCTTGCTAGTGCTACACTTTCTTCTCTTGGGCAACTTCAAAATGATGAAGAAGAAGATCTTTCCAGGTCCAAGTCTGAGGTGGAGGTGCCGCCATCTTTGCACGAAACTGCAGTTATCCTCCATGGTTGGTATCTTCTTAGTCAGAGACGGAATATATTGAGTAGTAAAGCTTCAATTGAAGTAAAAAAAAATCCTTTTGTTACTTCAAATTAAATTTTGGTTTTTAAAATCCGACAATAACCACAGCTTTTTATGAGCAAGGCTTAATCATATTAAGGACAGCCTTTAGACTTTTCCATGTGGTGTTTGAGGAAATCAATTTCTACTTCAAGGCAACATGATAAAATAAAAATAACTTGCTTCATATATTTCTTAACTTGCACAAAAAAATAATTCCTTTCCATCATTTCTGAGATTGACAGTCTTAAAGGATCACTCAAAGACTCCTGTTACACGCATCTAATATCATGTATAGATTTAAAAGTGAAAAGGAAACCACAAGAAAAGACAGTACAAGCAAACGATATTATTATTTCTTGCCTGCTTACCTAATTCCAGGAATCCTACCAACCCTGAAATCCGAGAGGAATGGGATCAAGAACACGGTGTGCAACCTGTTTGAAACCTGGTGGGCTCTTGGGATTCTTGGGAAAGAGGAGCTCATGGCCAATACCTTTCTATGCTTGTTGGACAGAAGTACCCAGTCGGATGCTACGGTGAGGCTGATGGGGAGGTTTATCACTTTATAGACGGAGAGATGGGAGAAACAGCTGGACAAAGTGAGAGATAGGCATCGACAGAGTGAAAGAGATGTATGCAAACATGTTCAGAGAAGATGGGTGCTTGGGATTGGTCTTTGTGATGGCAAATAATAGTTTAATGTGTGTTACAGCTTTAACATGTGGATTTTTTTTTCAATATGTGTTCCCTTTGACAATTATCCTAGTTGCCTTATTTTAATTGTATATTTAAAAAAAAAAAATCTAAATTCCTTTCTAGAAAACAGATGTGGTCCGTGTTATGGCCATTCATCAAGTACTCTTGGCAGCTGACCTGTGCAAAGACAGTGCCGGACCTTTGGTCAATCTTCTCTTACAATGCAGTTACCATCCACAGTATATGACTTCCCCACAGGTTAGTATTTGTGAAAGAGTGGATGTTATTTTTGATTCATCTGGTCGTAAACACTGTTTGACAAAAGCCAAATCAGTTAAAATGGTTAAGATGGGTTTTAAAACCTGAAAATAATCAAAGCCAAGCTAAAACAAAATTATATCATAGACTGTTATTACTGCTTTTGCTTTTTTATTGGGAAGTCTTAGACTTTCATTCTTAGAAAACTGACACCCTTGCTTGAAGTGGATCTCAATGTGGAACTGTATAATTTTATTTTTCACATTGTATAATACTTGTCGTTTAAACTATCATAAGTTAGCAAAATTTTTAGGTTTTGCTTTGAAAAAAAAAAGTAGTCATTTATTCCATGTTTTCTTCACCTGTAATATTCAGGGTACACAGTTCCTGGCTTTCCTATTCACGCTGAACCAAGACTTTGCGCAGCGATTGCATGACACCATTAAAGTGCATCTGCCGTCAGTTCCAGTGTAAGGATTAGGAAAAAAAGATGCAAATTTATTATATCCACACAATGTGCGGCCTGGGAGAGAAATATTTTTTTTTATTTAACTTTTTTTGGTTCCACAGAAATGAGGATATTTATAACATCAATGATGAGCAAAATATATTAATTGAAAAAGCAATTTGTGCTTAGTATTTCTTCTGATATAGAAAGGTTAAAATTCAATCATATAAAATTTGACTTTAGTGGGTTCTGTTTTTTGGTGCCCAAGTAGTTAATTCACGTACCTTGTATTATGTAACACCCTTGGGCCAAATATAAACTGATGTTTTCTGTTGAGATCAATAAAACCTCCCAACTTATCCTTCCCTCAGATCTTGGGGCAGCAAGTATGGAGAGATTTACTTCAGAGCCTGGCAGAAATCCTCAGACGAGCAGCGAGAGGTGCAGCCTTGTTTCAATTTCCATCTTAAAAATCTTTGGAGTCTTTTTTTTTTTAAAGATAAATTCATAAACCCTCTATAAATGTAGAGAAAAAAAAAATAAGCAAGAAAATATCTTGGGATAAAAAAATTTTTTTATAACTCACTCAGCGCTGGGTCCTATCTGTATTAATGCTCTGTGCCAATGGTCAATTTTAGATAATTTTCAAAGTTCATTTTAAAAAGGTTATTAATGCAAAAACATCAAATTCTCAGCATTAGTAGATTTCTAAGCTGCAATGCCTCTAAGTTGGTAATTAAGTTTAGACCTGAATGTTTTCAGGCAATTGTAAAATGGGGAAATTTTGCCTCTACAGGCTAATAATATGCATTGGTTGGTTGATTAAATTGCCAGATTATTGACAAGCTTGAATTCCGTTCAAAGCCAAAGCCGAAATTTTTGCTATGCTTGTCTGAATTTAAGTAGAAATGTGAAAGTTTCTAATTATATATGTGTAATTCTAGTTTCTACAGCGTTGAAATGTATATCTAGATTTGTGAGGATAAAGATACCATAAGAAGATAGGTATCTAGATTTAGATCTTAGACTGATTTCATGATGACTGAACAGTGTGATGAATGGACGGCCAACCTATTTATTTAAACAGGAAGAGAATTTTCTGTAAATTTTCGGAATCCCGTATATTTTGAACAGTTGTGTGATTCTCTGTAAATCCTGTCCCTCTGCAAAACGGAAACTTTTATCTGTAACGTCGTATTGTTGAACTCGTGCAAAATTTTATGGAAAAAGAAAAAGTGAAAATTTTTCTGTCAAACTGTGTGAAAGTATAAAACTGGGCGATACAGTGCATCAATATCATGTATTTTGATTATTATTTTTTCCTATTGAGACTTATATTATGGTTGGAACCATCCAAGATATTGACGCCTTGATTTCTTTACTTTATCGTTCATTTGCCCGAAAAACTTCATTCTCTCCATATGAATTTTGTTAAATAAAATAATGCTAATTTAGTTTATACGAAGAAACAGTTGGGGTTTTTTTTGTTTTTTTTTTTTTGTCGAGACACATCATCTAAAATCTAAATATAGTCGAATTTTAAGATTGATAGGAAATCGTAAGAAGAGCTAGACTCTAGATCTAGGTCTTATAATCAAAACCAGGCATGGCATATCATGAGACTATAATGCATGTAGTAGGTGATTTTCATGTCAAAGCAAAAATTAAATAAATATACATCTAGATCTAAATGTTAGATTGTTATAAATGTATTTCTTTTAACACGCGAGGTGGAGAGTCCACTGAGTTCAAGACCTGATCAATATTAATCATATTCAACTCAAATGCCTTAAAAGGTAAAGATAAGAGGAGTAGAGCTCAATATGTAAACTAGAATATAGGCCTTTATGTATGGCCTGATGAGTAAACCTTTATTGTGCCTTAGTTGAGCCAGTAAAACTCAGACAGCAGTAAAAAAATTTTTTTTGAGTGGGTTGGGGGGGAACACAGCTACAGATCAGGCAACCTCTTAGTCTGAGCACTGAAAAAAAAAATGAACTAAATTGGTAAGGAAAATAATGCTCCACAATCATGGTTCTGAATACAATCAAATTTTGTTTTTACTTTGGGGGGAGGAGAATGCTCCTGCTTACTTTGCTCGCATTTACCGACTTCAAAAAGTTCAGTAAAAAATTTTTGCCCAGTTTTCATGGAACTGGGAACAAGTTTCGATGGTAGTGGCAAAAGGATTGGAATCGGGAATACCTCTCGGATTATGAAAGAAAACTTTCAAAACCAGATTTGGCATTTTGTCTTTTTTTGCAACCATAGGCTAGATTGTAGTAAGAATGGCAAAATAATGTTATCTGAAAAAATGTTAACGTTTCTTGATATCAATTGGAATAATTCAAGGAAGTGTGTCAGGAGATAGGATGTTAGGTATCGGTGAGGATGAAAATAAGGTGAGAAAATGTTAATGTTAATTATTAATATAAATTGGTATAATCTTAGGAAAATTTGTGGGAAAGAGGATGTTGGGCATTCCAGAAAAATGACCCCCTACCAGGGCTTAGCCCTGGACCAATGCATTCTTAATTTTCAGGCATTTATTTTATGTGAGGGCCCTAGCCTTGATCATGTTACCCTGCTTTATCGTCATACTGAAATTTTATAATGGCTCTTCATGCTACATCACTAGAATTAACTCCAACACAGTAATCTTTTTAATTCCAAAAAGATTTTAGGATAAAAAACATAGGCTTTTTTGGAGTGTTTTTGCTGAACAGTTATTTGTTCTTTTCTTTTTCCCCACATGCAACGCATACAGTTTCTGGAGTTGCATTGCATTCAAGATATCATGCACAATGCTTGTCGTATGCGGATGGGAGCTCGAGGCTCTCTCTGGTATGCCTTATTTAAAGTGAGTTTTTATTCTCTTCTCTTTTTGGGTTTTCATCATTTTAAACATCAGTCAACCTTTCATTACTTTATCTCTCCTTCTTCTACTACTCTATTTCTTCTTCTTCTTCTTCATCCTCTCTTTCTTTGTCTTCTTCCTCATCTTCTTTTTACATGCTTACAATTATAATTTTTCTGCTCCTATACTGTTCATGTTTATTTGTCGTGACATATATTTCTTTGGTCTTCCCAAGATTTTGAGCAGCCTGCATGCTAAAAAGACTCAGAGAGGTGTACTGGACATGCTGACTAGACTGTATGGGCCGATTCTCTGGAGATCTTTGATGGTGAGCTCATGCAACTTCTCTCAAGTAGTTCTATTAAATAAAACATTAAAAAAAAAAATATTTTCCACTATGAAATTCATAAAGAAAGAGATGTATAAGTTGAAATGTAGAGAATGAATTAGATAATTCAACATACAACCTACCATTTAACACTATTTTGAACATTTTCAAGCCTGCTAAAGATCAAAATCATTGTTTCATTGTTGTTTTTTTTTCTCAAGTTTTCTCTGACATGACAACACGTCCATAAGAAAATTTATATAGTTAAAAAGGAAACAAATTTTTTTATAATATTCAAGGTTTGTAACAGCGATGTGCGGCTCAGTGCAGCTCACATTATGTTTGACGCTTTCCCTCTGCAAGACTTGGGGCTGGACTGCCAGGAGACGGATAAAGCTCTCCAAAAACAGTTGGATGCTATGCATGTGAGTACTGCAGTTTTTGTTGTGTGTGTGTGTTTGAAAACCTGCTTCTCTCCTTAAACGTGGAGTACCGTGCACTGAAATCTCCATGTGATTGTTGTACATTTTGTTGGGAATGTTTGTCTGAAAGCTTGCGTTCGTGAAGAATCTGGAAGACCGTGCACTGTAATCAAGCAGAACCAGACTTTAGATCATACTAGACAAGCTTTAGCTCCTTTTTGTCTTTTTCAAATGAAAATAAAAGGGAAAAAGAAAGCCTTCTTCAGATATTAGATACAGATTAAGGCAGATCCTGTTTTGTACTCTTTTTACGGTGAGAGCACTAAACGTGTTTTTGGAAAGAATTTGGTTCCTCCAAACTGGGAAATACTAAATTCTCAAAGAAATTCATAAGTCAGATGCTGGAAATTTTGCTTTTAAATTTAGAAATCTTCTTTTTTTCTTTATTATCTCCTCGGAGAATACTGATACTTTCATGCAAGTTTCTTCAGCGAGAAACTAAAGAAATACTTTGTTCTAAGTCAACACTGTAAAGTGTGATGTTGACAACATGGGACTGGCTTGGACAAGGTGCATAACAAAAGATATAATAAACTGGTCCACATAGACCTTTCTAAAGTCATGTGACGTGATAATCATAAACTTACTTACATAGAATCTTCTCAAGATATTATGACTGAATCTTTTTATGAGAAACAGTTTTTTTTTCAAATTGCTTTTCAATGTAAATTGAACATAATTTAGAACATTGGATGCAAGAATGGCTTGAAAGAGTTCACTCAAACAAAGTAACAAGGATCATGCTGTGCTTATCACCAAACAGTTCACGTTATCCATCTGTAAGTTTCCAGCTAGTAATTTTCCCAGTCTTCAGTTTCTACCTACTTTTTCAACACATTTACCCAAAATCCATAAGCAGTTTCAATAAAAATGGAGGTAAGAAAAGCTTTTATGTCTGTGCTTGCTTGTCTTCCAAACATTTGTTTACTTTTGTTTTTCAGTATTACATGCTGTTTTTTTCTTGTATAAGACTTGTAGAGACCTAAACAATGTACAGTATTTAAGGATTACTAATTAAATCAGCCACGTTTCCACCCCCCAGAGCTTACTCCAAGATCCAGTACCGGCTGTAAGATTGGCCGCAGTGACCGGTGTTGGTCGTGTTCTCTCCATTTATTGGGAGCTTATCCCCCCTGATGTGAGGAAAGAGTAGATTGTTTTAATTTTAGACAACGAAGCTGGTAACTCAAGTGGATTGGACAGAGATACAAAATTGGGGGTTTATTTTTTTTTTTTGATAATGGAAGACAATAGATATGATATAAAATACAAGCACAAAAATTCTTTTTTTTTTTTTTAACCTTCATAAGAGTCTTAAAAAAAATTTCCACGTACAGCGACATAGCTAAATTTTTTCAGTTTTTTTTTTCAAGTAGCTCAGTTCCAACCCTGATGTATCATAATTTTTACCAATTTGTCATTTATGCATTGTTCAACCTTTTTTTTTCACCTTTACATTTTGTCTCTGGTGCTCACATTTCTGGCCGATGTGTAACTCATCCAATCTCTTTTTCTTTGATTTTTTTTTCAGGTTATCAAATGCTTCATGACAACTCTTGTTGAAGATCTGGTCTATGACATCACTTCCCCATTAGTTAGAGAGGCAGTCATCAAGGTGAGCTAAAGAGACAAAGGTCATGATGAAAGAAAATGTGATTTGTGTCCTTACCTTATTTACGGGTCTTCTTAGCCTCGCATTTTAGGTTTCAGTATTGAGATTTATTGTTCTAGTATATGTATCTGTGGGAGAAGCTAATTATCTTTAGTTTTTACAGTTGCGAATGGGTACCAACCAAGGTAGGGATAACAATCCATGAGACACGAGCCTTCTAAAAAAGTTAAGGAAAGGATGTATCTACTATTTTGGGTAGATTTGATTTGTTGAAAACATCAAAACAGGTAGCTAATGAACTTTGTTTCTCACTCTGTCTCTCTCCTCCCTCTCTCTCTCTCTCTCTCTCTCTCTCTCTCTCTCTCTCTCTCTCTCTCTCTCTCTCTCTCTCTCTCTCTCTTTCTCTCTCTGTGTTTCTCTAGGTGATGCAAGAGCTGTGCAGTAACCATCTAGCCCTCACCTTTCTCCCACAAGTTCTGCCCACACTTGGAAACTTTGTGCACGACACGTCCGAGCGTGTCCGTGTGGCAATGCTTGAACTCCTGCTCAGACTGAAAGGGGTGCGCTCTGTCAAGTTTTACCATGTTGTGCCTGTGGAGCACCTTCTAGCAAGGTCAGAATACTTTTTTGAGTCTTTTTATATTAAACCATTGAAAAATAAAACAAACAAACCTCATTACAAGTTCCTTGATGTGTGAGATATTCTTGATGTCTGGTGCTACAATTTTTTTAAACCCTGTGTATTGATGGTGTTCTTCTCTGATGTTTATTTGTGCCTCTAGTGGCAGAGAAAATAGTAAACAAAATTATGACAGGATAAGTTGCTTTCACAACGTTTTAAATGCCGTTTCATACATTTCTTTGGTTCAATATTCTGAGGTGCAGCTACTAAAAGAAACAAGCTTGTCTGTCTAGTGAGATCTTTAAGTGCAGTTTTTGTCTTGTGGTTGATACCTCTCCTCCACTCTGTTTGACACTGTTTTAAATTTCTTATAGAGCAAATGGCTGTACTAGAGACACATCAATAAAGATCACAGAAAACTGAAAAAAAAATATGAGGATCCCCTGAAACCGCATTCTCTTGTTTTCCCAGGCTGGAGGTGGATACGAGCGAGCCTGTTGTGCGGAGGGTGATGAAGCTGCTGTACAGGAGCTTCGTGCCCACACAGGAGACTCCTCAGCAACAGCTTGAGAGGTGTGTGTCTACGCTGGGTTTTTGGTTCATCATAAAGGAACACCGGAACACAAAATTGTTAAAGTCTTTTAATCGCATTCTCGCAGGTTTATTCAGTTTAAGCTTATGAAACAGATATCTTTTTGTTTTTTTTTATACTAAAATATGCTTTTGTTTAATTTATTAGAGGTAAAAATTTTGTTCTTGATTCAAAAACCCAAAGAAGGATTTTTATGCACTGCAGTTGGATTCTATGGAGTCTGCAATCGGTAGATGATTTTTCTGGGATTTACATCATTAGCTTCTTTTTTTCTACATCACAAGGTTTTTTTAATCTTTTTGATGATCTAAAACTGCTGTGCAGCTCTGAATTTTCAATCCATCTCTCTTTGTACAGGTGCAAAGCCCTTATCTTGACAAACCAAGGAGCTGCTCGTCAGTTCTACCTGCACCTGCCAAAATTCTTGGACACTGAGGACAGCGTGAAGTACCTGGTCGTCCTTTGTCGTTATCTGGTAGAGAGTGCAAGACAGCTGCACAGCAACCATGAGGACATCAGTGGTGATCAGGACAACAAAGATGAGGAGGTCGGCCTGGAGAAAGATGCTGGAGACGGCAGTGAAAATCTAGATAGTTCTCAAACACCTAGAAGGTCCAGACGGGCAAGTGCAAAGAGATCCAAAATGTCTAAAGGTTTGTGAGAGTGGTGATATGTATGTTTGGTTTAAGAATATGGAAGATTTCCGTTAAAAATCTAAAGCTATGGAGAAAAATAATGGCTTATTTGAGCTTAAAGCAGTCAATTTATGTAGGAATGTTGATGTATATATATTGAGATTTACTGAACATTTCTTTGACTTTTGCAGTTTGAAGCTAATATTGAGGTAGTGGGAAGAAATTTATTGGACAGCATTATTAAATCCGCTCCACTGACTCAGGGAATTTGACGCTCTTCAATATGTTAAATTTCCTCTTGTATGAGAAGGCCGGGCATAGTGAAACTTAATGTGGTCCTGAATTAAAACAAAAATTAATGCAATAAATTGTAAAGGACAAAGAACATAAATGTATTATGAAAAAACTTTCACTCTCAGAGAGGGGCTGAAGATCTGCTTAGTAATGCTCTCATAAAATATTCTGTGGACTCATTCAACTTATCTAGCTTTTACTTTTAGATATTTTGTGTCTGTATATTCAAAATGAATAAAAATTTTAGAGCCAATACTCAAATAAAAATCAATTAATGAATTACAGACAGATGAGAAATATCTTGATTTATTTAAACTTTTTATCTAGATAAACAATCTGGCAGTACTAAGGATGATGAAGATGATGACGAGGGTGAAACGGAGAATACTGACCTCTCCGAGACTCAGCATCATCAGCAGCAGCTTGTAGAGGTTCTACGCGGGGTGACCGAAGCCATCTACCTGATGTATATCACTCTCTCTCCAGTGCTCGATGCTGATGAAGAGTTCCATCCCATGAGAGAAGGCCTTGCAAAGAAACTTAGTGTGACTGTCCGAGAGATGATGGCCGTTTCACAGGTCTAACTTTTTTTTTTGTACATTACAGCAACTAATATTCAAATAATGGCTCCTTTTGAAAGCTCTTTATCTTGACCAATATTTTTTCATATATACATTTTATTATGGAATAGCCACAGTGAATGCTTAAGCATGGTATTGAAATAAAAAATCAGCAACATCTATGTAAAGTTCTTGGTACAATTAGTCTGGATGTCACCTCCAACTGATAACCGCTGCTGCTCTTTTTTTTCAGTGTTTTCTCTTTGTGAGATCCTTGGGTTTTCAGTTATATATCACTGGGAAATCATGATTCCTCCAAATGAACTGGCATAAGTAAAATCATTTTTCTCTTTTTTCTTAGGATCCAGAACTGTACAACACGCTGATAGCTCTTGCTGGTCACCTTCCCTCAAGGGCAATTCCGATGGCCAGTCAGAGCTTAATGAAGCGTCTGATCAAACACAACCCTGGAAAACCAGACAGGAATGTTGACATAACCTGCAGTGTCAAGGCCTTGGTGCAGTGGGGCAAGGCTAACACACTTATTGAAATGGTAAAGGAGTCGATTGACAAAGCTTTGTCGATTGGGAATGAGGAGGATGTTGGAGACGTGGAGGGTGAAGCAGAGACAGGAAAAACGTTGAAGTACAAGAATGACAAGAAAAGAGAACCGAAGAAAAAGACAGTTGGTTTCAGCGCTGCCGTGGAGGATGTCCTTTCTCATGAGGTTGCATTACAGGTCATGGAGGTCATGCTAGCTCAGCCTGAGTGTCGACCTATCTTGATGTTGAGACACAGCAAATCATTGATTTCACTCGCCAAATCGTTGGGAGTTGTTACTAACAAACTCAAACATTTCGTCTCTCCAACTGCCACAGAGCATACGCACTTGAATGCGTTTTCACTACCTGAAAGTCATCCAGCCTCAGTACCTATGTATATAAAGATGTACAGTTTTCATCTGCGTCTTTGTGCTTTTCTCAGCTGTAGAAGTGAAAAAAATGCGGCTGATCTCGAACAGAATGTAGAAAATGATCATGATAGAGGTAATCGTAACAATGTTGTGTCATCTGACCAGGAAGATGGAGTGAGGGAAGAGGCAGACAGGGCACTGGTCACAGCATTGACGTGGAGCTCTGCCTGCCTCTTACCATGGCTCAAATCAACAACCAAGTCACTGGAGAACCACAGCACTACAGCACAAGCTTCCTCTGAAAAAGGAAACAGTGCATCCAAAGGCAAGAAGGGAAAAGGACCAAGTCTAGTCGTTGAGACACTGGCAGAGAAACAGAGACAAGTTCTATTGCAGATGCTGATCTTTAATCTGAAAATCACATCTAGTGTGATGATAGCCAGCTGCGTTGGAAGTGCATTTCTGGACGAGGCCGTGCAGCTTTGCCTTGCGGTGCTGCATTGTCTGAACTCAACTGATGCCGCTGTTCTTAACTCAAGTTTATTGGTTTCAACACTTGGATGTGTTTACCACTTTCTCTCCCTCCGGGTGAAGGAAGCTGATGAGAAGGGATGTGTACCTCAGCCTTTACCGAGTGAGTCTACTGCATCGACAAACAGACAAGAAGTTCCAAGACAGACAACGTCGCAAGTAGAAAGGTGTACAGATGTTGCTTGTTCATGCCTTTGTCTGTTGTTGAAGGCCCTGACAGCTCCAACCAAGAACACCCAAGGCACTTCTGAGACAGTAGCAAACTTGAATGGTGTTTCTGATGTTGCCAAGATTACCTTCATACAAAGCGATAGAGCGGAGCTCCTAAATTCCATTACACCCTCGTTGACGGAGCTGATCGTGGAGCTAACCAGGCCAGGCCAACCAGCTTGGATTTCCCAGAAAACTGCATCAGCGGCTCTGAGGTGTGCGCTGGAAGATGTGGAAAGAGCTTGTGAAAGGGAAAATGATGGGAGTGACCTGGAGGAGATGAAACTTCCTGCCCTGGCCCTCACTATCCTGAATGCGGTGAAAAGGAAGACAGTGACACTGAAGTAAGTCCTACACCTCTAGACAAGACTCAGATGGAGCTTCACAGTTATTTTATTAATTGTTTTTTTTTTTAATAATGTAAAGGAATTCAAGAGATCCTTTTAAGGACCTTTTGACATATTTTCTCCTGTAAAAGTGATGTTTTCTTCAACTGACCTCACTTTATTAGCTGGACAATGATTGATATGAACATATGTAGTGGTTGTGAGGGCAATCATCTTCTCTCAGACCTGATGGTTTTGCTTGAAATAAGGGATCCATCTTGTTGTCAGTGGATGAATTAAAAAGCCTTGGCTTTTTTAGGCTTGTTTTTTTCCCCCAAATGTGATGCACATGCTAAAGCTAACTAGGTGAGACACTATCCTAAGTGACTTGAATGATCAGGAAGAGGCAGCTCAATCTGAAGTTGATAAGCCATGTATCAAGGAAAGCTTGTGCAGTTTTGATTTGTTCATCACAAATGCCTCTTGATTTCATCTCCTCCTTCAGACTATTGAACTGTTGCATGTCCCTTTACATAAACACATAGTCATTTCACTTTGTAGTGACTGTTTTCTCTTCTTCACAGGCTGTTCTGTGCTGAGGTGGAGAGTTGCCTCTCAGGAGATGAGATTTTCAATATCTACCAAGCAAGAGCTCTCCTGTCTATTGTGAGCTCTTTGTATTCCTGTAAGTGTTAAAGCACAGCTAAGCTGATATTCCTGTAAGTGTTAAAGCACAGCTAAGCTGATATTCCTGTAAGTGTTAAAGCACAGCTAAGCTGATATTCCTGTAAGTGTTAAAGCACAGCTAAGCTGATATTCCTGTAAGTGTTAAAGCACAGCTAAGCTGATATTCCTGTAAGTGTTAAAGAACAGCTAAGCTGATATTTCTGTAAGTGTTAAAGCACAGCTAAGCTGATATTCTTGTAAGTGTTAAAACACAGCTAAGCTGATATGTCTGTAAGTGTTAAAGCACAGCTAAGCTGATATTCCTGTAAGTGTTAAAGCACAGCTAAGCTGATATTCCTGTAAGTGTTAAAGCACAGCTAAGCTGATATTCCTGTAAGTGTTAAAGCACAGCTAAGCTGATATTCCTGTAAGTGTTAAAGCACAGCTAAGCTGATATTTCTGTAAGTGTTAAAGCACAGCTAAGTTGATGTTGATTTAAGTATTAAAGCACAGCTAAGCTGATATTTATTTAAGTCTTAAAGCATAGCTAAGCTGATATTTATGTAAGTGTTAAAGCACCGCTAAGTTGATATCTCTGTAAGTGTTAAAGCACAGCTAAGTTGATGTTGATTTAAGTATTAAAGTACAGCTAATTTGATATTGGTTTAAGTATTAAAGCACAACTAAGTTCATATTCATGTAAGTGTTAAAATACATGTACCATGTATTAGAATCACAAAATGAAGCCTAATTTTCATAGGGGCTCAGAAAATATTATTTTGTCAGCAAAAACTTTTAAGGTCACAGATTCTTTATTTGTTTGTAGAAAAGTATAAAAGACCCACAAATGAAAGATTCCTGCAGGCAAATTCATTACTCTTCGTCAAAATCTTGAGATCTTTGCACCCTAATGTCAATTAAAAAAAATTTAAACAAGGAATATAATTGAAATGATTTTTTTAACCTATCTTTCTCCTGTGTTACAGGTGATCCAACCTTACAGTCTCCAGTCTTATTCCAGGCTCTAAGGGCCTCTGTGTTGAAAGCGTCTGGACCTTCCGATATGGATGAGGATGTCTTTAAGTAAGTAGTGCCACCACTGTCACAGGTGTTCATAATCCTGTGGAATGGCTAGACTCATGACAAGGTATCAAATGTAAGCCAGCCTCCGGATACAAGCTGGAATTTCTTGTCTAAGAATGGAAGGGGGTGTGGGAGTATTTGAACAGTTGTCTGTGTAGAACTATTTAACTTTTAAAGCTTTAAAGGAAATAAAAAAAAGCGTTAAAGCAAAACGATTTTTATCATGCTGTTCCAAAAACCAGGTGGTGGGGAATTGTGCCAGGGTCAACCTAGACTTCTTGAAAATGATTTTGGGTTCAAATCTTTCCAAAGGAGATTCTAGGTTGGGTTTCATGAGCAAAATGTTTTTTTTTAATCTCTATATTATTTGCATCAATAAACTCAGATGTTGTATTACACACATACACACACACACACACTCTCTCTCTCTCTCTCTCTCTCTCTCTCTCTCTCTCTCTCTCACTCTCACTCCAGAAATACTGGGTTAAAATATGACAAGTGGTTTTTGTCAATGGTTCTTGTTCTGCTGCACTAAAAAGACAGGCTTCTTGCGTTAACTTCCAGTTCTTCATGTTTTTCTCCTCAGTGATGTGCACTTGAAGACAGAGAAAGCATTGAATAAGCTCCAGTCAGAATTGCTCAGCGACATTTGAGGCGAGATCTGCTTCTGGGATGCTCTTTGATCCCAATCTTTTTTTTCCGCCTAAATTGAAAAACTGCTGTGTTGATTACCCATGCTAGGTAAATTTTTTATTTCGCTGCCCAAATTTGTTGTAGTTTTTTAAACAGTGAACCCTGTGTAGTCTTAGATTTATATGATTTATGAAATGTAATATTATGATTTAGGAATAATCTAAATGAGTTTAATATTGGAGATATGAAGATCTACATTTGATATAAGACTTTTATCTCTCTTTCTTACAATAATATTACACAAAAAATGTGGTGTGTGTGTGTATATATATATATATATATATGTTTTTTCTTTTATTATTATTTCTGACTTTTCATGAAGTTTGAACCGTAGCAATTTGAAAAAATCTGAAAGTATAGTTTTTAAAATTTAAATATATTTTTTTTTTAGTTTTAATATCAAAATTTACTCTTTCGCCAGATTAGTGTGAAATAAGAAGAATAAGAACATTGCTTGAACCTTAGCGATTTGTATCTCCTTTGCATAGATCATTTTATTACCTTATCTTTAATATTCTCCTTGAAAACTACAAGTTGATAGTTTATCACAGTTTGATCATTCGGGAAAGAATTTAATAATTGGCTTGGGAAATATGTTGTGCATGTTTCTGTGGATTGAGGATAACAATTGTCGTTGTTCCCAAATCACTTCTATGTGTATGCATTGTAGATTTATACTTTGTATTTATTTTCTTACCATAATTTTTCTCATTATCATATGGTGTGTAAATTTCAGCCCTATTGAATACAAAATTTTATGCATCAGTTGTTTTCTTCACCCAAATAATAACCCTTCAAGCCCCACCCTGCCTGGCAGAGGTTGAGACTTAGTCTACAAAAAGCCCTAATATCTCTGTGTTATGGATCGGCTATATCAGACTTAGTCTACAAAAAGCCCTAATATCACTGTGTTATGGATCAACTATATCAGACTTAGTCTACAAAAAACCCTAATATCACTGTGTTATGGATCGGCTATATCAGACTTAGTCTACAAAAAGCCCTAATATCTCTGTGTTATGGATCGGCTATATCAGACTTAGTCTACAAAAAGCCCTAATATCTCTGTGTTATGGATTGGCTATATCAGACTTAGTCTACAAAAAGCCCTAATATCTCTGTGTTATGGATCGGCTATATCAGACTTAGTCTACAAAAAGCCATAATATCACTGTGTTATGGATCGACTATATCAGACTTAGTCTACAAAAAGCCCTAATATCACTGTGTTATGGATCAACTATATCAGACTTAGTCTACAAAAAGCCCTAATATCACTGTGTTATGGATCAACTATATCAGACTTAGTCTTCAAAAAGCCCTAATATCACTGTGTTATGGATCGGCTATATCAGACAACAAAGAAAAAGCTGTGTACTATGTTGAAAGAAGAAATGATGCTTTATGACTCATCAATGTACCTTTTTTTATTTTATTATGTCCCTTTTGAATCATATATAAACTCCTTTAATTGGGAATCTTAAAACGTTTCTTCATAGTCTTAATAAAAAAATCACATCTTCTGTTACAAAAAAAACTCATTGTTAGCCTTTTTGCTTCCTCACACATTGTTTCAATCCCCATCCCATTTTCGTCTTAAAGAACCATTTGTCTTTGACGGAAATGTAATGCATTCAGCTTTACTCTACTCTACGTCTATTTTACATCAAGTGTGTCGTTGGCGTGCAATAAATAACTTGGAACATTTTTGATGCTCAATGCTTTAGTTTTGTTCACAATTCCACACCTTTAACAGGCTTTTTTCATAAGTTTTTAAATGTTCTGTCATACTGAAATTTCACCAAGCTTCACACAGAAGGATGAATCGATACGTTTATCTTTGAACAATTATTTTTTAAATTGAAAAATGCAACTTTATGTTTTGGGAGATCATTTTATTTCTTGCTATTTAGTTACAAAGACAAGTACACATTACTGGCTATACATGCAACAGGAACTGATTTTAAAACAAGGAGAAGCAGATAAAACATTAACATAATACAGAGAACACAATGTAGATAGACAGGGACAAAGTGGCAAAAATGTGATTGTATCAAAACAAAGTCACTTTCTGTGCTGTGCTGGTCCGTGATTGTGACACCTAAACACAATCATCTTTTAAAAAGAAAATTAGACATAGGCTCAGAAGCCCTGAGATCAATGCTAGTGCTGGACTGAGCTTATAAAACTCTTCAATCAATCCATTGTTCAATCCATTTATTTCCTTTTGAAATTCCACTGACAACCAGATTTCAATTCGCACTTAGTGTTACACAACTGCCTTCATGAGTTAGTGGGGGCTGACCATTGTAAACAAGAATAATAGAGACTCGACTTATTCTTGGAAAGTTAATTAGTCATCTTGTTTTTTTTAATTTCACCCAAATCTTGGCTTATGTAACCAAAGCATTGTGAAAGCAAGTCATTTTTTTTACTCACCAAAAATGTTATAGCTAAAACAGTGAGCAAATACCAAAAGTTTACTTTTCTAAAAGGCCATGAAATAATTATAGCAGAGAGAAAATGGGACTGAGTCTTGTTGCTAAAATGCGCCTTGAAAATTTTTTTTGAATTTTCTGAATTTTCTAGAATGACATTGATAGGGTAAGATTTTTTTTCCTCATTGTGTGACTTGAGATGAAACTCATCAGCAAATTCCAAATTTTTGATCAGTAAAATCAAGATGTTTGATCAGTAAAATCAAGATGTTTGATCAGTAGCTTCAAGATGTTTGATCAGTAGCATCAAGATGTTTGATCAGTAACGTCAAGATGTTTGGTCAGTAACGTCAAGATGTTTGATTATTTTCATCAAGATGTTTGATCAGTAGCATCAAGATGTTTGATCAGTAGCACCAAGATGTTTGATCAGTAGCATCAAGATGTTTGATCCGTAACGTCAAAATGTTTGATCAGTAACGTCAAGATGTTTGATCCGTATCATCAAGATGTTTGATCAGTAACATCAAGATGTTTGATTAGTAACATCAAGATATTTGATCAGTAACATACAAATTTAGAATGACAGATAGTATATAATGTATATGCAATGTGTTCTTTATATACATGTCCAGGCCTGTACATGTACTTCATCTTCATGGCTATGTGTTGTAAATATACTATACTTCATGGTATAGGGTACTCAAATTTGCTTTAATGATATATTTATATATCCTTTTAATGAAGTATAGATGCATCTACCTCCTCTGTCCATCTCTCTTCCTTTCTGTCTCTTCCTTCCTCCAACCCCTTACACTCCTCCTTTTCCTCCCTCCCTCTTTCTCCCCATCTCTCTTTCCCTCCCTCTTTCTCTCCCTCTCTCTCTCTGTCTATCTCTCTCCCTCTCCCTCCATTCTCACACTCCTCTTTCTCCTTCCTCCCTCTCTCTCTCTCTCTCTCTCTGTCTCTCTCTCTCTCTCTCTCTCTCTCTCTCTCTGTCTCTCTCTGTCTCTGTCTCTCTCTGTCTCTCTCTCTCTCTCTCTCTCTCTCTCTCTCTCTCTCTCTCTCTCTCTCTCTGTCTCTCTCTGTCTCTCTCTGTCTCTCTCTCTCTCTCTCTCTCTCTCTCTCTCTCTCTCTCTCTCTCTCTCTCTCTCTCTCTCTCTCTCTCTCTCTCTCTCTCTCTCTCTCTCTCTCTCTCTCTCTCTCTCTCTCTCTCTCTCTCTCTCTCTCTCTCTCTCTCTCTCTCTCTCTCTCTCTCTCTCTCTCTCTCTCTCTCTTATGATACAAGGACCAATACAGCGCATGTTATTGTTAACACTTCCTTCCAACATGAATCTTTAAAGCAAGGAAATAAGAAGGGTTTTAGCATTAGAAACGTTCCTGGGCTGTCCAAACTACCTGACCCAAATTGAAAAACACGTAACCTTTCATTGCCAATCTCTGGTGAAAATGAATGTTCACACTCCAATTCACATTTCCCTCCTGTGTGGTACATCTTACACAGCTCATGTGACACACAGATGCGTTACCCTGCTGCTAGTACCATTGCTCGTGCATATTTCAGTTTCACTGCTTGTGCATTCCTTTCATTTCAAGTTATGACCACCGCGTAAGACAAGAATTATGAGGCAGAACGAAAGCCGTAAAAAGTAAAGGCGAAGAGACATGGGAATGACTTACTTCCTAGTTTAAAGTCTTCACTATCATTCTTCTTCTTCTTCTTCTTCTTCTTCTTCTTCTTCTTCTTCTTCTTCTTCTTCTTCTTCTTCTTCTTCTTCTTCTTCTTCTTCTTCTTCTTCTTCTTCTTCTTTTACTTCCTCTTCTAGTAGTTCTATGCATTCCACAACCGCTTTTGGCTCATTCGAGAATTGACTCACCAATTTGGATCCCTTGAAAAAAAAACATCAAGAGGAGAGAAAGATTTGGTTAACATTGCATGTACATGTATAACTTAACTAGAACAGAAACAAATACTAGTTCTACCCTTGATTTATTTTTTTTACTCTATTTTCCTGCGTTTTGCTGTAATTGTAAGTATTTATGTTTTTAAAGTAAAGGTAACGTAAGGCGAGAAAGTCATCGAGTGGAAGTCATCTCCAACACAGGCTCTACAGTGACATGGTTTACACTCGGTGTGGGCGGCAACACCGGGTTGAATGGTCGCCCACAACCGGCAGCAGATCTGAGAAGCTGGAGCCAAAGACAGCAGAGTTCTCTTCTCGGCCTGTGACAAACACGTCAAGGCTGAGACCTTCTCTCGAAACGTCGTCTTGGCGGGCTGAGATGCTGGCCTTGCCATCAAGTCATCGAAAACTAAGTCTTTGGTCAACGCAGAGCGCACGACTACAAGGCTTAGGGTGGATAGTGAATGTTGCATTGTTGACAGGTACTCGAAAATTTCCATCAGTTGAGCCTTTAAACTCTGTCGATTTACGGAGCTAGGAAACAAGACGTTTTGATGTTCGAGAAGATGTATAAAGTTGTCCCAGAACTGCTGCGAAACGTCAAAGCGGGTAAAGTACCGGTTTGCCATGAAGTAGCGCGCTATGCTCAACTCTCCGAACAGAAGCGCTACCATCAGAGGAGACGCGTGTCGTATTGTTGCCGGTAGATAGAGGGCTAACCGTGTTTTAGGCTCGTTCTGCACGTCCAAGGGTGGCAGGCCGCTCGCAATCAAGGTCTTCACTACAGTCTTGTCCCCCTTGAAGATCGCGTAGTGAAGGAAGTCACATTCTCGGCGAGACAGTGTGGGCTCTGCTCCATAGCGCAGAAGCCGTAGAATATGTTTATGATCCCGCTCTCCCCTGTCGAAAGCGATGGTGAGAGGCGTCACCTCGTCGGAGGTGACTATATTAACTAGGGCACCATGTTCCAGCAGACTGTTCACTGCCGCACCATTTTCCGCGTCTAAAGCACACATTAAAGCCGTGTAACCGCGGCAGTCTGTCACGTCAAGTTTGGCCCCGGCCTCTAGAAGATGCTGCAAGCAGAGTTGGCTCTTTCCACCTGTAGACATGGCTGCCCACATGAGAGCGGTTGTTCCCTTGCCATCGCAAGCGTTCAAACCTCCAGGAGTCATGTTATCCGCCAGGTGCTTCACGCAATCGACCCACTGTCGCCTCACAGCCACGATCAGAGCTGTTTCTTGACGTTGACATTTGACATCCAAGTCAGCGCCACGTTGGATTAACAATTTCAAGCAACCAGTAAAACCACGATCTGCTGCGACTATAGCTGCAGTCGTCATACCAATTCGAACATTGGTGTCCGCACCATATTGCACTAATAGTCGCAGAACTTCGCATCTTTTGGCGTCTTCCTCAGGACCTTCTGCATATCCAGAGCTAATGCAGGCGAAGATTGGCGAAACTTTGTAAGAACTGTCTCCGTAAGGTTTACACTTTCCTGAATGTAGCAAATGATTTGTTGTTTTTACATCCTTTGCAATGATAGCATGTAAAAGCTCCATCGTGAAGAAAAAACACTTCTTTTGCAAAGAAGCAAAAGTTTGTCTTACAAGCTAAGAGTAAGAAAATAGGATATAGCGGCCGACTGATTTGCTGCGATTCTGGGACCGCATTAATCGCGAGGCCATTCTCCTTAACAAAAGCAAAACTATCACTTCTAGCTTTTTTTTTTGTTTTGTTTCGTGCCTGTTAAGTTTGTTCAAGGCCTGTGTAGATTTGTCCAATCCACTAGAATGTGCGATGTGAGAAAACAACTCGAAAAACAATTTGCTTCCATGAATGTGTCTGCTTAATGAAGACTGAAGCTCTCATATGTGACGTTATTCCAGTACTTATCAAACTATATGTGAGTGGAGTCGGTTTTGCTTTCATGAATGTGAGTCTTGGGTCTTGATCTCATAAGTGCCGTTATTCCAGTACTTATCAAACTGTATGTGACTTTGTGAGTGAGTCGATTTTGCTTTCATGATTGTGAGCTTGGGTCTTGATCTCGTAAGTGCCGTTATTCCAGTACTTATCAAACTGTATGTGACTTTGTGAGTGAGTCGATTTTGCTTTCATGAATGTGAGTCTTGGGTCTTGATCTCGTAAGTGCCGTTATTCCAGTACTTATCAAACTGTATGTGAGTGGAATCGATGAATGAACCTGAGGAGAAAATGGTCGAAATATACAAAATTTAGACATAGAAAAAGTTTTAGGTTTGGACAGAGAAGAGAAGAGCTATAAAATTTTAATTTTTTTTTCAAAGTTATCGAAGATTTCAAAGAAATCGATCAGTTTTTGTCTTTTCTCATCAATGAGATAGAAACTAAAACCTGAGCATTTCCATTGTCAGTCTGTCCAAACAAACACATGTGCGAACATAACAGTAAATGAGCTGTACAGTCCGTTTTTTGTTCTGTCTCTATAGTTAAAAAGAGCTTTAAAGGATGAAGTCAAAACTTGAAGGCAATCGAGTAGGCCCCCATGCCTCTCTGCATTATACTGAATTTTCTTTAACTTGTGCTAAAGGGTTATTTTGTAGTTTGTAACGCAAATGAGCTTTAATACCTATAATGTTCCCCAGAAGTATGCTCAGAACTAAATGTAGTCAAAAATTTTTTTATTAAAACCATGAATGATGAAATACAATTAAAAAACTTGGACAAAACCGAAAAGAAAATGTGGTTCACAGACAGAGAAAAGGTTCCGCGCCAAGGCGTGGATTAAATGGTAAAGGGAGAAAAAAAGACAGGAAACCATAACTCGATGAAAGATGAAGAAAGAAAGGAAGCAAAAACACAAGAAGAGGTAAACACTTGGACATTTGAAACAGCGAGGAGAAAAAAACAAAAGAAGTAGGAGAAATGAAAAGAATAAACAAAAGAATAAAGGACAACTCAATATCTATCCTGGTTTTAGGACCAGACGGTTGTAAGTCTACCGACCTTCACCTTCACATAGGTCCTGTTCTTCTAAGCCCAATTAAATTATTATGGCAAAACCAAACTAACGTATCTCATAAATATTCCAATACATGTGTAATGTAGATTCTTGCATTTTTCTAATCAAACGTGAAAATTTATTCTTCCTGACTTTTCGTATTCTTTTGCATTGGTTTTTTTCCCCATCTTTTTCAACGTAATTTAGATCCTCATAAAAAGTGAGTTTTTTTTCTAGGATACAACCGAAATGCAAACATCAGTTTCCTTTTCTCTGAAACCGAGTTTTTTTTTATTTTGTTTTGTGACACTAAGTTTAAGTCTTGAACCTTGGTTTTGAGACCAGAAAGCATTTTATGCTGCATTTTGAAAATGGAGTAACTTTTGTAGTCTTCAAAAAAACAATTTTCCTCATTTATGATAATTAATGCTTTGAAATCTTTCACAGCAGGATGTTCACAGAATACATACTTTAGGCTGATTAATAGTTTCCCTCACACATCAAGGAAAAATAATTCATGGCATAGGTCAAAACAATAAAATCTTGGTCTAGAGATAGACCCTTGGCCCCCATTAGGACTTCCCGGTTAGAATTTTAGCTTGGCCAAGCGGCGAGGTTGAATCCTATGGAAAAGTTTTGGTGTTTTTTTTTTTATTATTTTCAATTTTCCTCAACTCTGGTTGGAGCAAACAAGCACTGAGCCCCAGAGTAACTTTGACGATCTTGTCAGCTGTCTCAAGTGACGCGTTGTAGTGTCTCAAGTGACGCGTTATTTGTCAAAACTGCTCCATGGTAGCTCAGAGAGGGATAGAGACCAGCCGTTTGTTTCACTTTTTTTTGTTATTAACAAGCACTACAAAGTCGTGTAGCTCGTTAGACCTAAACTTCTATTCAATTTATTTATTTATTTATTTATTTATTTATTTATTTTTGTTATAACTCGTCCACATCTGAATGCGAGTAAAATTTTAAAGCATAAAGTAAAATCCATGACTGTATTCCCCAACTTATAGCCAAACTTACCGAAGAAGATAAAGAACAAATCGCACCCCCCCATATTTTTTTCAAGAAGATAAGAGATCAAATCAAATCGCATTTTCGCTCCATCTTCTTCCCTCGCCGCTTACGCCCACACGCCTGACAGGCCGGCGGGTCACTGGCACTCTGTCACTCACTGGCACTCTGTCACTCACTGGCACTCTGTCACTCACTGTCACTCACTGGCACTCTGTCACTCACTGGCACTCTGTCACTCACTGTCACTCTGTCACTCACTGGCACTCTGTCACTCACTGGCACTCTGTCACTCACTGTCACTCTGTCACTCACTGGCACTCACTGGCACTCACTGGCACTCACTGGCACTCACTGGCACTCACTGTCACTCACTGTCACTCACTGGCACTCACTGTCACTCACTGTCACTCACTGTCACTCACTGTCACTCACTGTCACTCACTGGCACTCACTGTCACTCACTGGCACTCACTGTCACTCACTGTCACTCACTGTCACTCACTGTCACTCACTGTCACTCTGTCACTCACTGTCACTCACTGGCACTCTGTCATTCACTGTCACTCTGTCACTCACTGTCACTCACTGTCACTCACTGTCACTCACTGTCACTCACTGGCACTCTGTCACTCACTGTCACTCACTGGCACTCTGTCACTCACTGTCACTCTGTCACTCACTGTCACTCACTGGCACTCTGTCACTCACTGTCACTCTGTCACTCACTGTCACTCTGTCACTCACTGTCACTCTGTCACTCACTGTCACTCTGTCACTCACTGTCACTCTGTCACTCTGTCATTCACTGTCACTCTGTCACTCTGTCATTCACTGTCACTCTGTCACTCTGTCATTCACTGTCACTCTGTCACTCACTGTCACTGTCACTCTGTCACTCACTGTCACTCTCTGTCACTCACTGTCACTCACTGTCACTCACTGTCACTCTCTGTCACTCACTGTCACTCACTGTCACTCACTGGCACTCTGTCATTCACTGTCACTCTGTCATTCACTGTCACTCTGTCACTCACTGTCACTCTCTGTCACTCACTGTCACTCTGTCACTCACTGTCACTCTGTCACTCTGTCATTCACTGTCACTCTGTCACTCACTGCCACTCTGTCACTCACTGTCACTCTGTCACTCTGTCACTCACTGTCACTCTGTCACTCTGTCATTCACTGTCACTCTGTCACTCTGTCACTCACTGTCACTCTGTCATTCACTGTCACTCTGTCACTCACTGTCACTGTCACTCACTGTCACTCTGTCACTCTCTGTCACTCTGTCATTCACTGTCACTCTGTCACTCACTGTCACTCTCTGTCACTCACTGTCACTCACTGGCACTCTGTCATTCACTGTCACTCTGTCACTCACTGTCACTCTCTGTCATTCACTGTCACTCTGTCACTCACTGTCATTCTGTCACTCACTGTCACTCTGTCACTCTGTCACTCACTGGCACTCTCTGTCACTCTGTCACTCACTGGCACTCATTGGCACTCACTGTCACTCACTGGCACTCACTGGCACTCGCTGTTACTCTGTCACTCACTGTCACTCACTGGCACTCACTGGCACTCACTGTCGGCCTCTACTTATAGAATGGGCTGTTATCATTAGGTTATCACACTTGAGGTCAACTCAGTAATGCTCGTCACAGATTTCTTTAGTTTTGCTAAACCGCTGTTTAGCTGGTACGCGTTTGAACCCCCAGACTAGAGTCGGAGACCATTCTGGAAGAAAAATTTGTCTAATTAAAAAAAAAAATTATAGTTGCTGGAACGTTTGCTCTTTCTACGAATGCAATTGTGCGTTTTAAAGGATTGCTATATTGAATTAAAAAAAGAATTTTTTTTTTTTAACTTAAAGAAAGCTGTTAAAACTTCCTAAATGGGAGAATCACAATAAATCTTTGGCCGGTATTAATGGGTGCGTCGATACTTTGCGATGAATCGTGGGCCACACTAAAATGCAGTGTTCAGCTTCCGATCGTCGGAAGTTATTTTATGCGACCCTTAATGACGAACACTGTGTAAAGTTTTATGGACTTCAGAGCCACTATTGGACTTACTTGATATCACACTTCGAACTTTTATTTTAAATATATAAATATATATATATATATATAAACACACACACATATTAGTAAATCTTTATCACCGAAAAAATAACATTTTCACACATTCCGAGAATGCAATGCCTAAAAAATAGTAAATCCGAACATTTCTGTCGTGAAATTGAATGCCGCAAGATTTTTCAATCATCGGCGGAAATTATGAAAAAAAAAAAAAGAAAAGAAAAAGAATGAAAGCACAGAAAATAATGTATCGACAAATATATTAGTCTATTCCTTCACTATTTGCTTACCTCATTTTTTAAAATAAATAATTAACGGGACTTTCGTGATGAAGCTTTTTACATTAAACGCTAGGCTAAAGATCCTGTTTCCTCCACGCGTTGAACAAAACTGAAAGAAGTTACTTGCGCGCGCAAGCATTCATGCTTCAAACCGCCATAAAAAAAAAAATGTAATAATTTTATAATGCTGTATCTAGGCCTAACGTTGTATGCTATAAATCAAACCAAGTGTGGGAGAAGGCGAGGCGCTGGAGCTGCACACATTCGCGCCACACGACGGCCTAAAAAAAATATCGTCTAATTATAGTCCATACATTCTAAATGGACGCTTCATGGAAAGTGTTAGCAGGAAGTATAAATCCAGATCTATGACTAAGTATAAATCCAGATCTATGACTATGACCCGTCCGTGGCTCTTGGGTACACCGAACAAAAATACTGCACGCTAGATTCCTAGCAAAGTAGCTTCGTTCTTTTTTTTACTGCTCTCTTGAAACAAATAAAAATACCTTTGCCATTTTTGTGATTTCGGTTTTCAGTTTTGTTTTTTTTGTATAGAATAAATATTATATTTTCACCTTTAAACTTTACAGCTGCTCTCGGAAATATTATTTAAAACGGTAGTGTATCCACTTTTACAAAATGTTCAGGAAAGGAGAAAAACACTTTTTTCCCTCTTATTTCAAAACGATATATGATGTTGTTTTCATTTTTTGGACAGAACATTTTAATTTAATAACTTGCCTCACCTAACAAAGAGACTTATAACGTTCTAGCTAAGGAAAAGAAGTCCGTAAAACTGCCTTTTGTAATTTGTTTCAAGATGGTAACTTTTTCAAAAGGTGGTACAAAAAAAAATCCAGCAAATTATACCTATTTACTGACTATTATAAATCATAACTCGACCTCAATATAAGATATTCAGAAAATTGACCAAGATAGTAGAGTTAAATTGCCTGTTTTCAAACGAACAAGTTGTTGAATTTTACCTTAGTAATCTCTATTCCAATAAGTTTATACTCTCTCTTACCATGGCCGTTGCCTCCATTATCGCTTTGAACATTCTGTAATTATTTTCAGTTTATGTAACCAAAGGCAATACCAAAGATTCAGTCGTATAAAATAATGGATAAATTCAATGAATTGTTTTATTATCTTTTTTGTTTTTGTTTTTTGTTTTTGTTTGCTAAAATCCGTCCTCTTCTGATAGCGACTAAATTTTAAAGCAAAAAGAAAAATCCATGACTGTATTCCTCAACTATAGCCAAACTTACCGAAAAAGATAGAGAACAAATGGCACCCCCCCCCCCCCCTCCCTTTTCCAAAAAGGTAAGAGAAGAAATCGCATTTTCTCTCCATCTTCGTCCCTCCATTGTGACCAGACTGCCTGACAAGCCGACCGACCACTGTCAGTCATTTTCGAATATAAATTTCTTGGGAAGCGAAGAGTTTCCCAGTCTTCTTCATATTCCAGTCAATACCGCCACGCGCTGCGTCTTTGACCATAAATGAATGTCCCGGCTCAAAGTACCAGAGGATGATGTTTTTTACCTCTTACTTCTGATACATGTAATTAATAAGACTGAGCGATGATCTTTCTTACCCCGTACTTCTGACAATTAATAAGACTGAGCATCATGGTAAATAAAGACTAGTTTCTGTTCTAACCAGAACAATTATATAACCAAAGCGTGATCCTCTGTGAGTCTCTATGAATTTATCAAACGCAGATGAAATGTCCCCGTCCTTTCGACCCTGAACAGTCTCGTACTTCGCAACTGCTGCGCCTTTCCCGTTATTTATTTACCTCTATAGGGGAAAAGGTTTCGTCAAAAAATCCCAAGTAGCTCGTAAAAACACAAACCCTGAACTGGTCAATCTTTGGCTGCATGATTACTTTTTGAAGACATGCCGACACTTTTATACAAATGAAATCTTTATTTTTAGGGTCATTCTTGTACTCCATCCTAACAGCCTTGTATTTATCTCTGTGTATCTTGCAATCTGTCTGATCATAGACTTCGTCACATGTGCAGTTAAAGCGTTTATACTTTTCATAAACAGTGCTTTCTACAAACTGTTCAAGCTCAAGAGGATATCAATGCGTTCTCTTAAAAATGAAGAATTGTAGAAAGCACTGTAAGATATTAACACGCAACAAAATGAAGGACTTGTGCATGTCATTGAGGGAGATGACACCAAGCAAGTATCTCCTGAGACTTGTTTTCTTCTGACTTAGAACTGCGTTGTGACTTTCAATAATTTTTTTTTTACCAAATTGTCGGCGATTAGATTTTTTGAACTCGTATGGTTGCGTTTTTGAACGACTTTGTTATCTAGAAGTTAGAAACCGTTCTCAAAAGCAACTCCAATGCAAACTCTGTGTGTGTGTGTGTGTGTGTGTGGTAAACCTTGAGTTTTCGGTAAGTGTGCCTGTCTAAGGCCGGAGTCAGGCAGATATCATTTAATCTGTTAAATTTTGTTGAATTTAAAGAAAACATTAAACCTTCTGTTTGTCATGCATACATACATTTCATGACTTTAAAGACTCCACCGAAGTTGAAAAAGAAAAGGAGAGAAAAGGAGTGAGAGGCAATCGAAGATGTCAACTTTGAGATGTATCGTAACACAACACTTAGGTGAGGAATAGTCATTGACTAAGTCAGGGGGTTTGTGCGAGGACTGACTGGCAACTTGAACACTGGAGCAAGATCCTTGCTGGGTTTAATATGGCTTATTACCTTAAATACTTCATATTTTAAAGAACGTATAAACAGGATATGCTGTCTTTATTAAAATATCTGATGTTGCTGTTTAAGTGGCTTTTGTGTAAAAGGAAGTATATCCATCTTAGACATAAATACTACTTTTTAGAGGAAATTTGAGAACTTTGTGTAATTCAAGAGGATATTATTAAACAAAACAAAAAACAACAACATAAAAACAACAAAAAAAACTCTGTAATTTCTTTATATCAACATGAGATTGAGATAGAAATGTTAGCCGTGTTTTAAACTATACAACGGTATCGTTACCTCAATTTCATCAAAAAGTGGATATTCTGAAAAACAAAACAAAACAAAACTCAAGCTCTCAGGGCTTAAAAATTAGAACACCCCAAGGAGGCTGAAGATTTCAAGCATGCTTTCCTCGGACTTTGGCCTCTATTGTTTTCTATATCAGTACGTGCATCCTGGAGCATTAATCAAGATTCGCTTGACAGCCTAGCAACACATATAAGCAAGAGAGAAGAAGGGAAGTAAATCGGGTGCCCATCATCTGCCTTGCCTCTAGGCTCATGTCGTTAATGACGCATACAATGACATGTGCCATTACAGTTTGTTTTGAAAAATCCGAAGAATTTTTGAGTTAGGTTTTAAATCCATCTACTATGAGCTATTTTCATATTTCAGTAACATTTTTGGCAAGCATAGGCATATTAAATGCTATCTTTGATATCGTTTTTTTTTTTTTATTGTTATCCATCAACTAACTTATTAAGTTATCAATTTTTTTTAGCGGGGGGGAACTGCTCTTCTTTGGAACAAGTTGATATTATGGATGTGGGTTGAGAGGTAAAGGTTCATTTATGTTTAAAGCTTTGAAAAACTTTTAATTAGTAAAAATAATTATTTGGTCCTTGATATAAAACACCCCAAACATATACACGCACACTACCGCTACTACAAGTACTAGTAGTAGTAGTAGTAGTAGTAGTAGTAGTAGTAGTAGTAGTAGTAGTAGTAGTAGTAGTAGTAGTAGTAGTAGTAGTAGTAGTAGTAGTAGTAGTAGTAGTAGTAGTAGTAGTAGTAGTAGTAGTAGTAGTAGTAGTAGTAGTAGTAGTAGTAGCAGTAGCAGTAGCAGTAGCAGTAGTAGTAGTAGTACTAGTTGCGGTAGTAATGATGATGATGATGATGATGAAGTTATTTCCTAGCGCCTCTTCCTACTTGTAGGCTCGAAGCTCTTTACAATAGTCTATTTACAAACGTTTAACATAGTGACACTAGTCTATAGTCTAAAACATAGTCCATTAACAATTCAAACAAGCAGAAGAGGAAAAAATAAATAAGTTACATGTACAAAGAAAATAAGAAAAGACATTGACAATAAGACAAATTTCTCAGACTAATTAAGGTCTTCATGTGCAGTAAACAAATGTGTTTTCAATAGGGTCTTAAACTGACTTATAGAACTCGCCTCCCTGATGGAAAGGGGAAGGGCATTCCAGACAACTGGTGCACATTGTGCAAATGCTCTATGGCCGTCTTTTCTTGATGGTTTGCATGGAACTGACAGCAAAGCTTTGTTACCTGATCGTAAGCTACGAGTGGGGACGTACATACCGACAAGATCTACAAGATAATTAGGGGCATAGCCGTGAACACATTTGAAGCATAAGACAGCAATCTTATATTTTATCCTAGTTTGTACAGGAAGCCAGTGTAAATGCCTAAACATGGGTGTTAAGTGATCTCTTTTACGTTTTTTCAAAATGAGACGAGCAGCGTTGTTCTGAATCAATTGAAGCCTCTTTAGTGTGTCCATGGGTAAGCCATATAGTAAGGAATTACAGTAGTCTAGTCTTGATAGAATGAAAGAGGACACAAGAGTTTTCACAGCCCCTTCATTTAAAAAAGATCTAATCTGTTTAATTCTGCGTAGCTCTAAAAGCATAATTTGGGCCAAATGGCTGATATGAGGGGTCATTGACAACTTTGAATCAAAATAAACACCAAGATTTTTAGCTTTTGAAGAGAACAATATCTGATCACTATCAATGTACATGTGGTCAACAGCATATGGAGAAGCTTTTCTATCAATGCTACATGCTAGAAGCTCTGTTTTGTCTTCATTCATCTTAAGTTTGTTGACAATCATCCAATTTTTAACATGTGATATACAACTCTCAAATTTCTTTACTAAGGTAGTAAAGTTTTCTGGACGAGAAGAGGAGTACACTTGGGTGTCGTCAGCGTACATGTGA
>JAWDGP010002800.1:17500-30000 GCA_033675545.1 Elysia crispata | reverse complement strand
GGGCCGACCCCTCCTTGTCTGTGGGTCGCCGCACTGTCGCCAGACCGCCAAACCGCCAGAGCTTCTCGCTGACTGGAGCTTCTGTAGGCCACACTGTCATGTAGACGGATTTCCTCAAAGTGGGGGCAAGTTTGGAGGATGTGCAACACGCTCAGGGATTTGAAAGAAGCTTAATCTAACACAGGCCATCTTGCTGAGGTAGTGAGACAACCAGATGTCCTTTAGTTTTGTTCATAACATTTAGGTAGGCTTCTTGATTTTGTCGTTTTCTAAGGAATCTTTTTCTGGTGCTTTGAATTTATACAGGCGAACTATGGTTGATTGCTTTTTTTTTCTTTGATGAAGTTTACACAACGGAAGCAATCGTGTGTTCTTGTTGTTAGAAGCATTCATGCATACATTGTTTCATGACATGGCTTTAGATTTCACAATGCTGGGTGGTAGCACTTATGCCTTTTAAAAGATTTTTAAGTCTCTTCTAATTTTGTGTTTTTTGTTTGCTGTGGTAGGCTGTTCTAGATTCTCAGTGCAGCAGCACTGAAAGCTCTTTCACCATATTTTTTAGTCTTATAACATTCAGTTGTTGTTTTTTCACCAGGACGAAGTGACCATTAAGGAGTGAGGTTGGCTAGAGGTTTGCGCAAATGTGGGCGATGTGGATTTATAACAGAGAGTTGAAATATTATACTTAACGCTTGATTTACCTAATGACCAGTGTAGCTAGTTAAGGAGAGATGAAACATTTGTGCCGAGGAGTCTGTTTTGGCACCTGAGTAACCTAAGCAGGCTGATGAGAGGCAAGATCGTATCTCAACTTAAATTCTAAATAGAACGGTGGTCACACCTCAATCACATGACACCACTTTGGACGATTAGAAACGTTATAGGCAAAAAAACACAATTGATTACAAGTAAATGGGAATTGCAATATCTTCTTATAATTTTTTTGACATTTATCTTTTTTCCCCCTGTTTGTACAATACACGTTGAGTCTCTCGGTTTAATCGTGTTTACAACTTCTTATCCTAAGCATTGAGCTACCATGGCAGAAACATCCTCGACTGAAGCGGCTCCATTCTTCAGCAAGCGTTGAGTCGAGATACAGAGGATCATCACTTCTGCGACTTCTCAGTGTGTGTGGACGAAATCGAATACAAATGTCACCGCATCGTTCTGTCCGCAAGATCAGGCTTCTTCCGCTCAATGCTCACTTCCGGGATGAAGGAAGCGACAGAAAAGAGCGCAACCCTGTGCCGTATAACCTCCGATGTGTTTGACATTGTGCTGAAGTGGATGTATGAGGGAGTCGCAAATCTCACCCAGGAAAACGTTATTGGCGTTTTGTACGCAGCTGATCTTCTAGACGTCCAGTGCTTGGTGTCAGAATGCAAGTGTCTCTTGGTTGCGAGCCTTTCTGTTGATAACTGCGTGAGTGTCTTTCAGGTTAGTAAAGTCTTCAATGACGAAAATCTTGAAAAGAAAGCATGGGAATTCATGCTTGGTAACTTTGAAGGAATCTGCTGCTCAGAGGACTTTTACAATCTGACAGACGAAGAGTTGTTAACTCTAGTCTCCAGTCCAGACTTGGTCGCCATATCTGAGGACAGTGTCATTGGAAGCATACTCAGATGGGTCCATTTTGGGGCGAGCTTCTCATCAGACGACCAAGAAATTAAGAAGTTTAGTGGGAATAACGATGAAAATGTGAAGATTGCAGGATTTGGAGGTAACGGATCGAACATTTTAGGAGAAACCAAAAATGCAGCTAAGGTTGTACGTATGCGAAACGTGACCGGTGAACATACAGATGCACCGGAAAAATGTCCTCCTGACGAAAATCAGGCATTGCTTGCAACCCATGGTGTGAGCAGACCCAAGGATAGTGGTGATAACTGTTCTAAACATGATCGAGACAGGGAAGAGTGTCTGGCCGATATCTTAGCTTCCAGCAGGTACCTTCTCGCCAGTGGAAGTTGTATCTGGGAAACTGTGGCCTGTGACCCACTGGTTCAAGCTGACCAACGCTGCCGGGCGATCCAGGAAGAGATGGTTCACTACAAGACAAAACTGGACAGTCACCAAGAGACTTTACGTGCGGCTGCTGAGCACCGCTGGTTATCACACAAGAGAGACGTTTTGATGGCTCACTCAGGTAGCAATATTTTTTACTTGAATTTCAGGTGGGCTCTAAATTGGCATGAATTGGCATCAGATTGCCCGATAAATAACATCAACAGTTTAGTCTATTTTGACAGTAATATTTACATCACGAATGAAAAAAAACAGTTATTTATTTTTTCGCAAAAAATAATGAGGTGGGCTGCACTCACCATCGCTGCCCAGATGCATGTGAAAACTGTAGCCATGGTGCCAGTTGGTGAGATTCTTGTCGCAATGTTCACGTCTAATGATGAACGCTACACAGTTGAGAAACTCTCCTCAGGTGATCGTGGACAGGATATGTGGATCCAGATTATGGAGTTTACAGCTCGAGACATGAAACTGGTCAAAGTCTCTAATATCGGTTCCAAGTTGATCGTATTTTGGACACAACCTGGCCAATCTTCTTTGAAGATAGAATGCTTTGACATAGCTTGCCGCAAGTCTTTCCTACTGCCCGATCAGTTTAATTCTATCACAAACTTTGTGACCTTCAAATACAATAATGAGGTGTTTATCTTGCAGGACGATGGCGCCCTCTGGAGGATCAGGCCACTGCAGGACCATCCTTTCCTTTCGTTAAAACTTAAACTGCGCCTGTGGAACTTCCACCGCCCGCTGGTTGGCGCAATGCTAGTTCGAGGATCACTGATGGTTTTTGTGGATAGCGATGGATCCAGTGGAAACATTGAGTCGCAGGAGGAGAAAATGGTCTCTCTAGAAAAGGTCTTTAGAGGAGTGTCATTCATTAAAACTTCACCAGCACTTACAGGCTTTATTCACTCTGCATTATATAGATCGGTCATCCTATCTTCTATGGACCGATTAAGATCAACAAACAAAGAAAAAAACAAACAAAAGGGAACAAAACCAACGGGAAACTGGCCAAGTAAAGTAAAACATGAAAAACACCATCAAAACGAAAATTCGTGAAATATCAAGATAAAATAAATCAAATATTATTTCCTGGCTTTTACTAGTGCGAAGGAGTAGAGAAAATTAAAAAAAAAATTTATGGTAAATATCACACCACCCCCCACCCCAAAAACCAAAAAAAAAAAAAAAAAAAAAAAAAAACAACAATAGACAAACAACAAAACAAAATAAAAAAAAAAATGAAAATTCTAAAACCTTTCTCTCCATATTGTGTCATAAAAAGTGCATACATGTAGTATCGTGTTAGTGGCAAGCCTCATAGCACAACTTATGTCTTGAAGACTTTTTGTTACACAGTCGACTTTTCTTTCTATACATTTATTGAAATTTTTAAGATGATAGACTAAAATCTATCTCTTTATCTGCGATTCAAAATACCCAGCAAAGTGACATATCTAGTGCACTCTGTATATTATTGATTCCCACTACCCGGTCCATGTGATGCTCTACATGCAATAGAGATACGTGCAGAGCCCTCACTCTGTATATCATTGATTCCCACTACCCGGTCAATGTGATGCTCTACATGCAATAGAGATACGTGCAGAGCCCTCACTCTGTATATTATTGATTCCTACTACCCGGTCCATGTGATGCTCTACGATAGAGATACGGGCAGAGCCCTCACTCTACCATATTATTGGTTCCCACTACCCAGTCCATGTGATGCTCTAATAATAGAGATACGTGCAGAGCCCTCACTCTGTATATTATTGGTTCCCACACTCACCCGGTCCTATGTGTGATGCTCTACGATAGAGATACGTGCCAGGGAGCCCTCACTCTGTATATTATTGATTCCCACTACACACTAGGTCCATGTGATGCTCTACAATAGAGATACGTTGCAGAGCCCTCACTCTGTATATTATTATTGATTCCCACTACCTGGTCCATGTGATGCTCTACAATAGAGATACGTGCAGAGCCCCTCACTCTGTATATTATTAGATTCCTACTACCCGGTCCATGTGATGCTCTTTACAATAGAGATACGTGCAGAGCCCTCACTCTGTATATTCAGTTGATTCCTACTACCCGGTCCATGTGGATGCTCTACAATAGAGATACGTGCAGAGCCCTCACTCTGTATATTAACCTTGATTCCTCTCCCCACCTAGTCCATGTGATGCTCTACAATAGAGATACGTGCAGGAGCCCTCACTCTGTATATTATTGATTCCCACTACCTGGTCCATGTGATGCTGTACGATAGAGATACGTGCAGAGCCCTCACTCTGTATATTATTGATTCCTCACTACCCGGTCCATGTGATGCTCTACGATTAGAGATACGTGCAGAGCCCTCACTCTGTATATTATTGATTCCCACTACCCAGTCCATGTGAGTGCTCTACGATAGAGATACGTGCAGAGCCCTCACTCTGTATATTATTGATTCCTACTACCTGGTTCATGTGATGCTCTACGATAGAGATACGTTGCAGAGCCCTCACTCTACCATATTACTGATTCCTACTACCCGGTCCATGTGATGCTCTACGATAGAGATACCCGTGCAGAGCCCTCACTCTGTATATTATTGATTCCTACTACCCGGTCCATGTGATGCTGTACGATAGAGATACGTGCAGAGCCCTCACTCTGTATATTATTGATTCCCACTACCTGGTCCATGTGATGCTCTACGATAGAGATACGTGCAGAGTCCTCACTCTTGTATATTATTGATTCCCACTACCTGGTCCTATGTGGTACTCTAAAACTAGAGATGCATTGCGAATACCGTAGAAACCTCTGTATATGCTCTATTGATTCCCACTACCCAGTCCACTGTGATGCTCTACGATAGAGGCCGTGCATTAGAGCCCTCACTCTGTATATTATTGATTCCCACTACCTGGTCCATGTGATGCTCTAAAGCCAAAGAGATACGTGCAGAGCCCTCACTCTGTATATTATTGACTTCCCACTACCCGGTCCATGTGATGCTCTACGATAATAGAAGATACGTGCAGAGCCCCTCACTCTGTATATTATTGATTCCCACTACCCGGTCCATGTGATGCTCTACGATAGAGACATACGCCATGCAGAGCCCTCACTCTGGCCTATATGCTATTGATTCCCACTTACCCAGTCCATGTGATGCTCTACAATAGAAGATACGTGCAGAGCCCTCACTCTGTATATTATTGATTCCCACTGCCCGGTCCATAGTTGAGCAGTGCTCTACGATAGAGATACGTGCAGAGCCCTCACTCCCTGTATATTATTGAGTTCCCACTACCTGCGGTCCATATGATGCTCTACGATAGAGATACGTGCAGAGCCCTCACTCTGTATATTATTGATTCCACTACCCATTCCATAACTGATGCTCCCGATGGAGATACGTGCAGAGCCCTCACTCTGTATAATATTCTGATTCCCACTACCCGGTCCATGTGATGCTCTACGATAGAAGACTACGTGCCATGAGCCCTCACTCTGTATATTATTGATTCCTACTACCCAGTCCATGTGATTCTCTACAGTAGAGATACATGCACAGGCCCCTCACTCTGTATAGTATTGATTCCTACTACCCGGTCCATATGATGCTCTACGATAGAGATACGTGCAGAGCCCTCACTCTGTATATTATTGATTCCTACTACCCGGTCCATATGATGCTCTACGATAGAGATACGTGCAGAGCCCTCACTCTGTATATTATTGATTCCCACTACCCAGTCCATGTGATGCTCTACGATAGTCACATGCAGAGCCCTCACTCTGTATATTGTCAGTCCCACTACCCGGTCCATATGATGCTCTACGATAGAGATACGTGCAGAGCCCTCACTCTGTATATTATTGATTCCCACTACCCAGTCCATGTGATGCTCTACGATAGAGATACGTGCAGAGCCCTCACTCTGTATATTATTGATTCCCACTACCCAGTCCATGTGATGCTCTACGATAGAGATACGTGCAGAGCCCTCCCCTCTGTATATTATTGATTCCACTACCCGGTCCATGTGATGCTCTACATTAGAGATACGTCCAGAGCCCCTCTCCTCATATATTATTGATTCCCACTACCCAGTCCATGTGATGCTCTACGATAGAGATACGTGCAGAGCCCTCACTCTGTAGATTATTGATTCCCACTACCCGGTCCATATGATGCTCTGATAGAGACACGTGCAGAGCCCTCACTCACATATTATTGATTCCTACTACCCAGTCCATGTGATGCTCTACGATAGAGATACGTGCAGAGCCCTCACTCTGTATATTATTGATTCCCACTACCCGGTCCATGTGATGAACTACGATAGGGCCAAATTGCAGAGCCCTCACTCTGTATATTATTGATTCCCACTACCCGGTCCATGTGATGCTCTACGATAGAGATACGTGCAGAGCCCTCACTCTGTGTGTGGTTACTACCCAGTCCATGTGATGAACTACGATAGAGATACGTGCAGAGCCCTCACTCTGTATATTATTGATTCCCACTACCCGGTCCATGTGATGCTCTACGATAGAGATACGTGCAGAGCCCTCACTCTGTATATTATTGATTCCCACTACCCGGTCCATGTGATGCTCTACAATAGAGATACGTGCAGAGCCCTCACTCTGTATATTATTGATTCCTACTACCCAGTACATGTGATGAACTACAATAGAGATACGTGCAGAGCCCTCACTCTGTATATTATTGATTCCCACTACCCGGTCCATATGATGCTCTACAATAGAGATACGTGCAGAGCCCTCACTCTGTATATTATTGATTCCCACTACCCGGTCCATGTGATACTCTACAATAGAGATACGTGCAGAGCCCTCACTCTGTATATTATTGATTCCCACTACCCGGTCCATGTGATGCTCTACGATAGAGATACGTGCAGAGCCCTCACTCTGTATGTGTGGATTCCTACTACCCAGTCCATGTGATGAACTACAATAGAGATACGTGCAGAGCCTCACTCTGTATATTATTATTCCCCACTACCCGGTCCATATGATGCTCTACAATAGAGATACGTGCAGAGCCCTCCTCTGTATATTGATTCCCACTACCCGGTCCATGTGATGAACTACAATAGAGATACGTGCAGAGCCCTCACTCTGTATATTATTGATTCCCACTACCCGGTCCATGTGATGAACTACGATAGAGATACGTGCAGAGCCCTCACTCTGTATATTATTGATTCCCACTACCCGGTCCATGTGATGCTCTACGATACAGATACGTGCAGAGCCCTCACTCTGTATATCATTGATTCCCACTACCCGGTCCATGTGATGCTCTACGATAGAGATACGTGCAGAGCCCTCACTCTGTATATTATTGATTCCCACTACCCGGTCCATGTGATGCTCTACGATAGAGATACGTGCAGAGCCCTCCTCTGTATTATTGATTCCACTACCCGGTCCATGTGATGCTCTACATGCAATAGAGATACGTGCAGAGCCCTCACTTCCTGTATATTGTGATTCCCACTACCCAGGTCATGATGAACTACAATAGAGATACGTGCAGAGCCCTCACTCCCATATTATTGATTCCCACTACGGTCCATGTGATGAACTACGATAGAGATACGTGCAGAGCCCTCACTCTGTACTTTCCTTGATTCCACTACCCGGTCCATGTGATGCTCTACGATAGAGATACGTGCAGAGCCCTCACTCTGTATATCATTGATTCCCACTACCCGGTCCATGTGATTCTCTACGATAGAGATACGTGCAGAGCCCTCACTCTGTATATTATTGATTCCCACTACCCGGTCCATGTGATGCTCTACGATAGAGATACGTGCAGAGCCCTCACTCTGTATATTATTGATTCCCACTACCCGGTCCATGTGATGCTCTACATGCAATAGAGATACGTGCAGAGCCCTCACTCTGTATATTATTGATTCCCACTACCCGGTCCATGTGATGAACTACGATAGAGATACGTGCAGAGCCCTCACTCTGTATATTATTGATTCCCACTACCCGGTCCATGTGATGCTCTACGATAGAGATACGTGCAGAGCCCTCACTCTGTATATTATTGATTCCCACTACCCGGTCCATGTGATGAACTACGATAGAGATACGTGCAGAGCCCTCACTCTGTATGTGTGATTCCACTACCCGGTCCATGTGATGCTCTACGATAGAGATACGTGCAGAGCCCTCACTCTGTATATTATTGATTTCCACTACCCGGTGCATATGATGCTCTGCGATAGAGATACGTGCAGAGCCCTCACTCTGTATATTATTGATTCCCACTACCCGGTCCATGTGATGCTCTACGATAGAGATACGTGCAGAGCCCTCACTCTGTATATTATTGATTTCCACTACCCAGTCCATGTGATGCTCTACGATAGACATACGTGCAGAGCCCTCACTCTGTATATTATTGATTCCTACCCTCCGGTCCATATGCATGCTCTACAATAGAGCATACGTGCAGAGCCCTCACTCTGTATATTATTGATTCCCACTACTTGGTCCATGTGATGAACTACAATAGAGATACGTGCAGAGCCCTCACTCTGTATATTATTGATTCCACTACCCGGTCCATGTGATGAACTACATTAGAGGAATACGTGCAGAGCCCTCACTCTGTATATTATTGATTCCCACTACCCGGTCCATGTGATGCTCTACGATAGAGATACGTGCAGAGCCCTCCTCTGTATCGTAAGATTCCCACTACCCGGTCCATGTGATGCTCTACGATAGAGATACGTGCAGAGCCCTCACTCTGTATATTATTGATTCCCACTACCCGGTCCATGTGATGGTCTACGATAGAGATACGTGCAGAGCCCTCACTCTGTATATTATTGATTCCACTACCCGGTCCATGTGATGCTCTACATGCAATAGAGATACGTGCAGCAGCCTCACTCTGTATATTATTGATTCCCACTACCCGGTCCATGTGATGACAACACAATAGAGATGCGTGCAGAGCCCTCACTCTGTATATTATTGGTCCCTGCCCAGGTCTGTGACATGTGATGAACTACGATAGAGACATGCGACCCTCACTCTGTATATTATTGATTCCCACTACCCCGGTCCATGTGATGCTCTACGATAGAGATACGTGCAGAGCCCTCACTCTGTATATCATTGATTCCCACTACCCCGGTCCATGTGATGCTCTACGATAGAGATACGTGCAGGAGCCCTCACTCTGTATATTATTGATTCCCACTACCCGGTCCATGTGATGCTCTACGATGAGAAGGGCCCGTGCAGGCCCTCACTCTGTATATTATTGATTCCTACTACCCGGTCCATGTGATGCTCTACAATAGAGATACGTGCAGAGCCCTCACTCTGTATGTGTGATTCCCACTACCTGGTCCATGTGATGCTCTACCATGGAGATACGTGCAGAGCCCTCACTCTGTATATTATTGATTCCTACTACCTGGTCCATGTGATGCTCTACAATAGAGATACGGGCAGAGCCCTCACTCTGTATATTATTGGTTCCTACTACCCGGTCCATGTGATGCTCTACAATAGAGATACGTGCAGAGCCCTCACTCTGTATATTATTGGTTCCCACTACCCGGTCCATGTGATGCTCTACGATAGAGATACGTGCAGAGCCCTCACTCTGTATATTATTGATTCCCACTACCTGGTCCATGTGATGCTCTACGATAGAGATACGTGCAGAGCCCTCACTCTGTATATTATTGATTCCCACTACCTGGTCCATGTGATGCTCTACAATAGAGATACGTGCACAGGCCACTCACTCTGTATATTATTGATTCCCTGCCCGGTCCATGTGATGCTCTACAATAGAGATACGTGCAGAGCCCTCACTCTGTATATATTATTGATTCCTACTACCCGGTCCATGTGATGCTCTACAATAGAGATCGCGTGCAGAGCCCTCACTCTGTATGTGTCGATTCCCACTGCCAGGTCATGTGATGCTCTGCAGAGATATGAGCCCTCACTCTGTATATTATTGATTCCCACTACCCGGTCCATGTGATGCTCTACATTACAATAGAGATACGTGCAGAGCCCTCACTCTGTATATTATTGATTCCCACTACCCGGTCCATGTGATGCTCTACGATAGAGATACGTGCAGAGCCCTCACTCTGTATATTATTGATTCCCACTACCCGGTCCATGTGATGCTCTACGATAGAGATACGTGCAGAGCCCTCACTCTGTATATTATTGATTCCCACTACCCGGTCCATGTGATGCTCTACGATAGAGATACGTGCAGAGCCCTCACTCTGTATATTATTGATTCCCACTACCCGGTCCATGTGATGCTCTACGATAGAGATACGTGCAGAGCCCTCACTCTGTATATTATTGATTCCTACTACCCGGTCCATGTGATGCTCTACGATAGAGATACGTGCAGAGCCCTCACTCTGTATATTATTGATTCCCACTACCCGGTCCATGTGATGCTCTACGATAGAGATACGTGCAGAGCCCTCACTCTGTATATTATTGATTCCCACTACCCGGTCCATGTGATGCTCTACGATAGAGATACGTGCAGAGCCCTCACTCTGTATATTATTGATTCCCACTACCCGGTCCATGTGATGCTCTACGATAGAGATACGTGCAGAGCCCTCACTCTGTATATTATTGATTCCCACTACCCGGTCCATGTGATGCTCTACAATAGAGATACGTGCAGAGCCCTCACTCTGTATATTATTGATTCCCACTACCCGGTCCATGTGATGCTCTACAATAGAGATACGTGCAGAGCCCTCACTCTGTATATTATTGATTCCCACTACCCGGTCCATGTGATGCTCTACGATAGAGATACGTGCAGAGCCCTCACTCTGTATATTATTGATTCCCACTACCCGGTCCATGTGATGCTCTAAAATAGAGATACGTGCAGAGCCCTCACTCTGTATATTATTGATTCCTACTACCCGGTCTATGTGATGCTCTACGATAGAGATACGTGCAGAGCCCTCACTCTGTATATTATTGATTCCCACTACCTGGTCCATGTGATGCTCTACAATAGAGATACGTGCAGAGCCCTCACTCTGTATATTATTGATTCCCACTACCCGGTCCATGTGATGCTCTACGATAGAGATACGTGCAGAGCCCTCACTCTGTATATTATTGATTCCCACTACCTGGTCCATGTGATGCTCTACGATAGAGATACGTGCAGAGCCCTCACTCTGTATATTATTGATTCCTAGTACCCAGTCCATGTGATGCTCTACGATAGAGATATGTGCAGAGCCCTCACTCTGTATATTATTGATTCCTACTACCCGGTCCATGTGATGCTCTACGATAGAGATACGTGCAGAGCCCTCACTCTGTATATTATTGATTCCTACTACCCGGTCCATGTGATGCTCTACAATAGAGATACGTGCAGAGCCCTCACTCTGTATATTATTGATTCCCACTACCCGGTCCATGTGATGCTCTAAGATAGAGATACGTGCAGAATCCTCATCTTTTAGGAGAACCTTTCATAGGCGGCTGAGGGGTTAGAGCGGCTGGCATAGTATGCGCTGAGTTTCGAGTCCTATCTTTTCAGCTCCACCTCAGGGAACGGGTGATTTTTCCGATACACAGAAAATGTCTAAAGCAGCCTTGTTGAGTCTGGTTATATCAACTACTGAAACAAGCAACCAAACCTCGAGGTTGTCTAGAAAGTTTTAAAACAATGTTTTACAGGAAACACACTTCGGCCGTGCGGCCAGCATATTACAACATAACCTTAAACTTTATCTGTATTTATCTTCATGCCAAAAACAAAACTTTATTCTTTATTGCAGCAATTTTTTGTTCGTGAGTTACTCCTTTGTTTTCTTCTTTTTTATCCTCTTTTCGCAGGGCATACTTTTAAGACTATTGTCGAGAAACTCATATCTTCGAACATGTAACTGTTCTTCTTGTCATTCACACTGGAAGAACAGAGACAAAGGATTTAGAGATACATTGAGATATTGATAAAATCTTAGGAATGACATATGTCTTGTTTCGTTTTTGTTATTACCAATGTATACCGTAGTTTTCATTTTCAATTCGGTATTAGAAAATATCTTTATGGAGAAAATCGACCAATTCTGGACTTTCCCAATCTGTTTATAGATCCTCTTAAACGCTTATTACAAAACTTTGACCTTTCGCATTAAGTGCATTAAAGTGTGCTGCCTTGCGGGAATTCTTAGCAGTTATTTAAACCTACATGATAGTGCATGTTTAAAGAAAATCTGTAAATAGATTTGGATTTTACAGAATGTTGTTATATGAATATTCTGATTGTTCCTCTAAATAGTTTACCCATGAATTTTTTTTTTTAGTTTTTATTTTTACATTATTTTCTAATTGCTATTACATTGTAACCCTTGTAGTTTTCCTCTAGTATG
>JAWDGP010002800.1:0-12500 GCA_033675545.1 Elysia crispata | reverse complement strand
CAATATTGTCCACCATACCAGTTGACAAAAAATGTTTTATCTCTCCCTCATCCATGATATTGTCTACCATGTCAGTTGTTAAAAAAATGTATCATTTCTCCCTCATCCATGATGTTGTCCACAATACCAATTGCCGAAAGCTGTTTAAGCTCTCCATCACCCATTATATTGTCCACCATACCAATTGTCCAAAGGTGGTTAATCTCCCCCTCACCAACGATATTGTCCGCCATACCAGTTGTCGAAAGATGTTTCATCTATCCCTCACCCATGATATTGTCTACCATACCAATTGTCAAAAGATGTTTCAGCTTTCCTTCATCCATGATGTTGTCCAACATACAAGTTGTTAAAAGATGTATCAGCTCTCCCTCATCCATGATGTTGTCCATCATACCAATTGCCGAAAGCTGTTTAAACTCTCCCTCATCCATTATTATTGTCCACCATACCAGTTTCAAAAAAATGTTTCATCTCTCCCTCATCCGTTATATTGTCCAACATACCAGTTGCCGAAAAATATCTGAGCTCCCCCTCATCAATGATATTGTCCACCATACCAGTTGCCGAAAGATTTATCAGCTCTTCGTGAACCATGATATTATCCAACATAGCAGTTGTCAAAATATGTTTTATCTCTCGCTCACCCATGGTATTCTCCAACATACCAGATGTCAAAAGATGTTTCATCTCTCGATCATCCATGATATTGTCCAACATACCAGATGTCTAACGATGTTTCATCTCTCCGTCATAACTGATATTGTCCACAATACCAGTTCTTAAAAAATGTTTCAGCTCTCCCTGATCCATGATGTTGTCCACCATACCAATTGCCGAAAGCTGTTTAAACTCTCCCTCATCCATGATATTGTCCACCATACCAGTTGTCAAAAGATGTTTCAGCTCTCCCTCATCAATGATATTGTCCACTATATCAGTTGCCAAAAGATGTTTCATCTCTCCCTCATCCATTACATTGTCCAACATATAAGTTGTCAAAAATTATTCAGCTCTCCCTCATTAATCATATTGTCCACAATACCAGTTGTAAAAAGATGTATCGTCTCTCAATCATCCATGATATTGTCCACAATACCATTTGCCAATAGCTGTTGAAGCTCTCCCTCACCCACAATATTGTCCACCATACCAGTTGTCGAAAGATGTTTCATCTATCCCTCACCCATGATATTGTCCAACATACAAGTTGTCAAAAGTTGTTTCAGCTCTCCATCAAACATTATATTGTCCATCATACCAATTGTCGAAATGTGTTTAATCTCCCCCTCACCAACGATATTGTCCGCCATACAAGTTGTCGAAAGATTTTTCATCTATCTCTCACCCATGATATTGTCACCCATACCAGTTGCAAAAAGATGTTTCAGGTATCTCTCATCCATGATATTGTCCACCATACCAGTTGCCGAAAGATTTATCAGCTCTTCGTGAACCATGATATTATCCAACATAGCAGTTGTCAAAATATGTTTCATCTCTCGCTTACCCATGATATTCTCCAACATACCAGATGTCAAAAGATGTTTCATCTCTCGATCATCCATGATATTGTCCAACATACCAGATGTCTAACGATGTTTCATCTCTCCGTCATAACTGATATTGTCCACAATACCAGTTCTTAAAAAAGTTTCAGCTCTCCCTGATCCATGGTGTTGTCCACCATACCAATTGCCGAAAGCTGTTTAAACTCTCCCTCATCCATGATATTGTCCACCATACCAGTTGTCAAAAGATCTTTCAGCTCTCCCTCATCAATGATATTGTCCATTATATCAGTTGCCAAAAGTTGTTTCATCTCTCCCTCATCCATTACATTGTCCAACATATAAGTTGTCAAAAATTATTCAGCTCTCCCTCATTAATGATATTGTCCACAATACCAGTTGTAAAAAGATGTATCGTCTCTCAATAATCCATGATATTTTCTACAATACCATTTGCCAAAAGATTTTTAAGCTCTCCCTCACCCACAATGTTGTCCACCATACCAGTTGTCGAAAAATGTTTCATCTCTTTCTCATCCATGACAATGGCCACCATACCAGTTCTCAAAAAATGTATCATCTCTCTATCACCCATTATATTGTCCATCAAACCAATTGTCGAAATGTGTTTAATCTCCCCCTCACCAACGATATTGTCCGCCATACCAGTTGTCGAAAGATTTTTCATCTATCCCTCACCCATGATATTGTCACCCATACCAGTTGTAAAAAGATGTTTCAGCTATCCCTCATCCATGATATTGTCCACCATACCAGTTGCCGAAAGATTTATCAGCTCTTCATAAACGATGATATTATCCAACATGGCAGTTGTCAAAATATGTTTCATCTCTCGCTCACCCATGATTTTCTCCAACATTCCAGATGTCAAATGATGTTTCATCTCTCGATCATCCATGATGTTGTCCAACATACCAGATGTCTAACGATGTTTCATCTCTCCCTCATCCATGATATTGTGCACAATACCAGTTCTTAAAAGATGTTTTATTCCCTCCCTCATCCATTATATTGTCCAACATACCAGTTGCCGAAAAATATCTGAGCTCTCTCTCATCAATGATATTGTCCTCTATAACAGTTGCCGAAAGATTTATCAGCTCTTCCGAAAACATGATATTATCCAACATAGCAGTTGTCAAAATATGTTTCATCTTTCGCCCACCCATGATTTTCTCCAACATACCACATGTCAAAAGATGTTTCATCTCTCGATCATCCATGATATTGTCCAACATACCAGATGTCTAACGATGTTTCATCTCTCCGTCATAAAAGATATTGTCCACAATACCAGTTCTGAAAAAAGATGTTTCATCCCTTACTCACCAAAGATATTGTCCACCATACCAGTTGTCAAAAGATGTTTCATTTCTCCCTCATCCATGATATTGTCCACCATATCAATTATCAAAATGTATTTGATTTCTCGCTCACCCATGATTTTCTCCAACATACTAGATGTCAAAAGATGTTTATTCTCTCGATCATCCATGATATTGTCCAACATACACGATGTCTAACGAAGTTTCAGCTCTCCGTCATCCATGATATTGTCTACCATAGCAGTTGTCAAAATATTTTACATCTCTCGCTCATCCTTGATTTTCTCCAACATACCAGATGTCAAAAGATGTTTATTCTCTCGATCATCCATGATATTGTCCAACATACAAGATGTCTAACGATGTTTTAGCTCTCCCTCATCCATGATATTGTCCACCATAGCAGTTGCCGAAAGATGCCTCAGCCCTCCCTCAATAATGATATTGCCCACCATACCAGCTGTCACAAGATGTTTCACCCTCTCCCGCAACCATGACATTGTCCACCATAGCTGTTGTCAAAATATGTTTCATCTCTCGCTCACCCATGATTTTCTCCAACATACCAGATGTCAAAAGATGTTTATTCTCTCGATCATCCATGATATTGTCCACCATACAGGTGTCTAATGATGTTTCATCTCTCCCTCATCCATTTTTTTGTCAACCTACCAGTTGCCGAAAGATGTTTCAGCTCTCCCTCATCCATGATATTGTCCACCATAGCAGTTGCCGAAAGATTTTTTACCTCTCCCTCAGCCATGGTATTGTCCACCATATTACTTGTTAAAATAGTTTAAGCTCTCCCTCAACCATGATATTATCCGACATAGCAGTTGTCAAAAGATGTTTAAGCTCTCCCTCATCCATGATATTGTCAAACATAGCAGTTGTCAAAAGATGTTTCAGCTCTCCCTCATCCATGATATTGTGCACCATATCACTTGTCAAAAGACGTTTTATCTCTCCGTCCTCTATGATACTGTCCGCCATACCAGTTGTCAAAAGATGTTTCATCTCTCCCTCACCCATGATATTGTCCACCATGCCAGTTGCCGAAAGATTTTTTACCTCTCCCTCAGCCATGGTATTGTCCACCATATTACTTGTTAAAATAGTTTAAGCTCTCCCTCAACCATGACATTGTCCACCATACCAGTTGTCGAAAGATGTTTCAGCTCTCCCTCACAAACGAAATTGTCCACCATACTAGTTGTCGAAAGATGTTTCATCTCTCCCTTATCCATGATATGGTCCACCATATCATTTGTCAAAAGATGTTTCATCTCTCCCTCCTGTATGATATTGTCCACCATACCAATTGCCGAAAGATGTTTTAGCTCAACCTCATCCATAGTATTGTGGACCATATAACTTATAAAAAGATGTATTATCTCTCCCTCATCCATGATGTTGTCCACAATACCAGCTGCCGAAAAATGTTTAAGCGCTCCCAAATCTATGATACTGTCCACTATACCATTTGTCGAAAGGTTTTCCAGCTCACCTTCTCCAACGATGTTGTCCACCATACTAGTTGTCGAAAGATGTTTCATGTCTCCCTCACCCATGATATTGTCCACCATACCAAATGTTAAAAGATGTTTCATCTCTTCCTCATCTATAATATTGTCCACCATACCAGTTGCCGGATGATAGTTTAGCTTTTCGTCAACCATGATATTATCCAACATACCAGTTGTCAAAAGATGTTTTATCTCTCCCTCATCCATGATATTGTCCACCATACCAGTTGTCAAAAGATGTTTCATCTCTCCCACACCCATGATATTGTCCATCATATATTTTGCCGTAAGATGTTTCATCTCTCTCTCATCCATGATATTGTCCACCTTCCAGTTGCCGAAAGATGTTTTAGCCCTCCCTCAACCATGATATTTTCGTCCATACCAGTTGCCGAAAGATATTGTGGCTCTTCCTCATCCATGATATTATCCAACATAACAGTTGTCAAAAGATGCATTATCTCTCCCTCATCCATGATATTGTGCACCATGCGAGTTGTCGAAACATGTTTCATCTCTTTCTTACTCATGATATTGTCCACCATATCACTTATGAAAAGATGTGTCATCTCTCCCGCATCCATGATTTTGTGCACCATACCAGTTGTCGAAAGATGTTTCATCTCTACCTTACCCATGATATTGTCACCATACAAGTCGCCGAAAGATATTTCAGCTCCTCCTCATCCATGATTTTCTCCAACATACCAGATGTCAAAAGATGTTTCATCTCTCACTCACCTATGATATTGTGCAACATACCAGATGTCAAAAGATATTTCATCTCTCCCTCATCCAGGATATTGTCCACCTTACCAATTGTCAAGAAATGTATCATCTCTCTCATATCCATGATGTTCTCCACAATACCAGTTGCAGAAACCTGCTAAGCACTATCTAATCCAGGATATTGTCCACCGTGTCAATTGTCGAAAGATGTTTCATCTCTCCCTCATCCACGATATTGTCCACCATACCAGTTGTCGAAAGATGTTTCTGCTCTCCCTCACCTATGCTATTGTCCACAATAACTGGTGTCACAAAATGTTTCAGCTCTCCCTTATCCATGATTTTGTCCACCATACCAGTTATCGAAAGATGTTTCATCTCTCCCTTACCAACGATCATGTCCACCATACCAGTTGTCAAAAGATGTTTTACTTCTCCCTCATCCATGATATTGTCCACCATACCAGTTTTCGAAATATGTTTTATCTCTTCCTCATCCATGATATTGTCTACGATAACATTTGTTAAAAGATGTTTCATCCCTCCCTTATCCATTATATTGTCCACCATACGAGTTTTCGAAAGATGTTTCAGCTTTCCCTCATCCATGATATTGTCAACCTACCAGTTGCTGAAAGATGTTTTAGGTCTCTCTCATCCATGATATTGTCCGCTATACCAGTTGCCGAAAGATATTTCAGCTCTTCCTCAACCATGATATTATCCAACATAGCAGGTGTCAAAAGATGTTTCAGCTCTCCCTCATCCATGATATTGTCCAACATACCAGGTGTCAAAAGATGTTTTATCTCTCCCTCACCCATCTCTCTCTTATTAATGATGTTCTCCACAATACCAGTTGCCGAAAGCTGCTGAAGCTCTTCCTCATCCAGGATATTGTCCACCATACCAATTGTCGAAAGATGTTTCATCTCTCCCTCATCCACTATATTGTCCACCATACCAGTAGTCGAAAGATTTTTTATCTCTCCTTCCTCTACGATATTGTTCACTATACCACTTGCCGAAAGACGTTTTAGCTCTCCCTCATCCATGATATTGTCCACCTACCAGTTACCGAAAGATATTTTAGCTCTTCCTCAACCATGATATCATCCAACATAGCAGTTGTCAAAAGATGTTTGATCTCTCTCTCACCCCCAATATTGTTCAACGTTCCAGATGTCAAAAGATGATTCAGGTCTCCCTTATCCCTGATATTTTCCATCATAACAATTGTGGAAAGATGTTTCATCTCTCCCTCATCCATGATTATGTCCATCATATCAATTGTCTAAAGATTTTTTATCTCTCCCTCACCCATGATATTGTCCATCATATCAATTATCTAAAGATTTTTAATCTTTCTCTGACCCATGATATTGTCCATAATACCAATTGTCTAAAGATATTTTTATCTCTCCATCATCCATGATATTTTCCATCATACCAATTGTCTAAAGATTTTTAATCTCTCCCTGACCCATGATATTGCCCATCATACCAGTTGCCGAAAGATGTTTCATCTCTCACTCACCTATTATACTGGCGAGAACAGTTTGGTTTTTATCGAATTCACAGTCAATCCTGTTGTATAAGCTTCATTTAAGACTGCTATATTATATTTATTTACTAAGCTAGTATTAGAGAATTTATTTTTAGCATCTAATGTCGCTTGCCTTTAGTTTTTTATAATGCATTTGCTATCAAATTTTCTGAGCTTTATACATATGTAGAAAGATAGACTTATCATAGAACTATACAGCAATTTATCCGCCCTCTCGCTCCCTCTCTAACTCTCTCTCTCTCTCTCTCTCTCTCTCTCTCTCTCTCTCTCTCTCTCTCTCTCTCTTTCTCTCTCTCTCTTTCTCTTTTTTTTTCGTTCTATTAATATGTATATATGTATATATATATATATATATATATATATATATATATCGAGTCATATTGATGGTGTTTGTTTATAAATAGCCTTATATACTTGTAAGTTATTACCATTTATTGCCCAATGTATGTCTTATATTGTTTTCACATTGAATGCCATTTGTGAAATGGATATGGGTGGTTGGGAAATTCCGGGAAAGATCGCGAACTACATTATAGGATATAGGTTATATCTATAATCCTTTCCCGTCATGCGCAGGCATTGCTCCTCTGGTTTTTTCTGACTGGATTTTTTTGTCTAGTACTGAATGCTGCTGACAATGTTTTGGTGAAATAACTCGACGCAGCTCATCCTACGTCGCCTCTGATATAAAATTTGACAATGGTATACCCATGGGTTGAGAACAATGTCAGTTCGGGAATCTACCCTCTATCCTAAATGCTGGTGAGAAATGCTGTAATCTTGTTGATTACATCAAGGTCACAAAATTTCTATATACGAACAATCAGTTTAAACCCGTTACCCTGTCTAGTTTTATCACCATACTTCAAAACTCAGTGAAGATAAAAACCTTCATGTAACATAATAAAATCATACATCATTTTCAGGTAAAATATGTTGAACTGATAAATTTGTGTATGTTTAATGAAAGCAGCCAGTACACAAAGAATGGTCAAAATCACTCAAAGCAATTGAAATAACAAACTGACCTTTTGTTACAACTTCTGTTGTTTCTTGACGTAGTCACCTTCAATTAGGGTTAGGGCTAGGGTAGAGGTACGCATTCTTTTTCTTCCTATTAAAAAGATACCAAATCATGACGAAACTCACACCTCCCATTACGGCCTCAAATCAATTTACCGTACCTGGTAACAACAAGAAAGCCGCCATAATGCAGGCTAGGAAGACTAGGCTCTCCTTCATGGTTGGTTTGATGAGTTTTTATACTATGAAGATAGGAAAATAGATGTGAGGATATTAAATTTAGCCTATCATTTTATGAACTTATTCTTTTTTCATTAACTAATTAGTGTCATGTTGTTCTTATATTATGTCTAGTACAACAACAGAAAAAATTTATATATAAAAAAAATAAAAACAATAAGAAATGTCTGTACCAGGCCAGAAATCGTTAAAAAATCATATACCTCTCACAGTGTTCACTCCGACTGGTGCTTTAAAGACTCAATCTATAGAGTTCCAACATTACAACCTAAGACCCTTGAAACCAAGGATGCTATAAGTCATTTAGGAGTTGTCGTGATGCAGGGGATAGTAGCGCAAGAAAAGCTCATGAAAAGATAGTGGGGACTAGATACATAGAGGATGCTCATGATCATTTGATTCTAAATTAGGCATGAAAGTTCCAACCAAGTTTTATGTAGCTGAAATCTGACCTCTCTCAAATGCTTTGGTTCCTTTGTTTTAAAGAAGGGTCTTTTCTTTTAAATCAAAGTAGAGCATTCCATTTGAGAACACAGGTTTTCTCAAGTCGAAGCCTACTGTCTAAAGAGTTTGCAAAACAGTGATGAAGAGTAAACTGTTTTCTAAGAGATGTGAAGGTCAGAATGGTGTGAGCATCATGCAGTGTAGGTCTAATCCTTGAAATAAGTTAACTTTCTCTAGAAAATGGGCCAGTTGAAACAGCAATCTCAATAATGTTGGTCATCGTTTTTGTCATTATTCACCTGGTCCCATTATTAATCGTGGTGGATTCAAGGAGCTCACCAGCATCACTGGAATACCAACTTTGATAAGATGGACATGTGCAGGAAGTCCAGGAAGGTGACTGGTGTTTAAGAACTTAGATGGATATTGAACTGATTCTTCTTCACTTGCAGCTGTGATGATTGACCTGTAGATCACTGGCTGTCCAGGTGCCATGAGAGACATTTTTGCATTGATATCTGTCACCGTCATTTGCTCTTTCCAAGTGCCATTGTGTCTTGATAATTTTTTCTGCAATATGGGGAAACAGACTGTATGAACTCATCTAATGATTTTACACATGTCCCAAAACGACAAAGGCAAATGACATCAGGTTGTTCTATTGCTGGTGGTGAGCCATCTCCAAGTAACATCAGAAAATCCTCAAACTGGCCCGCATCTAAATCACCTGTCATCAGAACACGCATGCTTGTACTAAGCTTATATAATTTTACATGATGCCATAGAGTGAGAGAGAGAGAGAGAGAGAGAGAGAGAGAGAGAGAGAGAGAGAGAGAGAACTTCTTGAAGCATTTATTCACAACGTCTGTTCTTGTGCCATTCCTGATAAGTGGTAAGAGTTTAACTGAAAACAAAGGACCGGATCTAGAGATAGCAACACCGCAATCAGTCTCCAACAGAAAGACCAAAGCTATAGATCCAGATCTAGATTCTAGCATAAACAAGCATACGCAGTGGACGGTAGGTGAGCATAAGAGAAGAAAACTCAGTAGACCTAGATACGTCCAAGACAGCACTAGAATCGATTAAGGCATATTAATATCCACAACTGCAGTCACTGGCAATGCAAACACAAATCCAACTATGGCCGATACTGGCGACATTGGTGATATTGATAATTCTTCTGGATCTACAACCATGCCAGTCTACGCTATTACTACAACTAGATATATTGCTGTCATTTCAAACACAGATACATATAGCTAACCCAGAAAGCAGTGCAACAGAAAATTAAAGATGCCAAAAAAAAAAAAAAAAAAAAAGAAAAAAACTGAGAAAGAATAAAAAAAGTGAGACAGAGTAATAAAGATTGGAGGTAATAGACAGAAAGAAAGAAAAAAACGATGGAAAAGAAAGAGTGGGAGAAAGAGAGGAAGATGGACAGAAGAAGAGGGACAGAAGGAAAGAGAAGGGGCAAGAGAGAAAGAGAGGGAGGAAGAAGAGAGGTAGGAGAAAAAACAAACTAACTAGGCAGGGAGGAGGGAGATGGGTAGAAAGCAAGGACAAAAAGAGGCAAAGAGTGACAGAGGTAGAGAGAAGGACGGAGTTTAAAAACTGCGAGAGAAACATTGTAAACAAAGACAAACAGGCACAAGAAAGAAAATTTTATAGACAAATACACGGACACAATTCAGGGGAAAAGACACAATCATACAGACAGGGATCGAGTGAGAGGGATAGAGGAAAAAAAAAGAAAGAAAGATAAGGTTGGAGAGAATTTTGCAGATTGAGAGAGATAGAGCGCAGAAAAGACAATAAAGCATTTAGAGAGATATAAAGGGTAAAGGAAAATCAAAGGTAGCTTAAGACTAATAGAGTTACCGAAAGAGAGACAGAGAAAGAAAGCGATAAAGACATAGCGAGAGAGAGAGAGAGAGAGAGAGAGAGAGAGAGAGTGAAAGAGAGAGAGAGAAAACAATAGAGAAAGAGAGAGAGAAAGAAATAGTATGATAAAGCGATAGATATAGAGCGAGGTAGAGAGAAAAAATAGAGAGAGAGCGCGAGAGAGAAAGATAAGGAGAGACAGAGCGAGAAAGAGAGAAGGATACGGAAGAGCGAAGCAGAGGGCAAGCGAGAGAGAGAAAGATGGAGACAGAACGAGAGAAAAAGATAGCGAGAGAAAGAGATAGAGGGTGGAAAAGATAGAACGAGACAGAGCCTGAAAGACATAGAGCGAAAGAGAGAGCGAGCTAGATCAAGAGATATAAAGAGCGAGAGAGGGCTAAAGTGAGAGAGATAGATCGAGAGATAGGGATCTACAGATAGAAAGAGCGAGAGAGAAAGAAAAAGATGGAGAGATCGAGAGCAATAAAGATGGAGAGAGCAGAAAGAAAGAGCGAGAGAGATGAAGATAGAGAGAGCAGAAGAGAAAGCGTGAGAGAGAGCGAGATAGATATTTTTTCGTTTAAGCGCTGTTTTATCGAGGCCAGTGATAAAATCTCAGGCAGGTGATTACTGGTCATCACTGAAGTCATTGACAATCCTGGCTCTTCTTTCCGTTTCTATCACGAACATCACATTTCCATTTATATACCTTTTCAGACAAAGGAACTGTAAAGATTTAATCTAATCTAAATAATCACTTTCAGTCAAGATATAAATCATTTACTCCGCATCCGCACTAAACGCTAACTGGTTAGGTTAGGCCAAGGCAGTGCTTGTCAGGCTTACAAAAAAGGTAAGTTTAGCTGAAATTTGATATGGATAAAACCTATTAAACGATAACGTTTCAATTGCTAAAGGAATCCAAAAATTAGGAATAATAATATTATTTTAGGGTCTTTTGAATACTTTCTCGTTATGTTTCTGCTATAAGCATTGGTTTCAAACATATATTCTTTAAATCAGATAATACACGTCTGCAGTTTAAAACAATACGGAACCCTTCTGTCCTAGAAATCTCTCTCTCTCTTCTTCTTCTTCTTTTCTTCTTCTTCTTCTTCTTCTTCTTCTTCTTCATCTTCTTCTTCTTCTTCTTCTTCTTCTTCTTCTTCTTCTTCTTCTTCTTCTTCTTCTTCTTCTTCTTCTTCTTCTTCTTCTTCTTCTTCTTCTTCTTCTTCTTCTTCTTCTTCTTCTTCTTCTTCTTCTTCTTCTTCTTCTTCTTCTTCTTCTTCTTCTTCTCTTCTTCTTCTTCTTCTCTTCTTCTTCTTCTTCTTCTTCTTCTTCTTCTTCTTCTTCTTCTTCTTCTTCTCTTCTTCTTCTTCTTCTTCTTGTTCTTGTTCTTGTTCTTCTTGTTCTTCTTCTTCTTCTCCTTCTTCTTGTTCTTCTTGTTCTTCGTGTTCTTCTTGTTCTTGTTCTTGTTCTTCGTCTTCTTGTTCTTGTTCTTGTTCTTGTTCTTCTTGTTCTTCTTGTTCTTCTTCTTCTTTTCCTTCTTCTACTTCTTCTTGTTCTTGTTCTTGTTCTTGTTCTCCTTGTTCTTCGTGTTCTTGTTCTTCTTGTTCTTCTTGTTCTTCTTGTTCTTGTTCTTGTTCTTGTTCTTGTTCTTGTTCTTCTTATAATTATTATTATTATCATTATTATTATTATTATTATTATTATTATTATTATTATTATTATTATTATTATTATTATTATTATTATTATTATTATTATTATTATTATTATTATTATTATTGTTATTGTTATTGTTATTGTTATTATTATTATTATTATTATTATTATTATTATTATTATTATTATTATTATTATTATTATTATTATCATTATTTTTACTATTATTAAAGATTGTCAGTGTGGATAAAACAACATATAGATGAAGCTAGAAATTAGTTAAGATTGGTCTGGTTTTATAACCCAACCCAGCTCTGTTCAATTGAGTGAACACAATCTGCTGATGAGGCAATTTTTGTTGCTGAGTATTATGTAAGGATGTTCAAATGTCTCTTTTATTATTGTGTTAAAGTATGAGAAAATAATATATCCATATATAGTAGTTCTCAGTGGCTACTAGCGTTTTTTGCAAATCAATGAAAATCTTGAAGAAATATTTTTGTCGTATATACTTATCAAATACTTTACCTAGACATATTTGATATTTTTTTTCCTTATCTAATAG
>JAWDGP010002798.1:237500-251309 GCA_033675545.1 Elysia crispata | reverse complement strand
AGAACATCCTAATAGAAAGCAAAAACATTACTCTTGGAGTATAACTTAGTAATTATAAAGGATCCCAAAGGACGCGTATGTGTGTCTATATATAGTATAATACAAGGTCTAAAAGGAAATAGGCGCACAACTTTATAATCACGGGACACAAAAGAAATAACAAAACTTTTATCAATTTAACATATAAAAATTTCACTAATTACAAAATCGTGCTTTTTATACAAAACATTTTTTGTAGATATAGAACTATACGGGTGGTAACGAAGATGGAGTCAAAGAAACAAAGAGACAAAGAGACACAAAGATTGAGAGAGATAGGGACGGAGAGACTCGACAGAGATACAGAATTAGAATAGATAAAATGATACTACAACAACAACAACAACAACAACAACAACAACAACAACAACAACAACTACTACTACTACTACTACTACTACTACTACTACTACTACTACTACTACTACTACTACTACTACTACTACTACTACTACTACTACTACTACTACTACTACTACTACTACTACTACAACTACTAATAAACCAAATCGCAATAGCTATTGAAGACACAGCTCCAAGTCCATCGAGTTTCTGCTGGAGTTAGAACCCGCCGCTCGAGTCCCTCCATCTGTCAAGCTGTATTTATATCTCTTCACCACTCTCCGTGTTGATGGAGCGACAGGTGATGCGAGAATGATGCACACTCCTCCAGCAGAAGCGGAAAAACAATAGGTTTCTTCAAAATATACAGGCATTGTGATTGTTGTGTTGTGTTTTGTTTTATTTTTTTTTTGTCTGTTTACTTTTAGCGTATGTCGAACTTCTCTTGGCTTAGTAAACCTTTTGAAGTGTAAATTTAATGGTTTTAGCCAGATGTCTACAGATTCGTACTGCACTCATTGCTGGAGTATTTGTGATGTAACGCGTTTATAATGTCTTCTTTATATTCCTCTTCTTCTTTATCATATTTTTATTTATTTTTTCTTTCTTTTTTCTCTCTTTGGACCTCTCTATCCACCAGTCCATCTTTATCAGTTTAAATATCTTTTTATCTACCCGTTTCCGTTCTATGTATGTATCCATTTATAGCGTATCTATCTATCTATCGATCTACCAATCTATCTAGTCGTCTATCCGTTTATCTCACAATTCATCTTAATATGCCATGCACCTCCCTACCAAACTTAATACCATACTATCTGTCTATTTATTGATTGGCTTAGCTATATTTTTTGTACCTATCGACCTATTTATCTAATGTTTACCTTGATCTATGTGACTATTTTTCCTATTTTTTATGAGTCATCATTCTCTCTATTTGTCCATCTATCTTTCCATCTACCAATATCACTGTGTTTAAAACCTTTCTCCTTCTGCAGACCCAGCCTATCTTCCTAGTATTCCTCCCCTCAGTCTTTCAACTTGAGATGATAAAATAATGTTACAGCCTACCTGTAATCTGCTCACAATCTTAGCGCAGGAATAACACCAGAAGCTGAGATATCCTTCCTAAAACCTGTAATTATAATCACAATCTTAGCGCAGTAATAACACCAGAAGCTGAGATATCCTTGCTAAAACCTGTAATAATAATCACAATCTTAGCGCAGTAATAACACCAGAAGCTGAGATATCCTTGCTAAAATCTGTAATTATAATCACAATCTTAGCGCAGGAATAACACCAGAAGCTAAGATATCCTTGCTAAAACCTGTAATTATAATCACAATCTTAGCGCAGTAATAACACCAGAAGCTAAGATATCCTTGCTAAAACCTGTAATTATAATCACAATCTTAGCGCAGTAATAACACCAGAAGCTGAGATATCCTTGCTAAAACCTGTAATTATTAGCCTTCGTATCTCAGCTTTTTTTTGTATATCAGCGCCCTATAGATAAAACCAACGGAGAAAATGGGAAAAGTCCTTGACCGTAAGACTACAACCTTCGTGATAAGATCATAATTATTAGCTTTGCAGGAGGAAACTTTAGAACCTATGGACATCACCGGACAGTAAGAAAGTTTACAGTGTGTGACACGTAAAAAATATTCTCTACAGACCGTGATGTTTTGGTGATAAGTGTCGGGCTTTGATACGCAGGCCAATGTCTGACTCTATGGTGAATTGTCAAGTCTCTGTTCGCAGCCCAACACCTGTTTGGGAAAATGTTGAACATAAAGCTGTGACCTTAACTCTTGGCGAATGTATCACATCAAGTGGTGAAGGTCTTAGTTTACTTTGTCACTGTATAAAGTTTTCATGTGAAGTTTAAGAAACAAGCTCTTGCTACATCTACAAATTGTTTATCTCTGTGTTTTGCTCACTGGGGAAATTGTCACATAATAAAAACCGCTTTCTTAACAATACTGAAATAAAATAGCCTCTACTTGACGAGATAACTACACAAAGCCAAGTAAAAAATATCTATAAAGTGCGAAAGATTTCAACAAACGGGTTAGTATACCAGTGGCCAATTGCCTGCTATTTTTTTCTGTCCGCTTTTGAGTACAAAGATGAATAATAAAACCACCAAGAACTTTCAAAACTTAGAATGAAACATGGAGATTAAATAAAGCAGCAAGAAAACATAAGATGAGACTAAAAATTATTGATCATAAAAGACTAGAAGTGACACGAGCAGCCACACATGATTATAGCATCGATGTGGAGCCAAGGATATGAGCAAGCCAAGCAGAGAAATAAAGTTAATAAAAACCAAAACAAAGGTTGAAAACCTTTAGAAAATGAAGCAGATTTCTTAAGAATGTGAAATCTGCATACTTAAGATAAAATGTCAGAGTTGAAATGTTTTACAGCGACTGGTGTGATGATGGGGATGTGTGTCTTAGGCTGGGTAGATCTAGACCTGGGTGATCTGTTGGCTCTGGTTGAACACACCGTGATTTATGGGGACGAGTGCTCCAGGTTTCTCAGCTGCATTCTATAGATTTCTTAGACTTATGGGTGTATCCCCCCTTCCTTCCTCCCCCCCCCTCTCTCTTTCAATATGTCCCGCCCCTTCTCTCCTTCTTATGTCAATTTTTTAAATGGCTTTCCTTCCAACATCATCTTTGTCTTTGTTTTCTTTATATTCCACGTGCTATCTTTTTTTTTTTCAAACTTTCTCTCACTCTTTTCTCTTTCTTCATTTCCCCAGATCTCTTTACCCATCTAGCCCTCTCTTTATCGCCTCTCTCTCTCTCCCCCCCCCCCCTTTTTTTTACCTTCTCTCTCTCTCTCTCTCTCTCTCTCTCTCTCTCTCTCTCTCTTTCTCTATTTTTGATTTAACTTTCCTTTGTCCTTGCTGTTTTGTTTTCTCTTTTTCTACCTCTCTCAGTCTTTAGTCTCTCTCCTCTTAGATTTACGCTCTTCATAAAAACTCGCTCTTTTCCAAATCCCAACACCCCATGATATCCTATGAAAAACTATTTTAATTTCAAGGCGAATTGAAAAGAAAAAAAAATAGATAATAAAAAACCAAGAAGTCCAAGAAGAAAAGCGACGACTGTGATAGACAGGCGTGATGAAAGCCACTTGGCTTGTGTCGGCGTGCGGTGCGGAGCGGTGCGGAGCGGAGCGGAGATGGCGGGCAGATTAGCCGTGATAATAGGTTTCTCGGCTGGGCTGATAACACACGGATGATGCCTGGAACTGGCTGGAGAATGTGCGGCCTGGTTGGGTTGAGAGTGTGGCACAGTGACATGAGCTGGGGTCTGACATCTGGGTGGGCTGAGGACAAGGTGTGGGAAGAGGGTGGGAGGGGGGGAAGAGAAGTGTAGCGAGGAGTTGAGACGAGGAGGAGGAGGAGGAGAGAGAGAGAGAGAGAGAGAGAGAGAGAGAGAGAGAGAGAGAGAGAGAGAGAGAGAGAGAGAGAGAGAGAGAGAGAGAGACAGAGACAGAGACAGAGACAGAGGCAGAGACAGAGAGACAGAGAGAGAGAGAGAGAGAGAGAGAGAGAGAGAGAGAGAGAGAGAGAGAGAGAGAGAGAGAGAGAGAGAGAGAGAAAGACAGGGAAAGAGTGAGGGGAGAAAAGGTAAGGATATAAGAGAAGAGGTAAGGTGAGAGAAACAGAGAGGGAGAGCTAGAGAGAGTGAGAGAAACAGAGAGGGAGAGCTAGAGAGAGTGAGAGAAAGAGAGAGAGAGAGAAAGAGAGAGAGAGAGAGAGAGAGAGAGAGAGAGAGAGAGAGAGAGAGAGAGAGAGAGAGAGAAAGAGTTAGAGCAAGCAGACAGGCATACCTGGAGAAGTGGGAGACCTGGGAGAATATGAAAAGAAAAAGAGGGCAAGTGAGATGGAGGTTATTGGAGAAAGAGAAGTAGACTAAGGAATTGAATGAAAAAAGCAGAGAACTATATTTAGCCAGAATGATAGCTAGCTCGCTAACTGGATAGATTGTGAAATAGACAGATTAGATTATGTGGTGTAGATCTAGTCATTCGGCCCTCAGATCTGGAAGTGGTGCGGTTCAAATACTGTTGAATCCTTGGGAAAAGTTCGTCACCTAATCTCACCTCACTCAGGTGTACAGAGAGTATACGGCTACTGGGAGAGGCTTCAGGGGGACGGCCTGTGTCTTGCCTGGTTAGACAGGTAACTGTGAGATAGAAGGGTGGGTGAAATGAGAGTGTTCAGAGGCTCCAGGGGGGACGGCCTGTGTCTTGCCTGGTTAGACAGGTAACTGTGAGATAGAATGGTGGGTGAAATGAGAGGGTTCAGAGGCTCCAGGGAGACGGCCTGTGTCTTGCCTGGTTAAACAGGTAACTGTGAGATAGAATGGTGGGTGAAATGAGAGTGTTCAGAGGCTCCAGGAGGACGGCCTGTGTCTCGCCTGGTTAGACAGGTAACTGTGAGATAGAATGGTGGGTGAAATGAGAGGGTTCAGAGGCTCCAGGGAGACGGCCTGTGTCTCGCCTGGTTAGACAGGTAACTGTGAGATAGAATGGTGGGTGAAATGAGAGGGTTCAGAGGCTCCAGGGGGACGGCCTGTGTCTCGCCTGGTTAGACAGGTAACTGTGAGATAGAATGGTGGGTGAAATGAGAGGGTTCAGAGGCTCCAGGGAGACGGCCTGTGTCTCACCTGGTTAGACAGGTAACTGTGAGATAGAATGGTGGGTGAAATGAGAGGGTTCAGAGGCTCCAGGGAGACGGCCTGTGTCTCGCCTGGTTAGACAGGTAACTGTGAGATAGAATGGTGGGTGAAATGAGAGGGTTCAGAGGCTCCAGGGGGACGGCCTGTGTCTCGCCTGGTTAGACAGGTAACTGTGAGATAGAGTGGTGGGTGAAATGAGAGGGTTCAGAGGCTCCAGGGGGACGGCCTGTGTCTTGCCTGGTTAGACAGGTAACTGTGAGATAGAATGGTGGGTGAAATGAGAGGGTTCAGAGGCTCCAGGGAGACGGCCTGTGTCTCGCCTGGTTAGACAGGTATCTGTGAGATAGAATGGTGGGTGAAATGAGAGGGTTCAGAGGCTCCAGGGGGACGGCCTGTGTCTTGCCTGGTTAGACAGGTAACTGTGAGATAGAATGGTGGGTGAAATGAGAGGGTTCAGAGGCTCCAGGGGGACGGCCTGTGTCTTGCCTGGTTAGACAGGTAACTGTGAGATAGAATGGTGGGTGAAATGAGAGGATTCAGAGGCTCCAGGGGGACGGCCTGTGTCTTGCCTGGTTAGACAGGTAACTGTGAGATAGAATGGTGGGTGAAATGAGAGGGTTCAGAGGCTCCAGGGAGACGGCCTGTGTCTTGCCTGGTTAGACAGGTAACTGTGAGATAGAATGGTGGGTGAAATGAGAGGGTTTAGAGGCTCCAGGGAGACGGCCTGTGTCTTGCCTGGTTAGACAGGTAACTGTGAGATAGAATGGTGGGTGAAATGAGAGGGTTCAGAGGCTCCAGGGAGACGGCCTGTGTCTTGCCTGGTTAGACAGGTAACTGTGAGATAGAATGGTGGGTGAAATGAGAGGATTCAGAGGCTCCAGGGGGGACGGCCTGTGTCTTGCCTGGTTAGACAGGTAACTGTGAGATAGAATGGTGGGTGAAATGAGAGGGTTCAGAGGCTCCAGGGAGACGGCCTGTGTCTTGCCTGGTTAGACAGGTAACTGTGAGATAGAATGGTGGGTGAATTGAGAGGGTTCAGAGGCTCCAGGGGGGACGGCCTGTGTCTTGCCTGGTTAGACAGGTAACTGTGAGATAGAATGGTGGGTGAAATGAGAGGGTTCAGAGGCTCCAGGGAGACGGCCTGTGTCTCGCCTGGTTAGACAGGTAACTGTGAGATAGAATGGATGGTGAAATGAGAGGGTTCAGAGGCTCCAGGGAGACGGCCTGTGTCTTGCCTGGTTAGACAGGTAACTGTGAGATAGAATGGTGGGTGAAATGAGAGTGTTCAGAGGCTCCAGTGTCTCGCCTGGTTAGACAGGTAACTGTGAGATAGAATGGTGGGTGAAATGAGAGGATTCAGAGGCTCCAGGGGGGACGGCCTGTGTCTTGCCTGGTTAGACAGGTAACTGTGAGATAGAATGGTGGGTGAAATGAGAGTGTTCAGAGGCTCCAGGGGGGACGGCCTGTGTCTTGCCTGGTTAGACAGGTAACTGTGAGATAGAATGGTGGGTGAAATGAGAGGGTTCAGAGGCTCCAGGGGGGACGGCCTGTGTCTCGCCTGGTTAGACAGGTAACTGTGAGATAGAATGTTGGGTGAAATGAGTGGGTTCGACAGAAGGAAAGAAAGAGAGAAAGTCTGAGAGAGAGAGAGAGGGAGAAGGGGAGAGAGAGAGAGAGAGAGAGAGAGAGAGAGAGAGAGAGAGAGAGAGAGAGAGAGAGAGAGAGAGAGAGAGAGAGAGAGAGAGAGGGAGGGGGGGGGGGGAGAGAGAGAGAGAGAGAGAGAGAGAGAGAGAGAGAGAGAGGGCAGAGAGAGAGAGAGATAGTAAGAGAGAGGTAGAGAGAGAGAGAGATAGAGAGAGAGAGAGAGAGAGAGAGAGAGAGAGAGAGAGAGAGAGAGAGAGAGAGGGAGAAGAGAGAGAGAGAGAGAGAGAGAGAGAGAGAGAGAGAGAGAGAGAGAGAGAGAGAGAGAGAGAGAGAGAGAGAGAGAGAGAGAGGGAGACAGAGACAGAGACAAAGATACAGACAGACAGACAGACCGACAGAAAGACAGACAAAGAGAAAGGAAGAAAAAGTGTGAGAAAGAGAGAGGCCTTGATTGCTTCAGACCATGAAATACAATCATAACATGTTCAAGGGAGTCACTAAATCTTGAACGATGCTCAGTCACAGAGGAATGATTTGAACAGCCGAGTGCCATAAGCAGAGTCAATCCAAACCTGATGCTGAGTAAAACACGTAGACCATCTATAATATCCCAGTGTAGCAGCACAAGGAAAGACAAATGGCAACAGCTGTACAATATTATAAATATTAATTTCTTTCGATTGAACACTAAAAATGCAAGAGACCCCTTCCTCCCAGACCCAACGTTTAAAAAAAGTAAAAAAAAAATAAAAAGAATCTACAAGCTCCGACAGACTTTATATTTTTCATCAATAATAAGAAAACCTTGTTTGATTTTCTTGCATGTTTTCCTATTTGTCTGTGTAACTCCGTTCCCACAGTGTAATCACTCAAGCATATATCAATCTATCAAGAATCATTATACAACACTCACCTCGCCATAAATTTTGATGTGAAGACAGAGCTTAAACGTAGTTCTCTCCCTTTTCCCCTGATTACCTGGCGCAGTTCTCCCTGCTCTCTTGCGAGGAAATCACATAGAACAGGTGTGGCTGTTTTAAACACCAGGACTTGAAAGATTGTGGGGTGTAATAACTGAGCCACTTGGGTTCATTTTACATGTAGGGATGTAATTAGAGACAGCAACAATAGCAGAGCTCTGTGTCCAGGTAGGACTGGTGGAAACAAAGCAGAGACAGAGTGAGAGGGGGAAGGGAAGAGAGAGAGAGAGAGAGAGAGAGAGAGAGAGAGAGAGAGAGAGAGAGAGAGAGAGTGGTGGGGGAGGGGGAGAGAGGGAGAGAGAAAGAGATAGATAGATAGATAGATAAATAGATAGATAGATAGATAGAGAGAGATAGATAGATAGATAGATAGATAGAGAGAGAGAGAGAAAGAGAGAGAGAGAGAAAAAGAGAGAGAGAGAGAGAGAGAGAGAGAGAGAGAGAGAGAGAGAGAGAGAGAGAGAGAGAGAGAGAGAGAGAGAGAGAACGGAAAAAGAGATACAGAGAAACTGGGAGATCTGAAATCCGTAAAAACTTCTCTAGCGAAAGGTAATTACTTAACAATGAAAACAAATTTACTGGAATACAAAATCTTAAACACACAATCTTACTGCAGCTGGTAACAGACTTGTGGATCAGTGAGACTCAGTCGATAGTAAATCGAGCAATAAAAGAGTTCGAATCCACCGACAGTTCATTTTGAAATTTCTGTAGGGATTATTGCAATTCGCTTGACGTTTCCTTCACTCGACCATCTTAAAATGGGAATCTGTGAGATGATGGTTAACAGCTGATCTGTTTTCACATCATTGAAATTAAAAAAAAAAAAGAAAAGAAAAAAAAGCGTAAATAAAAAATGAAAAGCACGAGGATATGACACGAGGTAGACCAGTGACGCAAGCTATTATTTCACCATTCCAAGAAGTTTGAAACATTTCAGAAAACCAACAAACAGGGGAGACCGTTCGAGAAAAACCAACTCAAGAGGCCCTTGAACAAACACCAAAGCGGGTTATGAAAGCGTTCAGGCTGAAATATTCATACATTCTTCAAAACCTGGTTTGCGGTTTCTGTGCAGCAATTGGCCCAAACAGGCAAACAGCAGCAGCTGAGAGCTCGGGCTTAGTTCTGGTTTTCCTGGCACTGGTGAGACGTGCTCACACCAGGTTTAGGGTGGCCGCGATACGTGAGTAATAACTGGAGGGGAATCTTTCAAGCTTCGAGGAGCTACAACAAAAGCGGGAGATTAGATTTATTTTCGTGGTTCAAACTCGGTTAATAGTTTTAAATGATGAATACTGTAGTCATGGACATTGAAGTGTTGCGAAGGTTTCCCATTTAAAACAATGCCAAGTTGGTGTGTGAGCGCTAAAAGCCACCGAAATGAGAAATTTAGCAATTGAAACAATTGATTTTTTTCTGGTCTAACGAATTTAAAGTTTACATAAATCTTTTGAAATATCTATCGAATTTGACGGTCCTTTATTTGACCTAATTTTCCATTCCGATGATTATAACACATTATTTAGGTAGTTCAATATAATAGTTTACTAAGGAAGCATCTTCGAGTATTCCGCCTATTGATTAGATATATGGTTTGTCACATAAATACAGCTTTACAATGACAAAGACTTGATAAATATGTAATTAAAACAATTACAAGCTACACGTAAAAGCCGGTATGGATTAAAAAAAAAACCCCAAAAAACAAAAACAACCTACCAACAAAACAAACAAACAATAACCCTCTGTTCACATAAAAGTAGAACATAACAAGGGTGTATCAAGGCCATAATTGTAACATATAACATACATTTCAACATTTGCATAAAAACAAAACCACAGTGATCCACCTGGCACAGGCCTCGTGACGTCAATGTCACCACTGCTGGCAGGCGACATTTTGTCCTGCCTGGTCCAGTGGACGCTCCATGCCTGGGTGGAGAAAGGCTCACACTAGACCGCTATTAAAACAAGTTCCAGATTTAAAGACAAACACTGCTATCTCCGCATCTCTGACAAAATACTGACTTTTCTTTTAATACAATCAGAAAATCACTCTGTTTGTTTATCTCCTTGTTTTTCATCTTCTATTTCCCACCCCTCCCTCCCTTCTTTCTTATCTTTCTGTCTGTCTATCTGTCTGTCTGTATGTCCGTCCGTCCGTCTGCCAATCTCTCTCTCGCCTTCTCCTGTTTTTTCTTTATTTCATTTCTGTAAATTTGTTTCTTTGTCTTGATCCTACAATCTTTCTCTTTCTCTCATTCCTCTCTTCCGTCTCTCCAGTCTCTCCAACACCAGCACCATTGTCGTTCGAACTGCCAAAGTCAGAGTGAAATCATGATTCGTCCAATTTCAGACAAACCGTATAATCATATAAAGATCTATTAGGCCCAACCGCCACTTAGACAACTGCCGTAACAAAACCCATCATTAAAACCAGAGGACACAATACCGAGCGTGACGGCCCAACATCGAGCCGTGGGCTGAAGCGCTGACCAGGCCCTCACCATAACTGGGTAATGACGATACTTTAATCATGGACTGCACAGCCGACTCAGATTGATGGCCACTCCAAGTCGGACAAGACATCTCTAACCCCTCATCACGTACATGCACACAGAAACTTTAAATCTCTAGAATCTTAACAGACACTCTTTCCTCTCCCCAACCCACTGCGAATCGTTTTCATTATTTCCTCCTTATATCCGTTTCGTTCTCTACTCTATTCTCTAGTCTAGCCATCTCCCTCACCTCCCCTTAACAATGCTCGCCGGCCATTGCTGCAGGCAGGCCGTTCGGGTTTTCCCGCTTACCCGATCACTCGTCCCACTTCCTGTCGTCTGTTTTCAGTGGCTGTCTCGTCACGTGACAGAAACCCCCATCTTCCCGACAATGTGAACTTAACCCTAGATATTAGCGTGCGGTAGCAACGATCCCTGGTTGTAATCAGGATTATCTAGGTTTTAGATCTAGCGATGTGAACGTTAGTCTCTGGCGTCACCTGTTCAAGAACTGGAGAGTCCTAGGTTCGAACCGCGGCCCTGGACAGGCCGGAAATCTCGCCTTCGCCATGATGATTATCATAATGACAGGACGATGATAACTTCTGGAGACCAAACAAGGGTATATTATAAATATATAAGGTGTACCTGTATCACAATAGAAATCCGCAAGAATTTATGTGACTCCAAACATTGGTTTCTACCTCATTAGCATAACAATAAAGAATGTCAGGGACAAGAATTCAAGTGACTCCAAACATTGGTTTCTACCTCATTAGCATAACAATAAAGAATGTCAGGGACAAGAATTCATGTGACTCCAAACATTGGTTTCTACCTCATTAGCATAACAATAAAGAATGTCAGGGACAAGAATTCATGTGACTCCAAACATTGGTTTCTACCTCATTAGCATAACAATAAAGAATGTCAGGGACAAGAATTTATTTGACTCCAAACATTGGTTTCTACCTCATTAGCATAACAATAAAGAATGTCAGGGACAAGAATTCATGTGACTCCAAACATTGGTTTCTACCTCATTAGCGTAACAATAAAGAATGTCAGGGACAAGAATTCTACTTACAACCTGCAGATAAATAGATGGATAGAGAGACAGGTAGGTAAATATTAAGATAGACTGAGAGATAGATACGTGGATAGATAGATAGATAGATAGATAGATAGATAGATAGATAGATAGATAGATAGATAGATAGATATATAGGTAGATAGATAGATAGATAGATAGATAGATAGATAGATAGATAGATAGATAGATAGATAGATAGATAGATAGATAGATAGATAGATAGATAGATAGATACATAGATAGATAGATAGATAGATAGATAGATAGATAGATAGATAGATAGATAGATAGATAGATAGATAGATAGATAGATAGATAGATAGATAGATAGATAGATAGATAGATAGATAGATAGACAGACAGAGAGATAGGTGGTGTGAAGATAGATCGATAGATATACAGATGTTCAATTAAGTTTAGTTCCGACCTATTAAGTCGTAATAAAGTCTGCCTTTTTTGTTTTACTGATATCAGTATTCTTCTTCTTTTTCCTACTCATTTATTACATCACAAGAAACCCAAGAAACATCAAGTTTCCTTTAGATAGAAAGTTAGTTTAAAATATACATTGATAGATAGATAGATAGATAGATAGATAGATAGATAGATAGATAGATAGATAGATAGATAGATAGATAGATAGATAGATAGATAGATAGATATAGATTAATTCAAAACTAGTGGGAGGAAAAAATTGAGAGACAAAGGAAGTGAGAGAAAATATTAGAGGGGAAAACAGGAAACAGTACTGTTGAGAAAGTGGACAAATTAAAAAGGATCCTAGAAGACTGTAAAGATGCGATGAAGAGATATAACTGAATGAGAGCCAGCGGAAAGATGAAAAAGGGTCAAAACTTCGTTGTGATTGGTCAAGCAAAAATGAAACGGCAACTCAAAAGGGCCAGTTGTAAACAAATCCTTAGTGAGGAAGCGATTCAATCGAACAAAAAGTCACCTCTTCGATCAGTAATTAGCTATTTTACATGTCCCCCATTGAACGCGTTCAATCACAACATTTACAAAAGGAAGAGCCACAAAGGTTTAGATGTCCAGACACCAGGTCCCGACACAAACTGGGCGAGCCGGGGTATCCATTGAAACCTGTCTGCTTGTCCCGCTAATGATGGATGGTAGCCACCGTGTTTGGGCGGAGCGCAGGCGGTACGCGGACGGGACTAAACGCATGTTTCCATTGATGCCTAATTGATTGATGAGCGTGGGAACTCTTTTGTGAAGTTCTTTAGAAACTGTCGTCTGTAGCGGCGCGACACGACATCTTTCCGTGGCGGGAAACGCGACAAACCGCTTGGGAAGGGTTAAACACTTTAGAGTCTCCGCCATGATTAACGACTTACACGATTCTCAGGGGGCTTTTGTGTTGTGGAGGGTGATTGTTGTAGTTTGTGCTGCTCTAGCTGGGTATTGTTGTGGCTGCTTTCATTTTCGTGAGAGAAGGCTAATTAGTCTTAAAAAAAAACTGGTGAGACTTTGTCATTTAGTACTTGATGTGATGAAAAACATGATTGGAAGAGACGGAGTGAGAAAAAAACCAGAGAAAGAGAGAGAGAGAGAGAGAGAGAGAGAGAGAGAGAGAGAGAGAGAGAGAGAGAGAGAGAGAGAGAGAGAGAAGGGAGGAAATTAGAGAAAGAAATAAAGAGAGAGGAATATGTGGAGCGTCCGTTTCACTGAGAGGGTCAACATGTACCTGCAATGGCCAGCGAGAAAGATGGGGTTTAGATTGCTGTATAATTATCAGGGGTGGATTTCAATGTGTGAAGTGAGCAAGCTATCACTCAGCCGAAGCTCTGGTTCTCATCAGGACTGTTGTAATGATGGTAGTGGGGGACTTAGTGTCACAGGTCAAGGGTCGAACCAGCGGTGGTGTTTACCCACCTGTTGGGGTTTGTGGACATTGAACTCCTGGGCGGAGTGAGTGTAGAACTCGACTCTCTTGGCTCAGTATAGTATAGTATGATACACGGACAGGAAACTGTCGTGTGACTCTTAAAATAGTCTATCTAAAAGGGGTAGACAGTACTCATTTCGTTTTGTTGAAAAATGGTCACATGGAGTGAGTGTACACAATCAAGAGAAGTGAGACAAATACAAATTCAATAAAGAAAAAAGGTATATAATTATATCAAGTTCTTGTAGAACGGATTTGTGGATTTTCTTTAAGTAAACGATTTAATTCTTTATCCTCTGTCTGTCTGTCTGTCTGTCTGTCTGTCTGTCTGTCTGTCTGTCTGTCTGTCTGTCTCTCTCTCTCTCTCTCTCCACTACACTCCTCTTCTTTTGTGTTTTCCATCTCCTTTCTATTTTTTATCCTTCTAGCTTCGGAATAGATTGTTTCATACAATTCTGCCCCCACCTCCCAGTATTTCAGTGTCTCAGATCACGCTGATGGATGTGTACAGGACGTATGCCAGCTCCCAGCATGCCTCTCGACTCTCCCTCATGTCCAGGGAATCATGCAACTATATCGGCCCACTAGAACT
>JAWDGP010002798.1:220000-232500 GCA_033675545.1 Elysia crispata | reverse complement strand
TTCTCTATCTTTCTCTTCTACTTTTTATGTGTCTATGTCTCTCACTCTCTTTCTCTCGGTGACGTGATTATCTCCCTGTCTGCCTCTCTTTCTCTGCCTCTCTCCATGCTTATCTCTCTTCTTCCGATACCTGTTTCTTTCTTTTTTACGAGTCTGTCTTTGTATCTCTATCACTCTTACTCTGTGTTACTGTCTGTCTGTCTCTCTCTGTCTCTTTCTCACTATCTGTCAAGACAGTTATCAAATGTTTATCCCACTTATCGAGGAGATAAAGTCAAGAGTTTATCCAGATTTATTTCTCCAACTGTTTGACGCTAACTGACCTCTTGACCTCAGGCTCCATGCGACAGATAATTGATCCCAGTTTTCGATCTGTCCTGATTTCGACACGTCATGTCTTGCTTCGCTAGATTTTGGTAAAACCATTGGGCTCTCCGTCTTACAATTTCTTTTGTCCAAATTCTTCTTATTCTTATTTTAATTGTACCTCCTAATAAAGCCTAAAAAAAAAAAAATAATTGTACATCATTTCCCAATATTTCTTTCGAAGTTACGCCCAAAAAGATCTTCCTTACATCAATCTAGGCCTGTAACTGTGACCAGAAAATATTTCTACTGGCTCACTATGTCCATTTTGACGGATCCAGTGATGAAAGCTATGCTAAAGATATTCAAAACATGGTGCACTCCGAGAAACTTCTTTGCAACTCCATGCAGACTTTCCGTAATACTAGGTCTTTTTGGTATCTATGTACAGGAATTATTGGACCAACAAATGAAACTGATCTTGATTAGCCACTAGGCAGTAATGAGTTACAGCCTGTGACATGATCCCTGGGGCAATATAGATAGGTCGAGATCCTCTAGGTCAATCTGTTTGTTATTCCAATTAGCGCCATCGGTCACTGTGAGAAGATTTGGAGCAGATCTGACCAGATAAAACCCTGGTTGTGACACGGGATTACGCTATAGGGAGGAGGATGACAGTAGCAAAGCTTGGCTCAGAAAACAAATAAATGAATTAGAGTAAACGATAACCACTGGCATAACAAGCACTTCTACAAATACTGCTGCTGCCGCTATTATCACCACCACCATCGCGACTACTACTACTACTACTACTACTACTACTACTACTACTACTACTACTACTACTACTACTACTACTACTACTACTACTACTACTACTACTACTACTACTACTTACTATTACTACCACTTACTACTACTACTACTACTACTACTACTACTACTACTACTACTACTACTACTACTACTACTACTACTACTACTACTACTACTACTACTACTACTACTACTAGTACTACTACTACTACTACTACTACTACTACTACTACTACTACTACTACTACTACTACTACTACTACTACTACTACTACTACCACCATTTACCTACTGCTTTGATATATGATCTTCACTACTCTTACGATGACTTCTCTTTATTAATATTCTTCCTTCCCCCCTTGCTACAAACGTTTTTGGAAAAGACCAGTGATATCTTTTTAAAACTTATTTCGACCTCGACCTCCTCCTGCTCCTAAACGTACAAATTTAGACCGTTCAATGTAACTAAATTTCAGATATCTCCAGTGCCGTGTCTTCGAGTCTTCAACAGCTGGAGCCTAATGTGACCACATAAAAGCTTAGCAATAAAGGAAATGAACAACCAGTGTTTCCATTCAGGCCAAACAGTCGACAAATTACAGGACCACTAGGCTGATAAAATTCAAGTTGATTAAAGGCAGGTGACTCCTGTGATAAGCTCGGCTACGGAGTTAATCGCCCCTGCCGAGACTTGGGTTCATTCCTGGAATGGACCTAAAGAGGATTGTTTGGGTGCAGGTTTTAGGTTCAAAGGAAGCTTTAGACGACACTCAAACTGGATGTGGGAGTGAGTTACAAACACCCACAATAAAGATAGGGAGAATTAATGTGAGAAGAGAGAGAGAGAGAGAGAGAGAGAGAGAGAGAGAGAGAGAGAGAGAGAGAGAGAAAAAGAAAGAGAGAGAGAGAGGGAAAGAGAGAGAAAGAGAGAGAAAGAAAGAGAGAGAAAAAGAATGAGAGAGAAAGAGAGAGAAAGAAAGAGAGAGAGAGAGAGAGAGAGAGAGAGAGAGAGAGAGAGAGAGAGAGAGAGAGAGAGAGAGAGAGAGAGAGAGAGAGAGAGAGAGAGAGAGAGAGAGAACGAATTCAAAGGGTAGTTCATAAAAATATGTGTGAGGAAAGTCAAGGTAAAAGAAAATAATAAATAAATATCGTAGAAAAAGAGGAATGCACAGGAGACAGAATAATGAAAGGGGCAATTAAGAGAGGAGAAATAGTTGTTTTGGGCGTTGGAGGTTTGAGAGAGAGAGAGAGAGAGAGAGAGAGAGAGAGAGAGAGAGAGAGAGAGAGAGAGAGAGAAAGAGACAGAGACAGAGACAGAGACAGAGAGACAGACAGACAGATTAGTGAATAAATCATAGACTTTAAGTAGATATCTACACATCTAGAAAAATGATGCAGTTTCATAGAATCTATTTAGTTAGGCTTAGAAACTGAATGTAAAAACAAACAGAAACACGAAAACTTATTTCTATCCTTCAACTTTGCAATTTTACTTTTACTCTCTTTCTCTCTGTCTCTGTCTCTGTCTCTGTCTCTTGGTCTCTGTATCTCTCTCTGTCTCTGTCTCTCTCTCTCTCTCTCTCTCTCTCTCTCTCTCTCTCTCTCTCTCTCTTTCTCCTCACTCCTTCTTCTTCACTTCTCACTCTCACCTAATCTTCGCCTCATCCCCAACTAAACCTCTTTCGTAAACGCCTCTTTGCGCTGATCTTTTAAGCAGTTTTTACAATTTTCCAAGCTTGGCCGCACATGGCACCCCAGTTAATTGGTTTTCCCATTGAACTGGTTCTGGGTGCCTGGGTGAGCAAATAAGCTGAAAGCCCCGCTTGGCTGCACGTGAGCTCACAACCAGGCATGTACCTCTCCAGAAGCTGTCCGCGGGAGTTCAGGACGACTCATTGAAACGACATAATATTTCTCTCTTCGCCTCACTGCACGACCTGGAGTTCGCCAGATCTGGTAAACGGTTCTACTGTTTTAGTTTTGGTATCAGAATTGGGTCTCACCCACTCGTCGTTACATTTAATTAGTTGGTCGTTTTCTGATATTCTTAAGCGCCAATATTATCTTTCAACTATCTTTCTATCCGTCCATCTATCAATCCATCGATATACTTTAAAATTTTACCTGTGAAGTTTGTGAATTGCACTCTCCTTACGCTAGTAACAATAAATATGTATCCATCAATGTATGAACACATCGAAAAAACTCTCTATAACTCATTATCCTTCATTTCGTCATTAGGCAAGACAAAAACTGGAAAAAAATAAACAAAGCTTTGCCATGTGATAGTCCTTAAGTTAACCCCTATTATATAATAAAAGGAAAGTTTTGTTACACAAAAAGCATATCATCAGTATGTGTTCAAAATTAAAGTAAGAATATAGGCAGATAGCTGTGATTTATTAATAATTCAGTACGTAAATTGTTTTTCTGGTCTTACAAGCTTATAGTTTATCTGTAGGTTGAAAAAGACCTTTAAAAATGTCTTGGAAAAAAAAAGTTTCAAGGTTAAGGGTAATGTACCGCAGGAAAGCTTTCTTGCTAAGCTTTACAATCCACTTTTCTTTTGAGAAACACATTTTTTTTAATAAAAAAAAAGAGTACAATTTTAACTTTAACTGCCGTGGGGCAAAAGACGGCACAAGATGGCACGAACCGTAAATCATTGTGGTACGAGTTTTGTTATTTTGACATGTGTATAGAGAAAATATCCTCCACATGTTATGATCAATGTTTCTGAGGTTAAATCTGCCGACGCCATAGAGCTTACCCTTGACACTGATCAGTAAACCTGAATAAAGTTGAAGATTCTGGGTTTTTTTTAAATGATTTTGCCATTTTCTAAATCAGGTAACTCATACACATCGTGGACTGTGACTCAGTAGCTTTTTTCTGTCCGCTGAACACAAACCATTGTTTTCAAACCCAGACTCAGTTGATGATCACCACTCGTGTTAGCGCTACTACATGGTGAATAAGCACTCACGAATCAGCGATCTGTCGTATAGGCCAAACGAATCGGTTAGTTCTCGGAAGTGAGGATAGATTCCGCTGCCAGACTATCTCCTTAACATCAAACAGTCTGTGATTAGCAACAGATCAGCTCCAGTCCCGCTCATTATGCTGAGATAGTCACTATCTCCTTAACATCAAGCAGTCTATGGTTAGCGACAGATCAGCTCCAGTCCTGCTCACTATGCTGGGATAGTCACTATCTCCTTAACATCAAGCAGTCTATGGTTAGCGACAGATCAGCTCCAGTCCCGCTCATTATGCTGGGATAGTCACTATCTCCTTAACATCAAGCAGTCTGTGGTTAGCGACAGATCAGCTCCAGTCCTGCTCACTATGCTGGGATAGTCACTATCTCCTTAACATCAAACAGTCTGTGGTTAGCGACAGATCAGCTCCAGTCCCGCTCATTATGCTGGGATAGTCACTATCTCCTTAACATCAAACAGTCTGTGGTTAGCGACAGATCAGCTCCAGTCCTGCTCACTATGCTGACATAGTCACTATCTCCTTAACATCAAACAGTCTGTGGTTAGCGACAGATCAGCTCCAGTCCTGCTCACTATGCTGGGATAGTCACTATCTCCTTAACATCAAACAGTCTGTGGTTAGCGACAGATCAGCTCCAGTCCCGCTCACTATGCTGGGATAGACACAAGTAGAGGTCACTTTGACCTAACAAAGAAGTGATAAGTCCTGATCACTCGGTCTGAATTCTCTAACTCATATGATTAACCGGAAACTCTACATTTTCATATGTTTTAAAACTCTGTAGTATTTTCAAGAGTTGTCCTTTTGTTATGAAGCCCAGATAAATCGCAAACAGACAATATATTTGAGGTAAAACCTGGGAATGGCAAGGACAAAGTTATATCACAAGCAGCAAACGGTTTATACAAAAAAAAAAAAACCTCACCAAGCTCTGACATTTATATCCCCAGAGAGCTCACATTACAACCCCGGAATATTTCGCCAGGTGAAAGAACATAACCACCCTGAGAAGAGACAGTGGAAACGCTGCTAAAAAATTAACATTACAGAACAAATACTCAGACGGAAACATAGTTCCAATACACCATCAAAAACATACCTACTCGAGTAAAGCAAGATAGTAACAAGTTCACAGAACTACACCCACAGAAACAGGTAAACGTGGAAAAAACTAAGGTGCAGTATCAAACAAAGAATACGAACAAGAAACGCCAATTTTGAAACATATGCAAGAAAACACCAATACCGAAGCACCTACTCCGTAATACTACTCTAGAATCTGGAGCACACCAAGATAGGACCGGCTTAACAGAAATATTCGTTGGAAACTTCAGCACAGACAGTAACAACAGTACATACAGTAAAAGCAGCACATACATTAACAGCAGCACAGACAGTAACACCAGTGCTGACAGCAACACCAGTACTGACTGTAACAACAGTACTGACAGTAACACCAGTACTGACAGTAACAACAGTACTGACAGTAACAACAATACTGACAGTAACACCAGTACTGACAGTAACAACAGTACTGACAGTAACACCAGTGCTGACAGTAACAACAGTACTGACAGTAACAACAGTACTGACAGTAACAGCAACACATCTGCAAGCAAGACATCAACCACAAAAGCCTGTTCAGCTTGAAACCCTCCTTGAACTGTTTCAACAAACGTTCGAGACATCCGGCCATCAAAGCAATCACAGGAGACGAAAGTTAATGGGGCATGGAGAGGAAAACACAGATGTTTCAAACATGGCTGTGTTAATGGGGCATGGAGAGGAAAACACAGATGTTTCAAACATGGCTGTGTTAATGGGGCATGGAGAGGAAAACACAGATGTTTCAAACATGGCTGTGTTAATGGGGCATGGAGAGGAAAACACAGATGTTTCAAACATGGCTGTGTTAATGGGGCATGGAGAGGAAAACACAGATGTTTCAAACATGGCTGTGTTAATGGGGCATGGAGAGGAAAACACAGATGTTTCAAACATGGCTGTGTTAATGGGGCATGGAGAGGAAAACACAGATGTTTCAAACATGGCTGTGTTAATGGGGCATGGAGAGGAAAACACAGATGTTTCAAACATGGCTGTGTATTCCAGATGACGGTGTTTAGCTCCATGGAGCGCTGGTACGGCTTCTACAAACCTGGGGATGGCGTGTACACTGTACACTGTTCACTACTCCCTGATCGAAAACCTGTTGAAGTCTGGAGCTGTGATGCTTTTGTGTGGTTTGTTTTCAAGTGCCAAGCCACTGGTTAAACCAAACAAGTAGCAAGGCATGCCACACTTTTGTTTTATTTTTCATAGAAACAGTTATTTAGGACGAAAAAAGGGAAGAGGAGGTATGACTTGATTGTGAGAAAATGTTGGTAACTGCATGTCGAAACAGTGATAGAAGTCTTGCATGTTGGTCTTTCCTTCCGCGGTTTTTTGGTCTTTTAATAAATATATCTGGCTTGTGCGAGGAAATTCAAAATGCAAGCAAACAAGGGCATTTTTTTTATTACTGTTCTTTGTCCAAACAGCTTTCACGGCAAGTGGCTTTCTTCTGATTTCCTATTCAATCGCCAGATTTCCTAGAGCGCTAGACTCCACGCCCTGATACCCGCAGGTACCTTCTTTTTCGGTGGGTAGGGCCTCACCTTTTCAATCCCGCCCTGTCAGACGGGTGCTCATGTTTGATATAAACATACAAAAGGTCTCAGATCACCATAGTGTGGATCAGTTATATCAAACAACAATCAAAGCCCCGTTTGCCATTTCAATTGCTAATGAAATGAGGATATTTTGATTCTTTTACGTCCAACATCGATAGACAATCTACCGTTAAAAAATCTGAACCATGGTTAATAAAAGAATAATACAGGAACGTTATTGGATAAAGGAGAAAATTGATAGTCTTACCCATTCTATTGAGCGATGTTATTTATTTTTAGGAATATCATTAATTTTTTGTTAGAGTGATTGGTAACATAAACAAAACAAAAAAAGAAAAAAAAAAGAAAAGAAAAAAAAGCAACAACAACAACAACAACAACAACAACAGCAACAGAAAAAAAACAAGGTTTAATATCTTAAGAAGAGGACAAATGGACCAGGGAAGGCAAGTCAACTGGTAAATTATATTACAACTGGTGAGATGATTGGTTGACTTGTTTGTGGGTTATCCTCCCTGATCACAACATATGCGAGCTGTGGCTCTTACCACATCAACATCTTCTTTATAGCGCCTGATTGAAAATATTATTGTTCCACACCGCTGCATCAATAAACCTGCCAGTTGAACGTTGAATGGTAGACAATATCACCTGGGGTCAGGTTCAGAACAACCCGAAGCTACTGCCTGTGAGATGGACTTCCTTGGGCGCCTCGATGGCTACCTGATGCCGTGGAGCAGAAGGTCGAAGCTAAAGGGTCTATGCAACTCAAGGTCAAGTCATGCCTTTTGTGGATTCATGCGGAATCTTACCATATCAACGCTGCCTTGACGAATAGCTGTTGATTTAAATTTTTTACATCGCCCTGGACATGTCGTTAATCAAGCTTTGACATCGATGTGGACAGTCATAGAATCTGTCGTCCAAAGATCCAGCTTGAGGGATTGTGTAAACTCTAGCTTGTATGATTGTGTATTTGTGTGTGTGTGTGTGTGTCTCTCTCTCTCTCTCTCTCTCTCTCTCTCTCTCTCTCTCTCTCTCTCTCAACACTACGCAAAGGTTACCCTCACCCACGCCAAGCACCGTTGATGATCGATCTACTTCAGTCTTTGTCAGCGCGAAAGACAGCAGAACTTCATCACCTTAGAGACGGTATGTTATACGATACCTCTAACCTGGTTGTTATTGTGAGTTTTTTACGCCTTTGTGACTCCATAACTATGCCGGAGCTTCCAACTCACAGACAAAATAAACACCCAGAGCAGAGGCGGTGCTGCATCTGTCTGCCTCTCAAAATAGCTGAGAGATTAAGAATGAAAGCGATGCAGAAAGTAAAACATACAGTCAAACAGACAAACAATTAGAAATAAAGAATCAGAATAAAAGAAACTCAGAGGTGGAGAAAGATTTAAACAAAAAAAAGGAATATGCAATAGTGCAAATAACCAAAGATAGATAGATAGAGAGAGACAGAGAGAGAAAGAGAGACAGAGAGAGAGAGAGAGAAAGAGAGACAGAGAGAGAGAGAGAGAGAGAGAGAGAGACAGAGAGAGAGAGAGCGAGGGAGAGAAGGAGGGAGGAGGGATGAGGAAAAAAGAGACGGGGGAAAAAGAATAGAGAAAGAGTGTGAGAAAGGAATAGGGAACAAGTCTTTAGGGATAAACAAGTAAAAAAAAAAGACAATTTTTGCAAAGAAAAAAAAAATCTTGATGCCGTTACTAATGATGTCCATTCGTATTGAAAAATAGTGGGAAATCATGTTAAGTGATGCTCACCTGTTACAAAATGGAAGGTTCCTAATTAAGTTAATAATTTTGGCGCTAACGATGATCAATAACTTCAAGATCACATGCAGCAGGACAAAATCCAAACCAAGGAGAAACCAAAAACCCATGAGACATGAAGGACAGCCCAGCAGTATAGAGAGAAGAAAGCACTTGTGACGCGGAAGAAAATTATATATATCAAAAAAGGCTGAGTGTAAACGCACACAGCAGCAATTTTTAAAAAAATCTTTTCCAGCAAAGATTCAAGGTGTGTGACTCTGTTCCGACTCAGGATTTAGTTGTTGGGCAAGAATAGTTTCTACCGGATCTTAAACTTATTTTTCTTCTTAAAATACTACCAGTGTCAGGTTTGCAATATAAAAGTTATACAAAAAACTGATATCACACGCCTTCAGGTGGTACAGAGCGTGCCAGGTTTTTAAAGAATCAAGACGTGATAGAGCATGGGGAGTCAGAACTTGGTCATTTCCCTTTTAACAGACAGTTGACGCATATTAAACTAAAAGACGAAAATGAGGAACTTACCTTGAGAGGATTGCATTTGCGGTCAATGGTTATGAATGAAATGTCTGTCTTAAAAACACAGAAAAAGTTATGTAGAAGCCAATACCTTTTCATGTTTTCTGATTCCAAAATGCGAGAAAAAATTGGTCACTTTGCAATTCACAGAAATCAATCACAATAAAAATCAGAGCAGGCTTGTTCCATGAATGTTCCATGTCAGGTCCTGACTTGGCTGTAACCGATAGTGATGGATGACCGTAATATACACTTTCAGTTGTTTGTAGAACAGCTATCTGTGGCAAATCAGGATTTTTTTTAATGCTAGAAGAAAAGATCCGGAGCATTTGGAATAATTTATCCCAAACTCCAGAACCAAATATAAAATTATTATCTGAAGTTTGCTCTAGCCTGGTCCAGTAGAGAACTATGAAATCTTATCCTCGTTTCTGTCTCGTGGATCTGAAGAGGACGAGTCACATATACTGATGCAATATTGGTGAACACACACACACACATAGACACAGACTCCCTCGAGCCACATTTTTCTTCCCCTCAACCTGAGACAAGACGTAACACGTTGTTCCAGGGATGGGTGGAGATCGTGAAAAGTGGCGATTCTAAACAACCTCTGGAGGAAGCAATGTTTTGGGCAGGCGTGTGCCAAATGGAAATGGTCTCCCTTAGATCTTCGCCCACACCACACTGGTGTTGGGATGTCTGCTAACAAAGGCCAGACAACAGTAGACTAATTTGGAGAGATAAACACGCTTTGGCTGCAAGGGCGGATCTTAACTGATGGAGATGGTCTTGGAACAAACGCGTTGTTTTTGTGCAAGGTTTATAAACAGGCTAGAAATAGGTATATCTAATTTTAGAGGAAAGGAGGAAAGGTTGGGCAGTGCAAACTTGTATTCTTTTAGAAGGGCTGCGAGAAAAACTCAGACAAAATAAAAAAAAAATTAGATAAGTGATAAGTCAAAAGGGAGACTTCGACTTCAGCATCTGAAGGCCCTGGGTTCGAATCCTTACTGAGCTCGGCACACCAATCAGTCTCTGGGAAAGAAACAAACGTATATCCTCTCTCTACCCAGGTGTAAAACGGTTACCTTACGATAGGCGGTGTCCAGGGAGGAGGCTAGCACTGTAGCTAAAGTCCTTTACAAGACCATTGCTACCAACTGTCTCTCTGAAGGACTGCCTCAACAGTAAAGGCAGATAAATGGTTAACAAGAGGCCAATAGAGACCTTTCGCGTCTGATGTAGATTGGGAAGCCCTTTTTCTTCAAGATGAATAAATCTAATAACTGGAAAAGTGTGAGAAAAGAATTGTTAATTATGAATTCTGTCTGGTCTTATTTATTTAATTTTTGCATTCCACAGTATATTTCTACTTATGTTTCATGCTGCGGATCTCTATGTCACGAGGTCCCTATCTCTCTCTCTCTCTCTCAGTCTTACACAGGTAAACCATGATCCAGTAAACGGTGCTACCAGCAGTAGTTATCCGCTTGTCTGTATGTATCCTCCACAGATATTACCATGGGGTTCTATGTGTACACGTACACAGTGTGACCGACCAGATATCGAGCGACCGTTTCTCTTCACTCCCAGATCCAGTCGTATTATTTCCCATTCAACAAGTCTCAATTCTGGCGGTTCGGAATTACAGCAGCACACATAATGTTTCCCAGAAGATTTTATTGTTTTTAGCGTATTTCTTTTCAATGTTTCCGTTACATATTGGTGATAAAGTAAATACCAGATGGCTGCAATTGTCCAGGGATTGATCCCGCAGAGTTGCCACCTTCAGCTCACTTCAGCGGCGCCCCGGTCAAGAATTGTGCTCCAGCCACATCATAACTGATAATTAAAAAAAAAAAATAGCCTAATAAAGGATTTTGGTCTCGGACTAATACTCGCACCGCACCGCACCGCACCGCACAAACAGCTCTAGCTTGCCTCTATGACTCACCCGATGACAACGTCCGCCCAGACATCATAATTATACATAGACCAGTAAATCAGGTGTTACAGAATAAGGTTGACCTGACATTACGTCACAAAAATCACCAACACTGACACAGACACCCATCAGACAGCCACAGACGATTCAGCAACCAATCAATCCGGGACACTCTGACCAGGCAAGTATCGGGGTATTATTGCTACCACTCGCCAACATCTCTCGAGCTTCCACTGCCCGTAGACTGAGATATACAATTTATCCAACACCATCATTCATACCTGTCAGGTGTGGTAAGCAGGGCATGCGCTAGGCAACGTTCAGGTAATCAGTCAGGGAGACGAGAGCTTGTTGTGATGTGCAGGTACTCACCTCCCAGATACTGGCGACACAACTCTTAACCTGTCCGTTTCGATCTGGGAATGACGCGTCAAGTCGTATCAGATTTGTCTCTTTCTACATATTGCACTATTGATGTTATAACAATCAAGATTTGAATAAGACATAACAGCAGCAGCAATATTAAAAGTAGTAGTAGTAGTAGTAGTAGTAGTAGTAGTAGTAGTAGTAGTAGTAGTAGTAGTAGTGGTAGTAGTAGTGGTAGTAGTAGTAGTAGTAGTGGTAGTAGTAGTAGTAGTAGTAGTAGTAGTAGTAGTAGTAGTAGTAGTAGTAGTAGTAGTAGTTGTAGTAGTAGTAGTAGTAGTAGTAGTAGTAGTAGTAGTAGTAGTAGTAGTAGTAGTAGTAGTAGTAGTAGTAGTAGTAGTAGTAGTGGTAGAAGAAGAAGAAGAAGAAGAAGAAGAAGAAGAAGAAGAAGAAGAAGAAGAAGAAGAAGAAGAAGAAGAAGAAGAAGAAGAAGAAGAAGAAGAACAACAACAACAACAACAACAACAACAACAACAAAAAGAAGATAAGGATAAATCTAAATGGAAAGAATAATGAATTGAAAGAAGGCATGCAAATGATAGATTAAGTTAACTCTACCTTTCTTTTGGATAAAATCTATCGTGTTTTCGTCTTGATAATAAAATCTTTCTTCCCCGTCTCGCCCACCATTCTTTCTCTCCCCCCCCCCCTCTCTCTCTTTCTCTCTCTCTCTCTCTCTTTCTCTCTCCTCTATGATCTAACATTTGACTGTTGTCCTGGCCGGCTCCGCTGCTAATGAAACACAGGATCCCGGCGTTGTTTTGAATTGCTGCCCTGTCTACGCTGGTCTAGCTACCACCACTCAGACACTGGATCTGGTTCCTTCCCTAACCCAGCTCTACCCATGAGCGTCTCTTTGTGGTGCTGTTGTTTTGTACGGAAAATCACTCGCTGTTTAGATAAATTAAAAAGAAAGTGGAATATGCGTGGGAAAGATCTTTGACAGAGAGAAAATTATAGTCTTTAACCTCACGGCTAGCTCAGCGGCTGTCTACTTAAAAAATTCCAGTTCGGCTCACAATG
>JAWDGP010002798.1:205000-210000 GCA_033675545.1 Elysia crispata | reverse complement strand
ATAATAGAGAGACATAAAGAGATCAGAAAGAAGATAACATATAACCATTAAGATAGAAGTTTTAGATACCAAATTTTGAAAATAATTAAACTCAGATACGATCACTTGATTCGTATGGGACTTCAGTAGTCGGAACGACTTGTTATAACTACGTATGTTGTAATTACTTCATATAAACAAATAGATTTATTTCAAAAAACGAATAGGCAATTAGACCGCGGATTAAAAGATCGGTTGATAAAAAGATTAAAATTAAAATTGATGGAATAGTAAAGAAATGAGTTGAGGTATTGGTAAATCCTATTTAAAAAAAAATGATAGTCACATTGAAAGATAGATAAATATGAATAATCATATACAGATTGATAGAGATAAATAGGTAGGTAGATAGATAAATAGATAGATAGATAGATCGATAAATAGATCGATAGATATAAAGATATATAGGAAGATAGAAAGATGGATAGACAGATACTGCAATTAGATTGAGAAATAGATGTATTCATAGATAGATAGATAGATAGATAGATAGATAGATAGATAGATAGATAGATAGATTGATAGATAGATAGATAGATAGAAAGATAGATAGATAGATAGAGTAATTAGGTTGAGAAATAAATGTATCGATAGATAGATAGATAGATAGATAGATAGATAGATAGATAGATAGATAGATAGATAGATAAAAAGATAGATAGATAGATAGATAGATAGATAGATACAGTAATTTAATTGAAAAATAGGTGTATCAATAGAAAGATAGGTAAGGGGAGTCGGTCTCACATAAAAGCACTGTTTTTATTGTTCGTATTAAGCTTCACACTAGATAGATAAATAAATACATGCATTTAGATAGTAAATTGAATACTTTTTTGGAACATTAGCTGGCTAGATAAAAATATTATAAATTATAAATTATCATTTCTAAATGCTGAGACCATTATCCTTCCAGAATTATTGCAAAAGACAAAATAAACAACAAGAAACAAAAACAAAACAAAAAAAACAGTCGACTACCAGTGTACGGAACGGCATGGACTTATTACGGGTGAGAATATAATGTTTGCATGCGAACACGAAAACAAGAAATAGACGAAAAAAGTCGTAAATCGTATACATATAACCTCACTTTAAAAACAGAGATTGAGGAGAAAAAGATAGTATTTGGTATTTGATCTTAATTACTAATTAAACACGATTAGTCCATCTGTGGAACACCTGCTGTACAATGATTATCCTAAACAGATTTACACTTTAGACAATAGCTAAATATATATCTATCTATATTGTAGTTGAAGCATAACGTCTCTATCGGTAGATATTGTATATTGTCGTGTTGGTGTGAGCTGCTCTGACAGTTTTCTTACAGATGCCGCGAGACTTCTGGGGTGATGAATTGCTGCGCGTAACTGACGCGGGTTTTGTTTCACATTACAGAACAGATATAGGGAAGTTAAGTAATTTAGTTACTGCAACGGGAATTGGATACCTGGTCTCTCTCTCTCTCTCTCTCTCTCTCTCTCTCTCTCTCTCTCTCTCTCTCTTCCTTTCCCACGACTCTCAAATAGTTTGATGGTGTCCTTGTAAGGAGGAGATGGATACAGCGAGAAAGTAAAAAAGGGAGAGATAAAGCTTGAGATAGTGAGAGAGATGGAGAAAGAGAGAGGAGAGATAGAAAGAGAGAGAAAGAGAGTGAGAGAGAGAGAAAGAGAGAGTCAGGAGAGAGAGGAGAGAGAGAGAAAATCGCAGAGGAGAGATAGTGAGACAGATGGACAAAGAGAGAGGAGAGATAGAAAGAGAGAGAGAGAGAGAGAGAGAAAGAGAGAGAGAGTGTGAGAGAGAGAGAGAGAAAGAGAGTCAGGAGAGAGAGGAGAGATAGTGAGATAGTGAGAGAGAGAGAGAGAAAGAGAGTCAGGAGAGAGAGGAGAGATAGTGAGATAGTGAGAGAGAGAGAGAGAAAGAGAGAAGAGAGAAGTAGCTAGCTAATAGAAAGTGGCCATAAAACTTCAACCCTGTCAATTAAACCTAGAGCAAAAAGTTAAGTACACCTGGTGGGCGGAACTCCGTCATTTGACCCCGCCTACCCGGCTGTCTATTAGGGGGCGGAGACTAGTTAATTAGCAGGAAACAACATCAGAAGTTTGACTCGAAGTCTCGAAACTGTTTCTTTATCTTGCACTGGAGCAAAAAAAAAAAAAATAAAAAAAATACAGAGGATTTTAGACTTAATAATCAAATGACGGTCAAAAGAAGCTTTTTTTAAAATCTTTATATTATTTCTCTTATTCAGATATATTTTATGCTAGATAAAATAACAAAAAAAAAAAAAAACAACAAAAAAAACAACAAAACAACAACAACAACAAGAACAATAGAAAAAACAAAATAATCATAAGATTATACTACTACTACTACTACTACTACTACTACTACTACTACTACTACTACTACTACTACTACTACTACTACTACTACTACTACTACTACTACTACTACTACTACTACTACTACTACTACTACTACTACTACTACCACTACTACTACTATATTACTACTACTACTACTACTACTACTACTACTACTACTACTACTACTACTACTACTACTACTACTACTACTACTACTACTACTACTACTACTACTACTACTACTACTACTACTACTACTACTACTGCTACTGCTACTACTACTACTACTACTACTACTACTACTACTACTACTACTACTACCACTACTACTACTACTACAACTACTACTACAACTGTTGTTGTTGAAGCTGCTGCTGCTACTCCTACTCCTATTACCACTACTACTACCACTACTACTACTACCACTACTACTACTACTACTACTACTACTGTTGTTTCTGCTGCTTCTACTACTACTACTACTACTACTACTACTAATGGTAATAATGATACTACTACTACTACTACTACTACTACTACTACTACTACTACTACTACTACTACTACTACTACTACTGCTGCTGCTGCTGCTGCTGCTGCTGCTGCTGCTGCTACTACTACTACTACTACTACTACTACTACTACTACTACTACTACTACTACTACTACTACTACTACTACTACTACTACTACTACTACTACTACTACTACTACTACTGCTGCTACTACTACTACTACTACTGCTGCTGCTACTACTACTACTACCACTACTACCACTACTACTACTACTACTACTACTACTACTACTACTACTACTACGACTACTACTACTACTACTACTACTACTACTACTACTACTACTACTACTACTACTACTACTACTATTAATAAATCATAGAACTTTAGGTGAAGCTGCTCGCTCAATCCATTGAGACCGGAGCGACAGCCATGACCTTCAGTAGATGAGGTCATCGAATGTTCCAGAGAGAGGAGGATGAATCCAATAAGTTAGACACATTAGGATGATGTACGTGTCAAATTCTAGCTTGTGGTGTTCTTCGTTTCGACTGGCAGGTATCAAAATACGCTGCTTAATCATTACTAAACAAGTTTCGTTATAGTAAACCTTCCATAGCAAGAGAACGAGCAAAACAAATTAGATATATAGTTATAGTACACCTTCCATAGCAAGAGAACGAGCAAAACAAATTAGATATAAGCAAGGAAGTACACTGGCGCAAACTGCATGAAAAGAATTTGCTTCATGAATTGGTAATCGTTCTCTATTTAGTTTTTCTTTAAGAATATCTTAGCATCGCTTACTGCAACTAATGCTCTAATCAACCAAGAGGACCCCCTTGAAGCTGGTGGAGAACCATGGGGCCCATCTGGATGAGGCAGTGCCTCCCCTTGCGTCTCATCTCTAGAGGAGGGCTGGACACGTTAGAGCTGTCCGTGACAGAGTTCTCCAACAAAAAAAGCTTTTGTAAATATTAATGATATCTGAAACAATATTATTAGAATCAGGCGTGTATCAATTCAGAACAGCAGTTTTAGGTTATCAGCTCCGTGATCAACGCTGTAGATTTTTGTCCCTCCCTTAGGTACCGCTATTATAATTAGAGGAAAATAGAAGGGTTTGGCTAAACTAATACAAGTTATTTATCAAATCGGACATAATTGCATAAAAAAGTCATGTGGGATAAAACAGCAATCATGAATTATCTAATGGCCTGATGTTTTACAAAAAATTTTGATGATTGTTGTAAAAATTTGGCCACCTCCATGTAACTGTGACTCTGTCTTCTCAGAACTTGTTAAGCAACGCGAAAATATGGCGTCTTCTGTACCCAAGTTAAACCCGTAAACTGTGTTGTGACGGGACAGGCCATTTCAGAACTTCCAGAAGACTTTAACACCTCTCTCTCTCTCTCTCTCTCTCTCTCTCTCTCTCTCTCTCTCTCTCCCTCTCTCTCTCTTAGAATCTCTGTCTCTCTGTTAGAATCTCTCTCTCTATCTGACTATATCTCTCTTCCCCCCTCTCTCGATCTATCTGTGACTATCTCTCTCTCTCTCTCTATCTGACTATATCTCTCTTCCCCCCTCTCTCGATCTATCTGTGACTATCTCTCTCTCTCTCTCTCTATCTGACTATATCTCTCTTCCCCCCTCTCTCGATCTATTGGTGGCTATCTCTTCTCTCTCTATCTATCTGTGACTATCTCTCTCTCTCTCTCTCTATTAGAATCTCTCTCTCTATCTGACTATATCTCTCTTCCCCCCTCTCTCGATCTATTGGTGGCTATCTCTTCTCTCTCTATCTATCTGTGACTATCTCTCTCTCTCTCTCTCTCTCTCTCTCTCTCTCTATTAGAATCTCTCTCTCTATCTGACTATATCTCTCTTCCCCCCTCTCTCGATCTATTGGTGGCTATCTCTTCTCTCTCTATCTATCTGTGACTATCTCTCTCTCTCTCTCTATTAGAATCTCTCTCTCTATCTGACTATATCTCTCTTCCCCCCTCTCTCGATCTATTGGTGGCTATCTCTTCTCTCTCTATCTATCTGTGACTATCTCTCTCTCTCTCT
>JAWDGP010002798.1:190000-200000 GCA_033675545.1 Elysia crispata | reverse complement strand
GTCCAGGGTCCGGGCTGGAGGACAGCCGGGGGGGGGGGGGGGGTTGGGAGGAGTGTTGTAGCGGCTGAGACCTCTTGCCGATATTATATAATAAGATTAGAGGAGACACGGAGAGATAGCTATTGTTTGGGCTGTCCTTAGGAAAGATGGAATAGATTTGTGGATAGGTAGGAGGAAAGAGGATGGAGCAGAAAAAAAAAGAGAATATTAAATGCGGAGAGAGAGAAAGACTTATTCAGACACGTATCGCGTCGATGCAAAGAGAATCAGTGATAATAAAAGTAACCGGATGGAAAGAGAGAATAAGAGAGAAGAATAAACAATGATTTAGAGACGAATAAAAAGGGAGGAGGAAGTGGAAGTAAGAGAAAGAAATAGGCAGAGGAGAGAGTTACGAAGAGAGAGAGAGAGACATAGAGAGACAGAGAGAGAGAGACAGAGAGAGAGAGAGACAGAGAGAGACAGAGAGAGAGAGAGAGACAGAAAGAGAAGAGAGAGAAAGAAGAGACATAGAAATCGACAGGAGGATAAAGATGAATGTTTGCAAAGCAGATACATGGATCTATTGATCTATAAATAGAATGACAGATTGCTCTGACTGTGTCAGTTTTGATATCCACTCAAAAGCCGCTTCGCTCTGTCCAATGCTGTAACGTTTATAGCATTTCGTGGCCTTATGTCAGGCAGGCAGACTTCAGCCCTCTCCTTCCGACGGCACACGTTTGTCTCTCTAACTAGGGAAGAACAAACACGTCATCTCCCATACCTCTAGCAAGGTACTAACCTAAATACTTTTGGCATTTAACTTTGCCTTCCTCTAGCAGATCACAAAGACTATTAAGAAATGAATTTTTGTTTTCTTTTTCTTTCATTTTATTAATATATATTTTTTTCTTTTTGTTAGTCGTAATCCATTATAATTGCAATCTGTTTCACCTGCTCTTCTATTTTAATCCATTGAGGATATCAAAGATGGTATCATCTACATCCGACCCTGTTACGCTTTGCTTAACAGGTCAGCATGACCCCATTGTCCAAGAATCCTTAACCACTGTAAGTTCACGAAGTCCCCAGGTCTCTCAGCCAACAATGGCGCGTCTGGCCCAGCTTATGGTTTGATACTGGTTTGTTGATGTTTGGTATTGCGTTACGGATTATATCTTCCGCCAGGTCTCTCTCTGTCTTTCTGTCTCTCTCTAACTCCCTTTCTCTCTCTCTCTCTCTCTCTCTCTCTCTCTCTCTCTCTCTCTCTTTCTCTCTCACTGTCCCTCTTTCTCCCTGGTTAGCTGTCCGTCTCTGTCTTTCTTCAAATTGTTTAATTCTGCCTCTTTGTGACTGTCTGTCTGTCTCTGTCTCCGTCTGACTGTCTGTCTCTGCCTCTGTTTCCCCTCCTCCTTCCTCTCTCTGTCTCTCTGTCTCTTTCTTTTTTCATGTAAGCCTTGTTTCGGCAAAGTAACTGTTTGGTAGACTTTCCCACTACTTTTTTTCGCATTGACCCGCCCAAATTATTTTAAAGACTTTAACACCCTTTCACCCATGTGTCAATCACAGATGATTGATAGCTTGCCAGCGGCGCGTGACACTTTCCCCGCCCACCCAGTGTTATCTCAGGGTAGAATCTGTGAGGAACCTACACGAGTGTGTTGTGACAAGAGCGGATGTCTGCAGGGTATTAGGTCCATGCCATCCTTACAGGACTTCTAAACGGCGAGCTCTTTGAAATAATGTCACTGTCAATTTGTCTAATCATGGGGTTAGTTCCAGTGTCTCCCTGCCCTGTCCGTCTTGTCACAATAGATGGTGAGCTTGTCTCCAAAGTGGGGGGTTCTGGGAAATAACCCAGTTTTTTTCCCCTAGGTTTCTATATCCACCGCCTTCTAGCGTGTTTCTACATATCCAAGGCCTGACAGGATAATTAACCATCACTGGACATGAAAGTTTGATAATGCTATGATCTCATCAGATCTGTTGTGGAGACTTCTTGGGTAGGTTATATATCCTTGACTTTCAGATTAATGTTTGTGAAATTTAGGCGAGTAAAACAATAGAAACAGATGATAAATCTTAGATTTAAGAGATAGACTTAATCATATTCCCTCTAGTGCCTCTGAAGTCAATTCACGAACATATTGTGCCATTGGCATTTCATGGAGATTTCCTTGTCTACATTATTTTGTTAAATTCACACTGTCATATAATTGTGCCACGACAATGTGATTTGGATTTTTTTTAATGCATAAAGCGTTTGGCGCAATAAGGAAACAAGTGTAACAGTGTTCACTTCATTTAAAAAATCCTCCATGATTTTTGGTTACTCGCTCTGAGTCTGCGAGACACGCCTTGTGGCGTCTCCACAAAGCGCCAGGCATACCTTCGTTTTTGTGCCAGGCTCCTAACCTCTTTCTAATATTGGAATGAACTCTATCAACAGGTACACAAGAACAAAGTATAATTACAGAACGACCTTGGATATTACCTAACAAATGCCCCATCATGGAACAACCCTATAACTAAGTGTCCACAGTCTGAGACCAGATTCACGTGAACTGACCGCCAAGTGCTTCCATCCCTCTGTGGTTGTGGTTTTGATTCCATCCCGCCCCAGACCTGCCCCAGGTAGACACGGCCCGTCCAGTGACCTGACACTCGACATACCGCGAGAGATTCCCCCATTGTGCTTCCTGGTCCCGCACAAAGCCTGGCATCCTCTGGCAGACGAGAAACACTGCTCGGACATTTTCGTGATGACATGTCAAGAGGTGATGACATGACATGTGAAGACGTGATGGCAAAAAGAAAACAACATTCAATAGACAAAAAAAATGTATTTTGTTAAAATATGATTCCAGCCTTATGAAATTCGGAAAGAGAACTACGGACGAGTATAATTAAAGCAAAATTTGCGAGACAGTTTGTTCATTATGCCAAAAATGATAATCAAGATGATAAAACTCTCGGGTAAGAAATCGCTTCTGCTTCTTCTCCACGTAAAAATATTTATTGATTTGAAATATAATAATAATAATAACAATAATAATAATAATAATAATAATAATAATAATAATAATAATAATAATAATAATAATAATAATAATAATAATAATAATAAAAATAATAATAATCTATCTGTAATAGAGCTAGGCGAAAAATAAGGACGATCTAAATAAGCATTTCTAGACCACCTAGGACCGTCAAATTTAGCATAAAATTGTAATTTGCTCTAAAAGATTTGAGCGGTAATATAATTTTTTAACTTAGTATTTTTCGAAAAATAAAGGCAAAAGTGTGATTATTATTTTATTAAAAGTAAGAAAAAACGAATGTGCGAATTATTTCCTGTAAGCACAGCTAGGCAGAGGTGGCAGGAATGAAACACAATGGAGGCGGCGGCAGATCTAAATAATAAAACGATTGGTTTTCACTCCTACGGTTTTCGCTGCTATGATTTTTTTTAAAATCCCTTTTGGAATTGTGAATACCATGCAAAAAGATGCGGGGGCTTTGTTTTGTTTTGTTTTGTTTTGTTTGCTTCAAAAGTCAGCAAGAAGGACAAAGTTATACAGCGATATTAATAAAGGGGTGGAATAAAATAAAAAAAAATAATAAAGGAGTATGTTTAAAAAAGAAACATTTCAAATATTAAATTTGATTGCCTATCAATTCCACCATTATTACTCATTCTACTTTAAACCTAATGACACAGCTAGAGATATTCTCAATTTGGCAAAGTCTTGCTTCAGTCCAAGAGATAACATCCACAATCATCTCTTATTTCAATAACTCATGCTCACTCAATGTGTTTTTCTGCCCTTTTCAACCTCGGCCAACTGAGTCAAGTCAGATCTTCACTCAACGCCCTACCCTGTTTAACAAAACAAGACCGGAAATCAAAGACAGACAGATCTCACGTCACCTCTCTCTCTCTCTCTCTCTCTCTCTTTCTCTCTCTCACTCTCTCTCTCTCTCTCTTTTCCATTGATCCATGGAAACATGTGATGAATGCTTCGAAAGAATCCCCCCCCCCCCCTTTTCCTCCCCCCAGAGATTTCAGACTGAAAGAGTCTCCCACAGGACTCGCATTCCTCCTCTGACACCGCTCCGTGCTATGAAAGTTGTACTGTAAACAAAATAAATCTATTTCACTTGTTACAGATCAACAACTTCAATATTGTCCTTAAAAGAAAGCCTGCCACAAAGACGAAAAATGAACAAGAATGCTCTTAGCGCTAGCAGCGAATAGCAACTCCAACCTTTAACAATATTGATACAATCATTTTAACAGAAAGATTCCAAGTTTCGCCCATTTAACCCTATTTTCTCTCATCGTTTTCCATTCTTGTGCGTCGAATCAGAATGGCGGAAACTGAGCAAAAAGATCAAAAACGGTATCTTTGTCAATTTGAAGGATCTTCAAGACGGTATGATGTCTGAATTGGACAATATTGTCTAAGTAAGCTGATATATTTTGTTCAAAAATGTTCGTTACTTCTTTCCCCTATCCTTACTGAACTTCCCATGTTGTAACTAGTCCAGGCTGTGTTGAGAAGAATGAGTTACCCCCCCGCTTCACCTAGACTGGCGACCCTCTGTAGCAGTTCTCTTCCAACCAACACACTCTCTCCTATTTTTATTTGTTATTTTTCTAAACCTTCCCTAAAGAGTTACCTCTCCACACTCTCTCTCCCTCTCTCCGCACTCTTCAAACAGGGCGACCTGCCAACATGCAGGGCGGCCATTATTTACTGAAGGAATCTCAACTGCGCGCTCTTCAACTGAAGGTAGCGGAAGTCTGGAGTGCTCCACATTCTGACATAAACCCCAGGCAAGAATCAATGCTTGTTCGCTGAAAGACATGTACGTCTCCACATCGTTTTGGCCACGACTGCGCCAGACAGAGATGTTTTGCTTTTCCCATCAGCGCCGGGATGAAACGGTAAATAAATTATCTGCTCGGTTTGGGAATTCCCGGAACAGGCTACGCGCTCACTCACGCGGTAGGGTTGGCCTCACAACCGCGCCTTCTTGAACACTTCCCAACCTACTGTTTTTTTTTTTTTTCTAACTCTTTTTTTTTTATTTGTCAGAAAGCGAAAATCCGTTTGGTTCACGTCTTCATTGGTGCTCGCGTCTGCTGGCGCTCATTTTGCCCGATCCTCTAACGACGGTATTTCGCATACACCATGAAGCACCAAATGGGGCTCTGTCTTACTTGGTACAGTTCAAACAGAAACCACGCTTTGCCGGGCCCGTGCTCGGTCTGTGATGGTGGCAAGGAGCTCTTGCCCCGGGCCTTTGGTAATCCTCAGATCTTACTGGCTTGACGGGACAGTTGAGGTAAATGAGGCAGAAAGTAAGCAAGGACTTTTCGCAATTTAACGTCTGCTAAACTGAGAGAAGCAACAAAATGCCTTGAACTTTTAGAGAATGATAATTAGACTTGCAAGGGAAGGTAATCAGGCTTTTTAAAAAAAATGTTGAAATTAAGAAAAAAAAAGTGAAGAGTTTGAGTGCATTTTCGCATAGTGCCGGCCAGTATGCTGCTATATCCGACACTCTGATGACCATCGTTAATGACGTGCTTTTTCCAGGCTCTATCATCACCCTGACTGACGCTAAAGTCAAGATCATCATCATCATCATCATCATCATCATCATCATCATCATCATCATCATCATCCTCATCGCTACTATTACCAGTCACTCACAGCAAACCCATTACAATTATTATCTCATCTTCAGCATCTTAACCATTCTAATCATGATTTTTATCCCGACTATCATTCCCATCATGGTCATTATTCCAATTATCATTCTCATCATGATCATTAACGCCACTTTCATTCTAAACATGATCATTAATCCAACTATCGTTCTCTTCATGATCATTAACGCAACTATCATTCCCATCATGATCATTACCTCACGTATCATATTCTGATCATGATCATTAACGCAACTATCATTCCCATCATGATCATTACCCCACCTATCATATTCTCATCATGATCATTAATCCAACTATCATTCTCATCATGATCATTAATCCAATTATCATTCTCGTTATGATCATTATCCCAACTATCATATTCTCATCATGATCATTAACGCAACTATCATTCTCATCATGATCATTATCCCAACTATCATATTCTCATCATGATCATTATCCCAACTATCATATTCTCATCTTGATCATTATCCCAACTATCATATTCTCATCATGATCCTTAACGTAACTATCATTCTCATCATGATCATTATCCCAACTATCAAATTCTCATCATGATCATTAACTTAGCTATCATTCTCATAGCTCATCATGATCATTATCGCAACTATCATTCTCATCATGATCATTATGCCAACTATCATTCTCAACATGATCATTATCGCAACTATCATTCTTATCATGATCATTATCGCAACTATCATTCTCATCATGATCATTATCGCAAATATCATTCTCATTATTATCACTTTTCTAACTGTCTTTCATATTATGATCATTATCGCAACTATCTTCATTATTATCACACCCATCATTACCATCATCACCTGGACGGAACCAAACGATAAGTTTTATGATCTGATTCAGTTGGTAGATTGTGTCTATGTTTGTAGGGAAGACAGGAACAGAGAGATAGAGAGAAAGAAAAAAATAAAGAAAGACAGAGAGAGTGAGTGAGCGAGTATGAGAGAGAGAGAGTGAGAGAGAGACACACAGAGAGAGAGAGTGAGAGACAGAGACAGAGACGGGGAGAGGTGTCTTGAGAACATGTCTACCCCATGCACCCTCTCTCAGAGCTGATGATCACCCGATGTGTCAAACCGCACCCGCCCCCCTCCCCCCCACCCCCCACTCACCCTGTAAACTGTTAACTTTTGACCACATCGTGAGTGCTGTAATTGTCGGCACACGTGCATCCCCTTTGATGAGAGTGTTTTGTTAATGGCCCAAGAACTCACGCAGAGCAGGAAATATTTGTGTAGAATTCCAACTGTGTTTTCCTTGCTTATCTCGAGTTTAATTGGTTCCAGCACGGTTTTATGTCCATGTTGCTGGCCACGGAGACTCCTGAACCTGTTCATGCAGAACGCACTCTGTGTGATGGCAGCGGTCAGAGGGTCTGAACATGCATCGATCAAATTGATACCAGATTAAATTTGTCCCCTCTGATGATATGCAAATGAGTTGATCCATTTGGCTCTTTATACTGCCCTGAATGTAATCCAGGAAGCTATTCAATCTGAAAAAAGCTTTTGAAATTATTACTGTCAAACTTGTAAGTTTTTCACTTCATACCGAGTTTGCTAATCAAATAACACGCAGGTCAGATAGGGACGTACCGATTATACTCAATGAAAAAACAACAACAAACAAACAAACAACAATAACAACAACGACAACAAACTTTTGGGCCGTTCCAGTATTCATGCAGCAGAACTAGAGATAAAATAATAAGACCCAAAAGGCAAAAAGAAAAAGAAAATCAACTTATTACAGCCAAAGCTAAATGCTTTGTAGCTCGTATCAAGCTTGCTAATCAAATATCACGTCTATTCGTTACCCAGATGGGAACAAAACCTCTCTTGGGTTCTATCAATATTACTGCAGGAGGAATAGAGATAACCAAGTGCCAAACATGGTTAAACATATTTTCTGATAAGTGTATAGCAACTACTGATTTTCTTTTTAATACTTTTGTAAAGAAATAAATGAGCTCACTTAAAAAAAATTGACAGGAAAAAACTCGTCTCTATTTCACACGGAACTACACTGAAAGATGTGATCGTAGCTTCACGAAAATTACTCAATGTGTTGGTTTCATTCAAACGATACGGAAAACATTACCATTCTCCACCAGTGTAGAGCCCGCCACACACTCTTTGTTATGTTGGTCCACTAGACACAGAGACCTGTGGCTAGGGTGATACATCCCAAGTAAAGACGGTGTAAGCCTAATGACTTCCTGGACAATAGCCTTCTGCCGCAATCAGGCCATTCAATCCCCAACATGGCCGCCAGGGGTGACCGTGTGGTAACCTTTCCGTACCGTTACACGAACGAAAGTGGATCACCTTACCCTAGACCATAGCTCGGATCTTCTGCTCCATCATCACTAGTGAGAAGATGATGATCCTTGGTTGTGCTCCACTGGATCAAGGCTGGCGTCTTGTGTCTGTAGATTTTCTTGTACTGAATAACGCACTCTCGCTCTTCTGCTCTGAAAACAAGATACGTGCGTCCGTCCTGCCAAATCAACCAATAAAAGCCTTTCTTTGATTTTTTTTTCTATTCCTCTTTTCGCTTAGTTTGTTTTCATTTCCCACTTTCTGCATCTCCCCGTCCTCCATGCTCATTCCTTTAGTTGCTCTATCGTTCATTTTCTCCCACTCCTATCACAGCCCTTTCTCCTTCTCCCATCCTCCTATTCCTCTTCGTATGTTTCATTCTTCTTTTTAAATCTTTGAATCTATTTTTCTTTCCTCTATGTCCGCTTTTTTCATTTCTCTCTCTCTCTCTCTCTCTCTCTCTCTCTCTCTCTCTCTCTCTCTCTCTCTCTCTCTCTTCCTCTCTCTCTCTCACGTGATACTCTTGTCCCGCCTTCTCTCTCCGTCTCCTCCTCATCTTACTTATCTTTTTCTTCCCTCTCTCTCTGCGGGCTTTCTCACTTTTTCTGTGCATGACCAGCCAGTTTAAGACCCCCCCCCCCCTCCCCTCCTACCCCATCCCGCGGCAGAAACCACCGCGATGTTGCCCAGATGCTCCACCAATCACATCACCATAAACTCCAGCTCTAGCGGTTTCTGGAGTGGCTACATCCGCACACAAAACTTAATGCCCCTTGGAGAGCATGTTTTATTGCTAACATGAAAAGTATGACACCACTTAGGAGTTATGAGTTTTAAATGGAAATTATTTGGCACAGCTGAGAGGCACTTAAAAAACTGGCGCGCTTATTTGGGCGGAATACACATTTAAACAGCAACGAAAACAACTTTATGCATGTAGAGTGAAACTGTTTTTCCCAATGTATTGCTTTATATTGCCCGAAACATCAAAGTACACAAACTCACAAAGATGATTCCACAACCTTTTGATAAGATACATAATTATGTACAACAAGCATTTTTTTTTTTTTGCATTTTCGAATGAATACAGTTAAAAACATAAACAAAATTGAAAATTTCCATACTGATAATGAAATATGCAAAAATATATTTCGTTATTTTTATAGATTTTGTTCCAAAAGAATTGAAAGTAAATATGCTGTGGAACTTAAAAAGTATCTGCCGTGTACACAGTATAGTAATATAGCCTGTACCGAAGGTTCTCACATTGGGGCCAGTTTGGTCAGTTAGATAGAAGCAGGTACAGGTCATCTTTAATCTTACCCACCCCTCAGAGATCACGTGACTCTTGAGATTAATGTTCCACCAACCCCTCAAGATTGAGTTGCTGAGCCATAGGTTTTACTGTAGGCCCTACTCATCTACAGTGGTCAGAGCCATGACCCGTAGTGCGATGCCGTATATCATCTCTGGTCAACGGCAGAGTGGACAGAGATGGATGATCGTCCGGTACTTCCATGTCGCCTGGACACCACAGAGGAATCGGTGAATGTGAACCAGTTCCGAATATTCCACGGTTCCTGTGTAAGATCGACAGCGCGGACAGTCGAATTCTGCCGGTTTTCGGTTATGAAATATTTTCTCGCGTGCCAAGTCCTCAGATCACCGTTTATGGTTGGCAGTGATTGTACAAGTGCCGAATAAATCAGAATACAGTTTGCGTGACACCTGTAGTTTTTCACTTGAGTTCTCGAAACTTTAAGGAAAAAGACGTTTAACAATTTGCCAACAACCAGGTCACCAGTTCCTGGTCAGCCACAACTCTGTGATCAGATCTGTATCAGGATCTTAGCTCTTCACGTGACTGGGTAGATCACGTGATGTAAGCTTCCTGAAATCGCTTCCAGGTCAAACTGTGAACCATTCA
>JAWDGP010002798.1:55000-187500 GCA_033675545.1 Elysia crispata | reverse complement strand
TCCACCTCCCCCCCCACACACACTCTCCACCTCCTCCTCCCCCTCACACACTCTCCACCTCCCCCCCCACACACACTCTACACCTCCCTCCCCTCCCCCCCCCCCACACACACTCTCCACCTCCTCCTCCCCCCTCCCCCCTACCCCCCCACACACTCTCCACCTTCCCCCCACCCTCACACACTCTCCACCTCCTCCTCCCCCCCACACACACTCTCCCCACCTCCCTCCCCCCTTCCTCCCTCCCCCTCCCCCTACCCCCCCACACACTCCACTCTCCACCTCCTCCTCCCCCCCTCCCCCCACACCCACTCTCCACCTCCTCCCTCCCCCCTCCCCCTCCCCCCCACACACTCTCCACCTTCCCCCCACCCCCTCACACACTCTCCACCTCCTCCCTCCCCCCCCCCACACACACTCTCCACCTCCCTCCCCTCCCTCCCCCCCCCCCCACACACACACACACTCTCCACCTCCTCCTCCCCCCCCCCCCCCCCCCCCCCCCACACACTCTCCACCTTCCCCCCACCCCCTCACACACTCTCCACCTCCTCCTCCCCCCCCCACACACACTCTCCACCTCCCTCCCTCCCCCCCCCCCACACACACTCTCCACCTCCTCCTCCCCCCTCCCCCTCCCCCCCCACACACTCTCCACCTTCCCCCCACCCCCTCACACACTCTCCACCTCCCTCCTCCCCCCCACACACACACTCTCCACCTCCTCCTCCCCCCCCCACACACACTCTCCACCTCCCTCCCCCCCCCCTCCCCCTACCCCCCCCCCCACACACACTCTCCACCTCCTCCTCCCCCCCCCCCCCCCCCCCCCACACACACACTCTCCACCTCCTCCTCTCTAATGTCTGTTTCTTTCCTCTTTCCTGGCCCTTGTGTCCAGTAAACAATTATGTCACGTGACTAGTGGACACATGAGACCGCAGATTAGTTCCAGACCCAGCCTGATCACTGGTTAGCTCCTCCCACACCGTCACTTGATGTCACTGGTCACTGGTCACTGGTCACTGACCTAAAACCAGGTTCAGGAAGAGAACTAAATTTTTAAAAAAGAAAAAAAGAAACCCTAAGAGTGAGATCTTCGATTTTCTTCAAAGCTGTGAAATATTTTTCTTTTCATATTCTAGAAATAATGTTCTCTGTGTTGACTCGCATAGCCTACCAGAGGCAGAACTTGTGATTGTGTAGAGTTTTTAACAACTCTTGAAGGATTTGGTTGGTTCATTGTCCGCTCTTTCTTCTCTCTCTCTCTCTCTCTCTCTCTCTCTCTCTCTCTCTCTCTCTCTCTCTCTCTCTCTCTCTGTCTCTATCTATCTCTCTCTCTCTCCATCTGTCTCTCTCCATCTCTCTATCTATCACTCTCTCTCTCTCTCTCTCTCTCTCTCTCTCTCTCTCTCTCTCTCCACCAAGCATATATATTTATACACTTTTCCCTCTTCCTATATCATTTCCTCTTAAAAATACAGGATGAAGTAGTGCGTGGAGAAGTTGTTCAATATAGAAATATTTGTAGGAAGAAAGAGGCTAGCCAGCAACCCATCCAGGCCTATTCTCTATTTCTTATTATTCATTAAAAGAGTTGCTATCTCTAAGCTATACGATAACAGGCACCACCATTCTGCTTCCGACTTATCAATTTTCGAACCGCCTCATCCTATGTCGATGCTAGTATGGCTGCGCTAAGAGAGGCCTTTGTTCACACTAAAGAATGCACAGCTTTGTTGCACATGAATCAAAACTAACGAAAAAACCCACTGGTTCAACGCTCTCAACAGATATTTCTCCATGGCAACATTTATTTATTGTTGTATCATTTGAAAAACGGAAATTAGTTTAGAATATGTGACCTGTCATTCTGCAAATTCTCCATTCTAATAAACCGGTATTTAAGGATGTGTAGGAACTTGACGCTGTAGAATAGTCTACCTTTCAATCATCAGAAAGTATTTTACTTTGAAACAATTTTTTTTGCCTTGATTTATTCTAACCTTAAAGAGAGATAATCTGTGCTTGTAAAATTGTTAAACAATAACACAGCTATCATCAATTGTCAGTATTTTCTATATAAATGTTTTTCTTCTCCTTTTTGATAAAGAAACATAAACTTGCTTTTTCATTATTCTTCCCTGCAGGAAAATCTAAACAATATAAAAAAATGCAGCCAGTTTTAAAACACAATAAATCCACAGAAAATAAACATCCACGATGAATTAGATGGAGCAAATGATGGATATTTGATACGGCCACAACACCCACACACAAACAAACATTCTCATTGTAGGAAGGTAGTGAAGGAAAAAAATAATTGTAACGCTGGATCTCATCTTAAATTACAGCTGATAAATCGAGAGAAAGAGGAATGAAGAAAAGAATATTGTATAAGAAAAAGGAGAATGAATGAGAGTGAAAGAGAGAGAAAAAGAGAGAGTGGCTTAAAGAGAAAGAAATAGAGAGTGGAAGAGAGAGATAGAGGGAGAGAGAGAAAGGAAAAAGAAACACACAGAGAAAAAGAGAGAATGGAAGAGAGAGAGAAAGAGATAGAAAGAGAGAGCGAGAGAGAGAGAGAGAGAGAGAGAGAGAGAGAGAGAGAGAGAGAGAGAGAGACAGATAGAGTACAGAGACAGAGACAGACAGACAGAGAGACAGATAGAGAAATGGAGAGATAGAGGAATGTGTCTCAATTTCGCGATAAAAAAAAAAAAAACAGAAAAAAAAACAAAAACAACAAAACAAAACAAATGTTTATGTTTGATTCCACCTTCTATCACTCTATGACAAGACATCTTATCCAATCAGCCAAGAGATCCTTCACAGCAATATTGAGGTCTAGAGAAAAGAGTAAAGCTAGCGACATTGTGAGAAAGGTCAGAGGAGAGAGAGAGGAAAGAAAGTTGAGTTTATTAGAAAGGAGGAGAGCAAAGAAAAGAATGAAACGGGCAAAGTGAAAGAAAACAATAACAATAGCTAACGATAAATTATGATGTTTGCAAGAGAAGTGGGGAGTAGCAATATATGTGAATGAAAAGAGAGAGTGAGAGTGAGAAGAAGAAAAAAAAAGGGGGGGGGGGGGGAGGCGTACAAGTAGAAATATAGTGAGCGTGAGGAAAAGTATGTGGAAAAAAACGAAGAGAAAGAGAAAGAAAGCCATAGAAAAAGTGGGAGGGGGTTGAAAAAGCTGGATAGAACCTAGAGGTAAGGAGAGAAATATATATATATATATATATATATATATATATATATATATATATATATATATATATAGAGAGAGAGAGAGAGAGAGAGAGAGAGAGAGACAGACAGACAGACAGACAGACAGACAGACAGACAGACAGACACAGAGAGAGAGAGACAGAGAGAAAGACAGACAGAGAGACAGACAGAGAGAAAGAGAGAGAGAGAGAGAGAGAGAGAGAGAGAGAGAGAGAGAGAGAGAGAGAGAGAGAGAGAGAGAGAGAGAGAGAGAGAGCTAGAGATAAACGGTCCACGATATGCCTGACGGCGCCCAAACATCTTAGACCAAGTGGACCTTTGAGGAGCGTCTTATTACATTGATGAGATCCTGAGAGATGGGGCAAAAATCTCCCTCTGCCATGCTGAACTAACGGCTTGCCAGCAATACCGTCTTTCCTAAGGTCAGAATGATACAGAACAGTTTTTTGAGGTCTGGTTATGTTCCCACATTTTGATCTTATTTGTTAATTTTGTTTTTGTTTTTAATAAGAATTCCTCGTACCGTATTTATTTGACTTTTGTTGGAAATGAAATTTTGAATCATTGCAATGATGTCTTCCTGATAACGAGAGAGCAGTTTATTTTTTTTCCTACGAAGTGAACCTTACAAGGGATTCTGTTCTACATCCAGGTTTTGTTCCAACTGAGCTAAATTGAAGGTACCCATTTTGGGATTTGAGAATCCCTCTCAGCGTTTATGTTTAACTTGGATGAGCAAAAAACAACAGCTGGTGAATTAATACAGTTTTCTAAAGCAATCATTCTTACTTACTTGAATTCCTTACTTCATTAAATTAAAATAATCAATCCGCATTTAAAATAAAGGTTCACCAGATCTAGGGTCATGGACATCACGCTCCCTGCCAGCTCAGAATAGCGAGTGAAATACATCAGGATGAACAGTGGCCGCTGTTGAAATGCCATGGGGTGAAATAAAAATAGAAAGGCTCATATGAAAGAATAACTTAACAGATAGATTTAGAAAGAACGGTGATTAATCTGAGTGTTTCTCAGAATACAATCAATGTCTAGATTCTGAATGCCAAAAAAAGTCGAGAAAAAATGAGGGGGTTCGAGGAGAAGTTAAAGAGAAGAAAAAAAAAGAGATGAAGAGGGAAATAGATAGATAGATGGATAGAGAGAAAGAGAAAGAGAGAACGAAAGAGAGAGAGAGAGAGAGAGAGAGAGAGAGAGAGAGAGAGAAAGAGACAGAGACAGAGAAAGAGAGAGAATGGAAGAGACTTAAATATGAATGGTAAATGCAATTTTCTTCCTCCAACATTAAGCGTAACTTTCAACAGTTCTTCAATTGAGGGCACGAGCTGGAAGAGAATGACCGACAGAAAACCTAACGGCCTAACTGTAAGTCAAGGGTTTAAACTTTCTCCCTGCAGCATTAACCTCTGACCTCTAGTATGGTTGGAGACCTGTCCAGAGACACTAGTTATAACTGTTTCCGGTAGGGTTACAGGCTTCATGAAGCCACAGAGACACGGAGACTTTCTGGTTGGGTTACAGGCTTCATGAAGCCACAGAGACACGGAGACTTTCTGGTTGGGTTACAGGCTTCATGAAGCCACAGAGACACGGAGACTTTCTGGTTGGGTTACAGGCTTCATGAAGCCACAGAGACACGGAGACTTTCTGGTTGGGTTACAGGTTTCATGAAGCTACAGAGACACGGAGACTTTCTGGTTGGGCTACAGGCTTCATGAAGCCACAGAGACACGGTGACTTTCTGGTTGGGTTACAGGCTTCATGAAGCCACAGAGACACGGAGACTTTCTGGTTGGGTTACAGGCTTCATGAAGCCACAGACAGAGACTTTCTGGTGGAAACTTGATTCTCCGCGAATTCTTTTCATTGCGACGTAGACTTTAAAAGAAAGGATGGATTAACATTTTCAAAACCTCCACTACGCATGAAATATTTTTAGGGTCACAAATTACACAAAATGGGGAAACTGAGATAAGCGAAATAAATTCTGGAATGTGGTTTAATTATAATTTAAACGGCTTACACGTTGTTTTTTTTTATGAAACTAAAATTGTAAAGAGACCAATCGTTTATTTAAGTGTTAAGTGTCTTTATGTGCTGAAGAAGAATCCATTCTATTTCCATCACACAGAGAGTCTTATTGAAGACACTTATCTTGTCCATCATACAGAGAGTCTTATTGCAGACATTTATCTTGTCCATCATACAGAGAGTCTTATTGCAGACATTTATCTTGTCCTCTCTACCGAAGCAGCTTGACGGTGCCGACTTGTAGAGGGAGAGAGAACAACTTTTACTCGCCTCGAAAACTTTAGAAAAATAGAAGTCTCTGTTTACTTAATGCCCAACACTCAGTTAGATCTTTCTTTTTTTTTCATGCTTTTTGTCTTCTTTTCATTTCTTGAATCTCACAAGTTTGTTGGAGAGAAAAAGAAATTGAAACCACAAGAATCAGGAAAACATAAATATAGGTAAATAGCAATACCACAAAAAAAAACCAAAAAAAAAAAAAAAACAACTAATAACAACAAACAGGCAAACAAACAAAACAAAACAACTAACAACAACAATGACAAGAAACACCACCACCACCATCACCAACAACAACGGTAAGAACATCAACACCTCATGGCACCTACCAACGCGCCCTTCTGACAGGATGTCCTTGTTCCTAAGTTCGAGATAAAGCAGCGGCGACCTCACTCCAACACTCCAGCTGCAGATCTACTCCACAGAGGGTTCGCATACCATACAGATTTTGAGCGAAAAAAAATCTAATTACTTTTAATCTACTGAAAACCAGCAGTCATTTTTCCAACTCAAAGATTACAGTAATGTTAAAAAGTGTAAAACTATAAAAGTCTTTTTTTGTTGTTGTTGATGGAGTTTTGGACACAGACTGCGGTATTCTTGGAATGATGATGCCTGCTATCAAACAAGTCTGCTTTCCAGCTGAGATATGAATCCACAACAAAGACAAAATAACAAAACTAAAGAAAACAACCGACAAGAACACAGAGCGAAAGCATCAATAAATGCTAAAAAAAAAAACCAACCAAATTTAATTAATTTATTTCCATCAACTCCCAATTCTTCAGTGTCAGTTTTTGTGTTGATTTTCTGTGGATATATTTTTCTTTTGTAAAAACCAATTTACAATCAGATTTGTCCATGCCTGGAGAAAAAAATTGAGAGGCAATCGATGTTGAGAGAGGGGGAGAGAGAGAGAGAGAGAGAGAGAGAGAGAGAGAGAGAGAGAGAGAGAGAGAGAGAGAGAGAGAGAGAGAGAGAGGGAGGGAGGGAGAGACAGAGAAAGAGAGAGGGAGGGAGAGACAGAGAAAGAGAGAGGGAGAGAGAGAGAGTGAGAGAGAGAAAGAGAAAGAGAGAGGGAGGGAGACAGAGAGTGAGAGAGAGAAAGAGAAAGAGAGAGGGAGCGAGAGAGAGAAAGAAAAAGAAGCAGAGAGAAAGATAAAAGAGAGATAGGAGGGAGTAAGAAAGAAAGCATACAACAGAGCCAACCATTTAACCAAACAATCGAGCTGATTGAATGGTACTATGGATTTCAGATTCCGTCGCCCAACAAACTGCCTATCTCAAAAAACTTTCAAGTGAAGCGACCAACATTTCTTTTTAACTTCATCCGAGAATTATCCCATAAAACTTGTTACCTTCTAATTGAAGGTAGATTTTTTTCAAACCGCCAGGCCAGTTGATTGAGTCTGACGGAGGAGCTGCTAACCTCAATCAAGGAGAGTCATTCTCCTGACGGACGGCATACCAGTGCGAGGGAGAGTACCGGCTTGACCTGGCATCATGTCTCCCCCCCCCTCCCCACCCCCAGCCATCAAGCTCCAGCCCTCCCAGATGAGAGTCATTTCTGGTCCGATTCCTTTCAATTATTAAGACGTGGTCGTTGAGGGCAGGCGGGTGGCGGGTGGCGGGTCCAGGATGGGAGCAGTCAACTGGTATCAGCTGAACAAATCTCCTCATGGCTGACACCGTGCGTTTTCAAAAAAAAAAAAAGTAAAAAGTATTTGATGTCCTTTGTATCGTCTTTCATTATCTTTTAAAATTAAAATACGGTATTATAATATTCTCGACGTGTAGTGAGATTTGATCCTCTGTCAGGTTGTAAAATCTTTAATTTGTCACTTTCTCGACGTCTCGTGTGACATCTCGAGGAATTAAGTTACCCTCATTCTCCGAGGGTCGTGACGCTCAGATTAAAGATCTCAGGTGCGGGTATCCAAACCCGAGATCTCTCCAGGCCGCCGGTTTAAGTGCTGTGATTATTATTTCATTCTGGCCTGATTGGTATCTTAGGTTATCTAGCACTTCACCCAAGTTTTGCTCTCCGGGTTTCTTTCTTCTTCTGTCGCATTACTTGATATGTTGAACAAAGATACCTTTCGTGTACAGAGTCAGGGCTATAAAAAAGATCACAAATTTGTAGATTTCACTTCATACAAATCTGCCGCGATCTCTAGACAAAATTTTATTCATTGCAAAATATTAACATTTTCTCTGAATAGATGTTATAAGAAATAAAACATGATAAAATATATACTATGTAGAATGCTGAAGTTTGTGAGAGACAGGGTGCTAGTATGCTTGAGTTGTGTAAGTGCTCCATCAACACTAATACTTATTTATTATAATGATTAACAGATCTATGGGAGGCTGAATCCATCCAGTGGAAGATAATTCGGATCAATACAAAGTACAATCTGAACAGCCGCACTCTACCAAAAAAGTCTGTGGAAGCTAAATTATCTTTGCTCTTTAGATAAAGAAAATTTTCGCGCCAATCTTATAAAAGTACGCCCTGTGTATAATTTAAGGAAACACGTCAGAATAAATTACTGTAATGTCATACAGAACTATCTTGGCTTGCAGCGTTTCTTGATAATAATTATTGTGAAAAATAAAGATTCTAATATTGCCTTATGTTAAATATTGACCATATAAAACAATAGATTTATAACCACCAACTCGACAATGTCCGGGCATAAAACTTTGATTATACTATCTTGAACTATCCAGGTAGAGTTTTATCATGCACTGCAGTGTTTTGTAGGAACATAAATTCAGTACTGTATTTTCAGAATGTTTTTAACTTTTATTTTTGTAATATTGTGTGTGTGTATGTGTGTGTTGCTGAAGAATTATATACCTTCAACAAATTCCTTTACTATTTTGAGGCTCTTCTAAACCCGTTCTTTGGTTCACCGTCCTGAGACCGCCTGATTGCTCAGCGATCCAGAAGCTTCTCGGAACAGGCCGACACTAACACTGCTTCAAATCAAGTATGGTCACTGGACTCATCGCAAGTCGAGCTTCGAGATTCAAGATGCCGTTGTCGAAATGTGGAGAGATTTCAAGTTGATCGAGTTGTGACCATATATTGTAATATATTGCAAGACAGAGATAGATAGATAGATAGGTAGATAGATAGATAGATAGATAGATAGATAAATAGATAGATAGATAGATAGATAGATAGATAGATAGATAGATAGATAGATAGATAGATAGATAGATAGATAGATAGATAGATAGAGAAGAAGCGAGGGAGAGAGAGAGTGAGAAAGAGAGAGAGAGGGAGGGAGGGAAAGAGAGAGAGAGAGAGAAGAAGAAGAAGAAGAAGAAGAAGAAGAAGAAGAAGAAGAAGAAGAAGAAGAAGAAGAAGAAGAAGAAGAAGAAGAAGAAGAAGAAGAAGAAGAAGAAGAAGAAGAAGAAGAAGAATAAGAAGAAGAAGAAGAAGAAGAAGAAGAAGAAGAAGAAGAAGAAGAAGAAGAAGAAGAAGAAGAAGAAGAAGAAGAAGAAGAAGAAGAAGAAGAAGAAGAAGAAGAAGAAGAAGAAGAAGAAGAAGAAGAAGAAGAAGAAGAAGAAGAACACAAAGATAGTGATCAATAGATGCAGAGAGACAGACATGAAGACTTGGGAAAAAATATAAAAAAAAAATCAAAGAAAGAGACATAAATTCAGAAGAAAATTGAACACTAGAGAAAAGTTATGAAATGATTATGACTAAATCAAACAACTAGTGCGGGCTTGCCTGGTCCCTTGAACAGGTCTAAAGTCTCAAGCATCTGGTCTGTGAACTCTACCTGATGATGTTTGCCTGGGGAGAAGATGCTGCTCCAGACATTACTACATCAATCTCCTTCAATTTGGAGTTGAAGGAAATAAATTTCGCACAAGTACAGATTCTAATTCTCGCAGAACTCGACTAAATATCCTCAAGTACATGGGACTAAATGTCTGTCGTGGTCCATATGTCTGATTCACACACTCAGGTGATTGCCACAAACACTGGGTTCCGACTTAATCTTGTTCCTATCGTAGCGGCGCCGTGTTTACTCCTGTTGAAATAATCCAATAGAAACTAAGAATAATATGTTTGTTTTACCAGTCCATCACTTACAGCACTCTGAGGTTCGGTATTTGTTAATGGCGATGATGGAGATTGGATGGAAAGGGAGGGGGTGGTGAGCACTTTATCCCCCACCGATGCAAGAGAGAGATAAAGAGAAAGAGAGGGAGGGAAAGAGAGGGAGAGAGGGAGAGAGAGAGAGAGAGAGAGAGAGAGAGAGAGAGAGAGAGAGAGAGAGAGAGAGAGAGAGAGAGAGGGAAAAAGAGACAAAGAGGAGGAAAGAACAGGAGAGATAAAGAGAGAGAAGGGGAGAGAGAAAGAGAGAAGGAAAGAACAGGAAAGATAAAGCGAGAGAGAGATGGAGAGAGAAAGAGAGAAAGAGAGATAAAGAGAGTGGGAGAGAGAGAAAGAGAGGAGGAAATAACAAGAGAGATAAAGAGAGAGGGGGGAGAGAGAAAGAGAGGAGGAAAGAACAGGAGAGATAAAGAGAGAGAGAGAGAGAGAGAGAGAGAGAGAGAGAGAGAGAGAGAGAGAGAGAGAGAGAGAGAGAGAGAGAGAGAGAGAGAGAGAGAGAGAGAGAGAGAGAGAGAGAGAGAGAGAGAGAGAGAGAGGGAGGAAAGAACAGGAGAGATAAAGAAATTATGTTTTACTGAACAGAAAGAAGATGTAGTGCAAAAGTTTTACCTTTCTCTTCAAAGTTTAAGTTTTCTTTGGAAAATCAAATTCTCCCAATTCATAAAGCTGAAGCTTTTCTCAAAGACATGACTCAGATCCAATGAACTAGAGGGAGTTTCACTTGGTCTCGCAATGGTCAAGTCTTGGACAAGAGATTAGCAGATGCTGGTACATGTCAGAGATTGTCACTTCTTTCAGACTTCATACAACTTCGAGAAGATGCACGTCATACAGCATTTACTGTTATGTTTTTTCTAATACTTGGTTTTACTCTGTTTACTGTCTCCATATCTGAAAACGCTATGTGTTATTTTACCACATTTTTTAAATCTTTACTTTTAAACCATTTTCACTGTCGACATATTTATTGATGTAAGATGTAGAAAAATGAGCAATCTATAATTAATGCTACAAATGTTATTTGCATTTCGTCACATGCTATTCTTTGATATGACTGAGTCTGTGAGGATTAAAACTGTTTGTATACATGTACTTGAAAATGTTTCGCAACACATTTTTTGCATATAGCAATATACAATTATTCATCAGTTTTGTTTGGTCTGGCCCTTGAAGCTTGAGGCAGACGTAAGCGATCAATTCTAATGGGAGCAGTTCACGTTTGTCGGTGTCAAGTCTTTAGAAAGTACACGTAGTCGAGGTGAGTGACCCTGCGCCTCTTGCACTCACCTCTAGAGTCTTTAGATTCCGACGGACGTTAAGGTCTCTTGAACATGTCCTCAAGCCTGAGAGAGGGAAAGGCTAGTAGAGAGTGTGCGAGAGACTTTAAGAAAGAGAGAGTGATTAACAGACAGAAAGACTTTCAAGGACAGAGATAAGGAGGTAAAAAACCAAAGAAAAAGAAACCGAAGGGTATAGAGAAGACAAAGAGGCAGATAGAGAAAACAAAAACACAGAGAGACAAACACCCCCCATAGAAAGAGAGAGAGAGAGAGAGAGAGAGAGAGAGAGAGAGAGAGAGAGAGAGAGAGAGAGAGAGAGAGAGAGAGAGAAAGAGAGAGATAAAGAGAGAGAGACAAAGAGATAAAGAGAGAGAGAGAGAGAAAGAGAGAGAGAAAGAGAGAGAGAGAAAGAGAGAGAGAGAAAGAGAGAGAGAGAGAGAGAGAGAGAGAGAGAGAACAGATACAGTGCCAGAGAGTGAATGCTAACGAGAGATACGGGATGATGACACCCGTAGACTCTCTCTCTCTCTCTCTCTCTCTCTCTCTCTCTCGCACTCTCTTTCTCTCTCTCTCTCTCTCTCTCTCTCTCTCTTCTCTCTCTCTCTTTCTCTCTCTCTCGCACTCTCTTTCTCTCTCTCTCTCTCTCTCTCTCTCTCTCTCTCTCTCTCTTCAAGACTGAAAACATTTGAAAACACACGAGTCTATAAATACATGTACCTGAGGGTGAGATTTGAACCTATTCCTTCTAGCACATCTACCGCCAGCACAGACCCACACCCCACTGATGTGAATGATCCTATTCCTTCTAGCACATCTACCGCCAGCACAGACCCACACCCCACTGATGTGAATGAACCTATTCCTTCTAGCACATCTACCGCCAGCACAGACCCACACCCCACTGATGTGATGATCCTATTCCTTCTAGCACATCTACCGCCAGCACAGACCCACACCCCACTGATGTGAATGATCCTATTCCTTCTAGCACATCTACCGCCAGCACAGACCCACACCCCACTGATGTGAATGATCCTCTTCCTTCTAGCACATCTACCGCCAGCACAGACCCACACCCCACTGATGTGAATGAACCTATTCCTTCTAGCACATCTACCCCCAGCACAGACCCACACCCCACTGATGTGAATGAACCTATTCCTTCTAACACATCTACCGCCAGCACAGACCCACACCCCACTGATGTGATGATCCTATTCCTTCTAGCACATCTACCGCCAGCACAGACCCACACCCCACTGATGTGAATGAACCTATTCCTTCTAGCACATCTACCGCCAGCACAGACCCACACCCCACTGATGTGAATGAACCTATTCCTTCTAGCACATCTACCGCCAGCACAGACCCACACCCCACTGATGTGAATGAACCTATTCCTTCTAGCACATCTACCGCCAGCACAGACCCACACCCCACTGATGTGAATGAACCTATTCCTTCTAGCACATCTACCGCCAGCACAGACCCACACCCCACTGATGTGAATGAACCTATTCCTTCTAGCACATCTACCGCCAGCACAGACCCACACCCCACTGATGTGAATGAACATCAGAAGAGACTGTCGTTCTGAATTTTGACTATCACTTTCACACCTGGATCAGACTGACATAGACACCGCTACATCTTCATTTCTGTTTCACACTGTTTCCTGTGTGCCATGCCCGGCCGTAACTTGTTCTGTTTAAAATGTTAGCAGGAGGTTCCATATTCCCTTTTTTTATTTTCTTAACGAAAAGAAGAAGTTAAAGATAACTTCGAGTTACAAAAGGATTTTTTGAAGACCATAAGAGCTTCCAACCACACAACAAGCACTACTGGTTAAAATCCAGTTATGGCCTAAGCTAAGCGTCTGAATACTGTCTTTCCGTCTCGTTTGACGTAAAGAAATCTCGGGAAAAGACCAAGGCCCCAGGTTATCTCCGGTTACAGTTCTGGAGTTATTATCATTACATTTGCATTCCGGCATACTCGAGGCAAAGCTCAAAACTCTAAGCTTAGAAAACGAGAGACCGAGACAATGGACAACAAAACTTAATTCTCCTCTTTCTTCTAGGTACTGAGGTGTCCAGAGAAAGCCGCACTCCACACTCCACACTCCACACTCCGCACTCCACAGTCCTCCAGTCCTCACCAAGGATTCTCCCTGTGTGAAAGCCGCACTCCACAGTCCTCCAGTCCTCACCTAGGATTCTCCCTGTGTGAAAGCCGCACTCCACCTCCAGTCCTCACCTAGGATTCTCCCTGTGTGAAAGCCGCACTCCACAGTCCTCCAGTCCTCACCTAGGATTCTCCCTGTGTGAAAGCCGCACTCCACCTCCAGTCCTCACCTAGGATTCTCCCTGTGTGAAAGCCGCACTCCACCTCCAGTCCTCACCTAGGATTCTCCCTATGAAGTCAGGTGCACAAAGGTTCTATAGCAGAACTGTCAAAGGAGACACATAGAGCGTTTTAAATCTCATACGTTTAATTATTAACCCTCCCTCTCCCCAGCAGGTGTTTCCCTCTCGTACCTGTATCACAGGATGTTCCCATGTTCCACCTGATGGAACCAGATGCTTCAAGATGCCTTGAAGTGAAATTAAAAAAAAATTAAATAAAAAAAAATGTCGTCGAAATAAAATATTTTAATTAAAATTGTCGGAAACATAAACTTAATGACGAAACCAGTGACATGAATTTTTGTCTAGTAGGACAGTATATCCAGAGATGCACTGTGGTATCTGTTATAATTTATTATACGATATTCATGAATGGCCACACAAGTACAAGAGTAAAGTTTCTTAAACCACAGAGATATTGTGGGATTGGGGGGGGAGGAAACGATTTTCGTATAAGTTAGAATAATAGCGTCAAGTGCAGTCTGGAAAGATGAAGGGAATGCTTAGAGATAGATGAAACAATCAAGGAGAACCAAGCATAAACACTGTCTATTACCTTTTCCTTATATTTTATGACGTAAGCTCTCCTGCAGGTCTAGATTTTTGCAGAGTCCAACACCACAAGATGCCGGTACTGTAACCATCTCTTTTCGGTAACTTTCCTTCTCCTAAATTTTCTCGTGGATTCTCCTTTGGTAAAAAAAATTCCTAGGTCTTTTGTTGAAGTATGGTGTACATTTTTAAAACTGAGGAAGTACGGAGCCCTTCTGCTAGATTACAGCATAACTCTCTTCCATCATGGATGCCTGGATACATCTTACGTCACATCGCATCAGTGGGTTATCAAAGACGTTCAAACAATTTTTTCCGGAATAATTAGAATACTTACCCTTATCGTTGTTGAAAGTGTGTATCTTCCCAATATCCATTTAACTCAGCCAGTTTTGACGGCTAGTTCTTTCTTTATCGTATACAAAGAAAAGGGGAATAAACGCAATAAATTATTGGTTAAAACCCAGCTTACGGTTGAAAATAGAGGATTAACTAAAATGGTCTATGGGCACTGAAGGGGGAGTGAGGTGAAATGTATTAAACAAACATGTTGAAAAGCACTGTGTTTTCATGCCTCATTACTTCTTTAGATGGAACAATTATCTTCATCTTTTTTTGTGACTCCATCCTTGTCCCTACCCATACATTCAACCACACATCACCGGTCTAAGATCCGTGTCTTGAGAACGAACGATAAAGTAATCATTATAGATACCGAGACCGACACACGATCATAGTACAGCCAACACCAGGGGTCTCGAGTCCAGCAGGCTTTGTTGTTGTTGTCTACTCTGTAAATCATAGTACAGCCAACACCAGGGGTCTCGAGTCCAGCAGGCTTTGTTGTTGTTGTCTACACTGTAAATCATAGTGCAGCCAACACCAGGGGTCTCGAGTCCAGCAGGCTTTGTTGTTGTTGTTGTTGTTGTTGTTGTTGTTGTTGTTGTTTGTCTACACTGTAAATCATAGTACAGCCAACACCAGGGGTCTCGAGTCCAGCAGGCTTTGTTGTTGTTGTCTACACTGTAAATCATAGTACAGCCAACACCAGGGGGCTCGAGTCCAGCAGGCTGTGTTGTTGTTGTTGTTGTCTACACTGTAAATCCAGTGATGCTGTTTTGTTGTTGTTGTCTACACTGTAAATCCAGTGATGCTGTGTTGTTGTTGTCTACACTGTAAATCCAGTGATGCTGTGTTGTTGTTGTCTACACTGTAAATCCAGTGATGCTGTGTTGTTGTTGTTGTTGTCTACACTGTAAATCCGGTGATGCTGTGTTGTTGTTGTTGTCTACACTGTAAATCCAGTGATGCTGTGTTGTTGTTGTCTACACTGTAAATCCAGTGATGCTGTGTTGTTGTTGTTGTTGTCTACACTGTAAATCCAGTGATGGTGTGTTGTTGTTGTTGTCTACACTGTAAATTCAGTGATGCTGTGTTGTTGTTGTTGTTGTCTACACTGTAAATCCAGTGATGCTGTGGAGTGTACTACCCGCATTAATCCGTGTAATAATGATCTTTACTGCCTGATAGAGCTGGCCCACAACACACAGAGATCTCACACAAATAAAAACTCCATAGGCCAGGTAGAGAAAAGGACTTTAAATGAAGAGATTATAACCCATGCGTGTACTTGTGTGTGTCTGTGTGTGTGGAAGAGAAAGATAGATAATTAGATAGGTGGAGAGGCAGAGAGAATGGTAGATAGATAGATAGATAGATAGATAGATAGATAGATAGATAGATAGATAGATAGATAGATAGATAGATAGATAGATAGAGGTGTGTGAATATCTAGCATAATTATCTATTATAGTTCCTGTATTAACTCCAGGTTTTCTTCACAAAGTTCTCTCTAACTACTGAGCCTTGAAACTTCCCATTTTATCGAACACTATTCATGTACCTACACTGCCCGAACTCACCAAGATATATCATAGTTTACGACTATTTAAGAGATATGCCTTAAGTTTGAATTTTTCTCCCAGTTTTGATTGCTTCACCTGTCTCAGATACCCGCTTCTTTCTATCTTCCATAAACTGACCGCAGGGTTCAGCAGCCGGTACTAGTTGTAATGATAAAAGTATTGGTATTTTCTAATGCTTCAAACATCATGAAGCGGGATCCTCAAACCACTTTCCCTCCTTCTTCTAGGCGCAAACACACACTGTTTTCCCCGTTGTCTACTACACTATAAGAGCTCCTCCAACACTGATCGCGAATAAATCATGATTGTCCCGAGACTGGATTGACCACTTCAATAATCACCTGCCCTGAAATCAAAGCCATCGCGGTCAGTAGCTCTGATCATTAGACCAGGTCTAGCCTTGACCAATGACCGTCCGGTCCACTGGCCTCATGAATATTTCCTTGTTGTGAGTCACTGGGAGTGAAACAATGGCTTTAGAATATACTGCTAGGGTGGGGCCTGGATAGGCGCGCGCGGGGGGTCCGGGGGGCGAGATTAGGTGCTCTATCATGCATATAAGGTAAGCGAAGACAACCAAGTGTTACAGGGCACATAAAATGCAAATCTTTGTCTAATTAGTGGTTGTTTGAATATTTAGAGGCATTGAGACATAATGACGCGGGAGGATATTTTATAGACTACAGGATTTGGAGAACTAACAAAGAATTGGAAGAGAAATAGAGATAGAGAGAAAGAGAGAGAGAGAGAGAGAGAGAGAGAGAGAGAGAGAGAGAGAGAGAGAGAGAGAGAGAGAGAGAGAGAGAGAGAGAGAGAGAGAGAGAGAGAGAGAGAGAGAGAAAGAGGGAGAGAGAGAGAGAGAGGGAGAGGGAGAGAGAGAGAGAGAGAGAGAGAGAGAGAGAGAGAGAGAGAGAGAGAGAGAGAGAGAGAGAGAGAGAGAGAGAGAGAGAGAGAGAGAGAGAGAGAGAGAGAGACAGACAGACAGAGACAGTGGCTTATACCGTGGACTTAATCACACTACCAATCAAGCCTTTTCAGCTGTGTATATTTTATCTATACATAATGAGAGAGCAAAAGAATAAGTTTAAAAAAAGATAATGAGGTAGAGTGGCGGCGATGAGAATAAAATAAGGGAAGGCAAAGAAAAAAAACAAAGGAATAAAAGTGAGAAAACCGCAATGCATAGAATGTTGATTTTTTTTTTTTTTTTGTAATATAAAGGCAGATGGTTTTAGATAAGAACTATATGAACAAAAATTCACGCAGGAAAAATAAATTTGATTCATGTTTTGAACTGATAACAGAAGAGACATGATAAGTTGATAGCTGCCTTTATAAAACGATGATCATCCGTTTGATCTTCATTCGCTAAAAATACTAGAAATGGACCTTGAGCAAATCGTTCTTTTTTTCTTTTAAATCATGAGTAATACTTTATCAAATTAGTAGATAAAAGCTTACCCCGTTTTTTTTATATTATGAGTGTTACACCAAGCCTCCCCTGCTCCTGCTAAGCTGGTTAAAACTGTGACAGTGATGGCACACTTCGACCTCACTACACCCATCTGTGTTGGCCCTGAAGCGTGGTCGTTACCCGCATAGCCACCAATTAAAATCTTTCAGTACATCTGTTGCCATCAATATAAACTTCTTTATACGTTTTTAACGATTATCAATGAAAGCCATTTCGCCGATTTACAAACCACCACAGTTATAAACTCAGCCTTGGACACAACTTGTTATATCATCATAACTACGTCAATTATTCTCATTGTAACTAGATCAACCACTTTCCTCATAATAACCATCAAAATTACCTAATTAGGTTATAATCTTCACCTCAACCACCGCTTTCATCTTCAGCACTAACATCATCACCACCACCACCACCACCACCACAATCATCATCATTATCAATGCCATATCACTACAACCGACATTGCAATTATCATGTTCATGATCATGATCGCATCATCATACCACATCACTACAACCTATATTGCAGCCACTGCTGTTCTCATAATCATCATCATACCACATCACTACAACCTATATTGCAGCCACTGCTGTTCTCATAATCATCATCATACCACATCACTACAACCTATACTGCAGCCACTGCTGTTCTCATAATCATCATCATACCACATCACTACAACCTATATTGCAGCCACTGCTGTTCTCATAATCATCATCATACCACATCACTACAACCTATATTGCAGCCACTGCTGTTCTCATAATCATCATTATACCACATCACTACAAACTATACTGCAGCCACTGCTGTTCTCATAATCATCATCATACCACATCACTACAACCTATATTGCAGCCACTGCTGTTCTCATAATCATCATCATACCACATCACTACAACCTATATTGCAGCCACTGCTGTTCTCATAATCATCATTATACCACATCACTACAACCTATACTGCAGCCACTGCTGTTCTCATAATCATCATCATACCACATTACTACAACCTATATTGCAGCCACTGCTGTTCTCATAATCATCATCATACCACATCACTACAACCTATATTGCAGCCACTGCTGTTCTCATAATCATCATTATCGTCATCACCAACATCACTAATCATCACTAACATCGTCACAACACCACAGTCCATATCTAAGAGATGGGTATTATCGCCATCAAAATCACCGGTTATTATGATACAGCAAACAAAACGCAAAAACAAAAGTAAAAAAATTGAGAATAAAATGGGACAAGGAAGACGAAAAAATACAATAAACGTACAGAAATACTAATTGACTGAGTACAATGTACCTTTTGATAATTGTCTTCGTTTTATCTCTTTTCTTGACATGTTTTCTCTCTATGCGCCAGCCTGAAAATCTGAGCATAATGTCTGCACATTAGACACAATTAATGAGTTGTCAGATCTGTACTTACTGGTCTGATTACTGGTGACCAAGACACACCTCACACATACAATACTCAGAGATGTTCTAATAATAGTGCTATCAGTAGAACATCTATGCAGATACTCGACATTCTTGCTGTTTGATGTGACCGGTGACGTACCTACTTTAACATGATGGTAAAACCAAAAAACTGGGCATTAACTTTAGGGAAAATTCAAACTTCCCTCAGTTGAAAAAAGACTTCGTTTATACACTTGCGCATTGTTTTGAACAGCACATTTTACTTGAGGCAAGACACAGAAATGTTAGTTGAAAAATGAAGCCTAGATGTATGTATGTCTAAGGAAAACTAATTTTTTTTAATGTAGACAAGAGGCTTCCACAAATTTCTTTTTCCTCTACTGTGAGCAGTACTGCAATTATCGGCCTCACCTCCTGACGAGGATTCGAAAGATAAAGATCGATACCGAAAAATAGCTAATTCTGTATAAAATTATTTTAATATCTTTCTAAATGCTGGTTTTAAGGCTATAGAATGTCTATACAACAGTTCCTATTATTTGAACTTTTACGATAATTTGGATTAACAGAATAATAAATAATTTGCGATTTTCACAAAATTAGTTCTCGATTCTTATATTAAGAAAAGACAAGAAAAGCTCCTGGTTTGCTAGACCTTAAGCCAAGATGATAATGGACAGACTGGTGAAACAAGGAACGGATGAACTGAAAGACATTCTGAAGGGCAGGACACAGCCACCACGGGATGAATACGGCAGAAGACAAGGTTCTCCTTGTGAAACCCATAGGCTGCAGAGACTGAGGACATGCAAACTTGCTGGTTCAGTCAAAACTCCTTCTGTTTCACGTCTTAACCACGAATTAAAAAGGTAAAATAGAAATTGAAACTAGAATCCAGTTGAATTCTATTATATTTTTATGGTTAATTGGGATCCTTATAGGTCTATAATAGCTTCCCAAATTCAGTTTTATAGAATCTTGAAACTTTTTAATGCAATAGATTTTTTATAAGGTTTAAGTCTTTTTTGTACTTCTGGTCTTTATTGTTTTACGATATTGCAAACTACGATGTCATTTAATATCCCATGGATAATCAATAAAACATGCGTTCTATATTTTAATTTTACCTAATTTACGACCCAGCACATACTTAAAAACGGCAAGTATTTTTATTTCTTCCATAAGTTCTCTCATATCTTGAAACACTATCAATCTCCTGAAAATGCTGAATAAAACAATGTTACGTCACTCTGAACAGTCTAGGCTTACAGTTAGACTGTCAAAACAAGGGGAGCTAATAGTCTGTGATTGCTACTCGTCAGGTGAGAGTGAGCAACACCTGTCAGGCTCTGACAGTGATAGAGTTGTAGTTCCTAGTTGCTAGTTGCTCGACACCTTTGTTGCAAAAATCATCCAAGACCTAAAGCAACATCTTCGTGCAAACAGCAAAACGAATAGAATGCAAGTAGAAAACTAAATTTGAGGAATGTTGAAAGAAATGCGACTACAAGTAGGAGCCAGCTTGATGGCTTTATGTCATGCAGGTAAGTTTTTTTTTTCTTATTTTTTTTTTGTTGAAAAGAAGATCTAAATTTATCTACAAGAACAGCTGCTCATGTCGTAAATTTTCCTCGACCTTCAGAAATACCGTCATGCGATTGATTGTTTTTTGTTTTATTTTTTTAAACGCGGTCCTCCTCGCTGCTAGGGTCTCCTCACGCAGCAGCTCTAGACTGGCGTCAGCAGCCCAGCTCTAGCATGCGCGTGAGGAGACCCTAATGGAATATAATGTTATGATGCAAATCCCGTGAGCTGTGACGCAAAGCTTCGTGCACGGTCTAATCTTATAGGATTAGAATGGGAGTTAGGGGACCGTACGGGCATGAGTTGTCACGATACAAAGTGTCAGCTAACACAAAATCTTGGTCGGTTATACAAATGTGTACTCCAAGAGGCTGAAAACTCTAGACAATGTTAAGGTCTACATGGACAAAAGTCTTAAATCTGCTGAGTTTGAGCGGCAGTGACGGTTACTAGTTATTGTTTTAGATTTTCGTCCTCTAAGAGTTTTGGTACTCTGCTCGGAGGCCATGTAGTAAAAGTTGTGGGAGAAAATTACAGCAGGTTTTCCAAGTCTGCAAGTTATGTGGAGATAGAATACCCGGCAGTATCTGGTAAAACGGTGAAGTTAGAAGTTATAGAATTCACTTGTCAAGCAGCTTCAAGGCAGCGGTTTTGGTTAGGTATGGAATACAAACTGGCTTTATTCCGCTAGCTCTATGTCTGTCTTGTTGAGGTAGAGTTGCCCGTTCTCCAAACCTTGAGGCAACCATCTTTATCTAAAAAATGTGCAATCTAAGGCAACGGATTAAACTGCTGAATGGCTGTCTCAAAAAAATCATAATTATACAGGTACAGGTAGATAGATAGATAGGTAGGTTAATGAGTAGCCAGTAAGAAGATAGGACACAGAGAGATATATAGATTAAGGAGGGTAAAAGGATAGGCAGATAAGTAGATAGATAGCTAGATAGATAAACATATATATAGAAGATCTTACCTTAAATTCTCTGCATACTACATTTCTGTTTCAAGCGTAAGATCTTCTATATCTATGAAATGCTCCCACAGTTGAGCACTCTTATCAATTATTCCAACTTATCTTCAAACTAGATAAACATATATCTACATATATGTATATATGTATATATAGACAGAGAAAGAGAGAGAGAGAGAGAGAGAGAGAGAGAGAGAGAGAGAGAGAGAGAGAGAGAGAGAGAGAGAGAGAGAGAGAGAGAGAGAGAGAGAGAGAGGCAGACAGACAGACAGAGACAGAGAGAGACAAAGACAGAGAGAGACAGAGTGAAACAGAGAGAAAGAAAGAAAAAGAGACAGTCAGGCAGACACAGAGAGACAGAGACAGAGGGAGACAGAGAGAGAGAAAGAGAGTATGTGTGTGTGTGTGTGTGTGTGTGAGAGAGAGAGAGAGAGAGAGAGAGAGAGAGAGAGAGAGAGAGAGAGAGAGGTGGGCAGTTCTATTAGTCTATTCTATTAAGATCATTCAAAAATAACGTTTAGAAACGTCAAATAATAACTTTCTGCTCTCTATGCTGGCATACAATAAAAGCTCTTTACTCTTTAAGTAGTACACGTATAAATTTTTTGAATGATTTAGGAAGGCTTACTACAAAAAGCTAGTAACGGAGGAAGAGAAGATCCGTGTTCATGTGTGAAAACTACACAACATAGTAACATAATTAATGACCTTGTGTTTTATAGAGCTGGTTACACCAGGAGAGCCCTGGTTTATGGCTCCTTCATGTTCCGTCTATTGACATTACATCATAATGTGGTGGTCACTTCACCAGTTTTATGGTGACCATTAGACCAGTTATGATCTTTGATGTGTTTGTCGATCTGTATGGCAGGGCGGCCTAACCCATCCCTGATGAACGAATGTCACACCACACCGCTTGCTTCCTTTCCTCTGCGTTAGGTGTTCAAATATATCGTTTTCCTCAGCGAATAACTGAATCAATTGTTTTTCGCTGGAGGAGTCATGCTTTTGACACATCTAGCGCAGGTTTAACTGATTGATCCTATCTTGGTATAGCTCATCGACAGAAAATTGATCGCAAAATTCTTCCCTTACGAGCAGTCCATCTAACTTGGACAAAGCACATTGTTTAGGACTTGAAACATAACGCAACAGGACTTCCGGGGACCAAACTTGCAGCACATATGTCTTGTAGCTCTCAGGGCTCTCTCTCTAAACACTTGGCGTCTCCTCATCGTTAAGAAATCCAGCAGATTTATAACTCTCACATTGTCTGTAATCTCTTGAAATACGATGATCAAGCGTGATGTTTGAAAAAAGATGTTACAGATCCCAGGGGTTCTAAAAACGTCCAGAGAGCCCAAATCTAAGAACTATATACGGGACGAAATGCTGGAACCCTTATCCGCTCTCTCTCTCTCTCTCTCTCTCTCTCTCTCTCTCTCTCTCTCTCTCTCCTCCATCTGTCTCAGTCTCTGAGCAGCTTCTGTCATCTTTCAAATGGGGTATTTGAACCCTTTTTTTGTTTTCCTCGTGTAACCTTGAGAACAAATCCTTTCCTTGAACTACCACCATTTCTCATTTCCAGTTTCTTCTCAATCTATTTCAAATAGCAACAGTAGTCCTAAACCACTGAACGTCCCTATCAATATTCTCAGAGTCTTTCATTGCGATAAAGCGGCATTTAAATCAAGAAAAAGTTAAACATGATGCTGATATAACAAGCGAGCCATATCTTAGCTCACCGAAGTCTCAGTTTTCAGGACCATCTACAACATAACTCTGTCTGTCCAGCGTGCACTGAGGGTGGCTGGATATATCGGACCACCTTACCATTTTTTCTGTTCATATGTTTTTATACTGGACCAGAATGTAGCATCAAGCATCAGTATCGAGCAGGTTTATTGCGTTAGACTCTCATTTGCATTAAAGAAGAAATTCTAAATTGCATAACGTCCATTAACTCTCTCAGACAGGAACACGTACACTGTAGATGGCCTCTTTGTTTTGTACGAGACAGACTTCAAAAAAAGTTTTATCGTGAAATTTCATCACAAGATATCAAGAGAAATCTAGTAAAACTAATCAAAGAACGCGCCGTGGGAATCCATGGATCTCAGTACTGTATAATTCTCCGCCCCTCTCCATCTCCCTGAGGATAACATGCGGTGAGAAATTTGGCTTAAACTGACCAGCAGGACATGCATCATCAGGGACCATTTCCTCCTCCCTCCCCCCACCTCTCAACTCACGCTTTCCATCTCTGTCTCCCATCTCCCCCAACCTGCCTGACGCACACATTATTTTCAATGTGGTCATTCCAGTAATGTTGTCCAGCGGTCAGTGCACGCTACACCGTGGCCTGAACCCCCAGACTGACCAGAGGGACTGTATCACCCTCCCCATATTCTCTGATATGGCCATAAAACAATTCTATCTATCGGACATTTGGGAGGTCTGGATCTATAAATCCCCTTAATGCCGGGCTGACCACAACCCGCCTCAGCCCATCCTAATAAGACTATAGTCCAGACCAGGGAGCAGTTGCTGCCCTTCTTGCCAGGATATTCCAGAGAACCTGATATCTCCGTCACAGCCTCTGAAGCTGGCCACACGGCGATAGACTTTCTGCTCTGTGGATGGGAGGATGGGATACGCGGCTAGGAGATAAACATCTCCTCGGGATGGACTGCGGCTGGGAAGATCCATGCATGCATCAGATCGAAACAGACGATTTATCATAAAACAATACTCACAATATTGCAAGGATTCCTCCTTCACTTTTTATTCTTCTTGTAATTCGATTTAAGGACGCCATTTAGTTCAATCTTTTTTTCCAAAACAGACCATGGGCGCAAAAGGAATACTTATATCTTCATACCGCAGCCATTTCATTAGATAGGAATATTATGTTACAGACTGTCATGTTTGAAAAAAAAATCTTCTTTCTGTGTCACGAAATTTGAGTACACGTAACAGATTCCTCACCGCTCCAAACAGATCTTCTTGTTCTTCTTCTTCTTCTTCTTCTTATTTTTAAGGGGAGAGGGGTGGAGTGTGTGATCATTTAAGCAGCGTTTGTTTATTACCACTCGCCCATTTGAAAGTCATATCAAGGGAAGTATTATAACTAGCTTGATAAGCACAACTGTTTGATTTAAAAACAAAATTATGCTGCTTTTTTCCTCAGCAGCAAGTAGGTCACGAGCTTTGAGCTAATCAAGTTGAAATTGTACCAGTTTAGTCTCCACACAAAGTTGTTCCTCCTTCAATACAATACGGAAACGTTTGATGTGTTTTAACAAACTCGCAGCGATCGAAACTGCAACAATAACAAACAACAACAACAACAACAACAACAACAACAACGACAACAACAAAAACAGCAACAACAAGACAACAAAACTACCGCCTCATTAAAGCCTCGAGGATCATTTCCCGTTGTGTAACATCTTTTCAGAACTGTTTCTCAGCGTCCCTGGAGACAAGGAAGACAAACTCTCATATTCTGTTTTGTTCAGTCCTCAATACCCAGTGTCTGCGGCAGCCTGTGTGTATGTGTGACCAGCCTGGAGACCAATTACCCGAGGTTTGAGATGCTCCATAGCTTAGCCTGCTGCAGCACCGCTTCCAGGCCTGGTAGGGCTGCTTGTTGTCCGGGTGTGAGAGGAGAAAGATCCAACACTGCTAGAATAAAATCAGAGGCGTGATTGGTCTGTAATCGTTCAGAGATAATCCGGAGTGAGACAATCACAGGAACCAGTCGCTGACACCAGGCTTTGTGCTGAGGTTCTGATGACAGTGGACGAGTCAATAGTCTAAGCTGTCGTCAAGGTGATTGTTGTGGTCGGAGTGATTTTTGTACTCTTCAAGGTTTAGGTTAAAAATATTAAAAAAAAAAAAAGAATAAATAAATAAAATTTGGAAGCGCGGTGAAGATAGCTCAGGTTTGAATCAGAAAATAATGATTTTGGAAGAAATAAAAGCACAGTGTGTGTGGGATGATGATTAAATGATGTGTGGTTATTGGTTTTGTTTTTTTTTTTGCAGAAGAGGCAAAGTAAAAATGAAGTTTGATTTTAAAAACATGAATGAGGGATTTATGAACAGTATGTAGATAGACAGAATGACATGAAGATGAAGAGACAGGCAAACAAAAAGAATGATAGAGAGAAAGAAGAAAGGTAAGAGGATAAATAGCCTGATAGTAAGGGTATAGAAAGTAGAATCATAGATAGAAAAGGATAGATAAATAAAATAGATAGGTAGTTAGATAAACAGAAATATAAATAGTAAAAAGGTAAAAGCAGACAATCAGAACGAATGAGATGGATGAAGAAAAAGAATAGGAAGAGGACACAATAAATCAACAAAAGGTAAGACAAATTGAGAAAAGAAAGATAAGCATGAACTACAAAAGCACAGTGAAGATCAAATACTTTTTAACATAAACCTTTACTATCGAACTATTTGACTGATTTAAAATCGGAAGATCAGAGGGGAGGGGGGCATTTCCAAAATTAAAAACCCACTGGCTTTTCATCAACAGCATTCAAAATACTTAGATCTTCATATGTTAATCTATATGTCGAACTATAATATGCTAAGTAACTACATTGTAGATATGTTAAACTCTGAACACAGTTTTATGGATATAAAACCTTCAGAGAATAATCATAAACGAAAGCTTTCAGACATGATTAACTCCTTGAATCTAAGCAGCCATTTACCTGAATTCTCCCTGTGTTTTCAGACTGAGAACTCAGGTTCCAATCCTCCACCTTCTCTGTGTTCTCTGACAAAAACCGAGGAATGAATGTCCATTTAAAAAAATCAATTAAGCCTCCCCAAGGCACAAAACGAATGAGGAAAGGTCTGGGAGAGATGGTGCTCCTTACCATTTTGTCTCGCTGTCTTAGCCGCGTCTGGTGGAAGCTTGGGAATTTTAATTAGTCGCGGTACACGGAGCTGAGACAAATAGCCGCGGTACACGGAGCTGAGACAAATAGTCGCGGTACTCGGAGCTGAGACAAATAGCCACGATACTAGGAGCTGAGACAAATAGTCACGGTATTCGGAGCTGAGACAAATAGTCACGGTATTCGGAGCTGAGACAAATAGTCGCGGTACTCGGAGCTGAAAGAAATAGTCGCGGTACTCGGAGCTGAGACAAATAGTCGCGGTACACGGAGCTGGGTCAAATAGTCGCAGTACACGGAGCTGAGACAAATAGTCGCGGTACTCGGAGCTGAGACAAATAGTCGCGGTACACGGAGCTGAGACAAATAGTCGCGGTACACGGAGCTGAGATAAATAGTCGCGGTACACGGAGCTGAGACAAATAGTTGCGGTATTCGGAGCTGAGACAAATAGTCGCGGTACTCGGAGCTGAGACAAATAGTCGCGGTACTCGGAGCTGAGACAAATAGTCGCGGTACTCGGAGCTGAGACAAATAGTCGCGGTACTCGGAGCTGAGACAAATAGTCGCGGTACACGGAGCTGGGTCAAATAGTCGCGGTACTCGGAGCTGAGACAAATAGTCGCGGTACTCGGAGCTGAGACAAATAGTCGCGGTTCTCGGAGCTGAGACAAATAGTCGCGGTACACGGAGCTGAGACAAATAGTCGCGGTACTCGGAGCTGAGACAAATAGTCGCGGTACACGGAGCTGAGACAAATAGTCGCGGTACACGGAGCTGAGACAAATAGTCGCGGTACTCGGAGCTGAGACAAATAGTCGCGGTACACGGAGCTGAGACAAATAGTCGCGGTACTCGGAGCTGAGACAAATAGCCGCGGTACACGAGGGCATTATGACCTGCTTTAAGTACATTGTGTACAGTACGACAAGACAAAATGATATAGTTTTAGAAGTTACGCGAGAAATATTACGAAAAGCAATCAATTAGGACACAGACAGTAAATCTGTTATTAACAACAACAAAAAAAAATATTACAAAGTAAGTACCGACCTTCTTCCATTGTGAACGTCGTGAGGCAGCCTCGATAGACAAACTTTTAGTTGGAATTTCAAACTAATGAACTTTTAGATTCATATCTGTAAAATGAGTTTCCTGTCTTTTCACATAGTGACGAAATTATAACTCTTTTATCTTGCTGGGTTTAGAGACATCACAGCGAAGTTTTGAGAACTATTAAGAGAGAGGATGTCTATGGTACTCTCAGTCATTTCAAAACTAAGGACTGAACAAGCAGAGGATCAACATCCATGATTGCAATTGTCAGAGAAGTAGTCGACTTCACAAGAACGGTCGGTCTAGAGTTCATTAGTTTCTACAACATTAAATATCTAAAAGAGATTTTAGATAGAAGTCTATCCTGATTGGTCAGTTGTTATAGTTTCTCATCTTCTGCTTCCTCGTGATCTCGAGCTAGGACACTTAGCAAGCCTCCGTCAGGTTTGGGTAGAACTGACAGGGAGCGGTCCATCATTCTGTTGTAGAGAAGTGGAGCCAAAACTTGCGATCGATTGCTGCTCTAGAGGAGAAGATGAGAACACAACCATGGTGGCCAGCTGTCCGTCACTCCGTGATCAGACAGGGTGGGGTTACTGAATCATGTCTATATAGTCAGGGACAAAATCTAGAGAAAATATCTACAGGGTATAATGAGTGCTGAGGTGTTGAGTTTGATTACGGGGAAGTTAAAGAGATAAGAAAGAGAAAAGTTTGAAAATCATGGAAGATTCACACAAGAAAATGAGAGAGAGAGTCTACGGATAAAGGAAGAAATTATAAGAAAAGTGTGAAAGAGAAGTAATGAAAATAAAGAGAAACAATAGGACTTAAATTAAAAAGTATATTGGAACTGGGAGAAAAGAAAGAGCAAGCGTATATATGAATCCTGGATAAACAAAACTTATGAGAGAGAGAGAGAGAGAGAGAGAGAGAGAGAGAGAGAGAGAGAGAGAGAGAGAGAGAGAGAGAGAGAGAGATCACTGAAAAGATAAGATAGAGGAACAAAAATTAATGATCATTATGTGAATTGAAAAATAGGAAAAGAATATCTGAAACGAAATAATAGAAAAGAAGAAGAAGTAGAAATAGCAATTAGATATAGGGGAGTAAAGAAATGCTTCAGCACAAAAACAGAATGTAAAAAATGTGATAGAGAACAAGAGACGGATGAATAACCGAAGGAGATGAAAACATAAAAATCAATAGATTAAAATAAAAAGGGAGGAGAAATAAAGATTAAAAGTGAAATGAAAGAAAAAAAAATACACGAGGAAATGCGAGACTTTTATGACTCAAGATACGGGCTGCATCGCATGTTTGTCTGTAACTGTGTGGTATTTCTGATTATCTGTGTGTGTGTGTGTGTGCGCGCGTGTGTCTGACGCCATCCTCTAGAAGTGAGCTAATCCCTAGATGATGGGACGGGTGTCATAGCTGGCAGTGCTGGCCGCGTCCATTAGCCGCGGGTGAGATTAGTCCAGGATTATCTGGGCCTCCCAGACCTGGTGTGATGCGGCTACGTCACTCGGAGGGTCCTCAGAAGCTTCTCGATACTCTGTGCTGGGGGGTGTGACCCGAGAAGAGCTTTGGGCGGGTCTGGCATTCTCAGAAATAAAGAGTGGATTGATCTGGCGCAAGAGGAAATGGTGAGAAATGTTCAATTAGATAATTATGTAGAACAAAAGAAGCTTGTATTGTTACTAGCGAAATGAGAGAGAGAATGTAATAACGATGAATTAAAGTAGAAAGGGCAACGAGCACTATAATAACTGTCCTTATTTTGACATTCGACCTTACAGATCCCGAGATAGCCAGAAAGGATAAACGAAGTAGATGTTGCAATATTGAAGGAATTTTTATTTCTTGATCATCAATAAAACTAAATATGGCCATTGCTCTTTGACTCCAAGATACTGGAAGTTAAGAAGAATTTAAAACTTCCCTTACTCGTCAATCATTATCAATGAATCGACCATGCTTGTTTGATTATCAAGAGTAACTACTTGATATATCTCGCTCACTCACGCTGCACCTATAAGGTGTTGAAGCTCCTGAGAGAGGACAGAATATGGAAAGATGGAAGCCTGGGGTTGGGCTGATCCAATCTCACTCCTAGATAGACCGGAATAATCGCTTAATTCAAACCCGAGAAAGTCACCACAGATCGCAGGCCATGTTACACTCTGTACGTATCATTGTTTTGTATTGAAAAAATAAATTGAAAAAATGAAAACAACAACAACAAAAAAAAAAAGGAAGCGCTTGGAGTCAACCGGAAGAACATGTTCAGGACTATGCCTACAGAATCTGATTGCTGCAAATCATAGAAACATCAAATCTATTCTTATGGACAACGTCAGAATACATCTCTATAGATATTAATAGATATGACCATGAATCGTTGCCCACGACGTCCTTGTCTATGACGTCACAGAGTAGAGTTTTATGAAGGATTCTCTCACCTTATGCCACGCTGCCTCCCTCTCTCACTCTCTCCATTACCCGACACACACACACACACACACACTGTACTGATATCCTTTCCAAATCACAAAAGAGTCACGCCCCAGAGTCCACTACCCATTCTGATTCCCACTGGTTCTAAATAAAGAAGAATGGCTCAGATCGATGGAGACAGGACTCTTCAATAGCGGCGAGAAGAAAAGACGATTCGGCTCGGCTAACAAAGTCATTTGAATGGTCATATCGAGATTAAAGTCCTACTGACAGATGACGGTCGATAACTCCAGGCTTCAACCCTAGCGTCTGAGCTGTGGCTACCGCTTATCGGGACATGTGTCTTAACAGAGAGAGAGAGAGACAGAGAGAGAGAGAGAGAGAGAGAGAGAGAGAGAGAGAGAGAGAGAGAGAGAGAGAGAGAGAGAGAGAGAGAGAGAGAGAGAGAGGCAGCCGTAAGGCCTGCGTGCTCTTAACGAAATGTTTATTAATGTTTGCGAAGGATGTTAGTTCTCTTGACGTAATGTAAGAGAGTTAGGCAGTTTTTGGGTTATTTTTGTACTTTCGTTTTGGCTTATTTATTTATTTTATTTTTTATTTTTTTTTTTGGGGGGAGGGGTTAGTTTTGTACTTTTATTTTGTCTTTATTATTTGTTGAGGGTTAGTTTTGTACTTTTATTTTGTCTTTATTATTTGTTGAGGGTTAGTTTTGTACTTTATTTTGTCTTTATTATTTTTTGAGGGTTAGTTTTGTACTTTTATTTTGTCTTTATTATTTGTTGAGGGTTAATTTTGAAACCCCCAAGGAATTTTATACGAAGACGGTTGCTCTCGCAGGGAGCACTGATTTGAAGACTGGTCCAGCCATCTACTTCCTGTGGCCAGGATTTCTGGTTAAGGCAATAGGAAAGCTAAATCCAAATAAGCTATAACATGCCAGTATTCAAACTTTATGGTCACCAATGGAAGTCTTTAAAAGAATAAAGTAATACATTATTTTAATGTGCGCATGTTTTCAGTTTTGATAATGAATAAATCTTTATTTTTTTTGTTCAGTGAGTTTCATGTTTATCAATATTCTATTCTAAGTTCTGACATTACAAAAAGGAATCCTAGAAAATGACCAGCGTAGGAAGGGCTGGCCAAGACGTTGACTGTTTTCACAGCGTTCAATACTTTCACATACTATAACAGATCTGTGGACATCACATATCAAATCCAATAACATTGGTACATAGTCATTACGTAGAAACGAGTAAGTGAACTATAACAGGTTCAAGTAATATTAAAACTAATATGTTCTGTCGTTTTTTATTGCTTTTTTAAGGCTAACTTCTGTCGTGTTCACAAATATATTTATGTAACCACTATAGGTGAAAAGAAAGCAGTGATACAAGCTAAAAAATACAACGAAAAACCCGATTTTACATCTTTTCAAATGTAATATTAAAAGGTACACTTATGACTCCTTAGAATTTTGAAAAAAAGTTTGGGATCTGAAATGATAGCGGTTTTTTTTTTGTTTTTTTTTTAAATTTTTTTTTTGTGACTGTGTGTCCCAATCACAAATATCGTGATCTTTTGTTTAATTTTCTTTTTTTAATGTCTGTTTCTACTCCCACCGCAATGCCTCTCTACAACCCATTTTTCAATCTCTTCTATTTTCTTTTTTCCAAGAGAGAACCTATTATAAGTTGTTTCCCCTGCTTTAACCATTACCTCAGCGTCTGAGCTGCTGCAGTGTCATTAAAACCATAGCAGACCCTGTCTTGAGCGGAACACCCCAAAAACTAAAACCTTAAAAAAAAAAAAAACAACAAAATTTCCAATCCGGGGATTAGATTATGTCATCTCTTAGCGCCCTCGGTTGTCTGCCCCTGCCATCTGTGGCTAGAGTCGATACGGCTTCCAGTGAGAACCAAACGGGATGTGATTGTATCCTGGGGTTTGGTCGGTTTCCCGAGGATCCACATGATGGCAGGCCCAGAGCCACCAGATTCTGGTGAGACAAGCCGCTGTGTACGGTGAAAACCAGCTCTTATCATAAGGCTCTCTGCCTCCGTCTCTGTCTTTCTGTTTTTTTTCCTTACTATTCTATCTTTTGTTGTTCTCTCTTACCCCGACGTTACTTTAAATTCCTTATTCATTAATAATTTTCTTCTCTTTTCTCAACCTTCTTTTTCGTGTCTATAGCGATTTTCACTACCCCCTCACCCTTCTCTCTCTCTCTCTCTCTCTCTCTCTCTCTCTCTCTCTCTCTCTCTCTCTCTCTCTCTCTATTTCTCATCTTCTCTCTTTCCCTCCCCGCGGAGCTTGAGGACACCAGTCTGTCCAGAGAGTTTTACATTTCGAGTAGAAGACTTAAGCATCACCGCTGTCACTTAAGGTCCTTTTCTTCTGACAAAGTGTCAATAAGATATCAACACACTGCGTTACCCTTACATAGGCCTCGTATATTTGGACCATTATAAGAATCTCAAAGAACAAGAAATTTAGTTATACACGGGAAAAGACAATTTGGTAGAGATAGATAAGGAAACATCCAGAAGAGACAAGCAGGCAGGCTGGCAGTTGAACGAAACGCTGACAATTGATTACATTAGACAAAGCTTGCCATAAAGCTGAAGTATGGATCTAATTCTGTAGTTCTGTAAAGTTGTGGTAGGTTCAACTAGGTCACGTGACTGGACGTGAATCACTCTTCAACGCTAAGAAAGCTGTATCCTGGCATCATCAAGCCTATTAATTTATATCGTCACGTGCTGTGCTTATCTAGGAGGTCATGGGTATATTTGATAAAGAACTTGCGATTCATGAGCTCTTTATACATTATCAATATTACATGATGCCTCTCTCTCTTACGCACACACATACTACAACGGTCACATAATTTATGTAGTAAAATTTTACAAGGAAGGTCCGGGTGTTGAGCTCACCAGAAATCGACGAGACGACAGAATTCCAGTCCTGCATCCGGTGCCAGGTAAGACAGTCACTGGTCTCAAGTGTCTTGTGTCCTGCTGCTACCCCGAGACTGGGAAGAGATTCAGCAGCTGTCCAGTTTGCACCGCTAGCCGGGAGGACAGGTTTATCTTAAAACAATCGTTGTAGCCGAGAGAAGAGGTTTATCTGAAAACAATCGTTCTAGCCGGGAGAAGAGGTTTATCTGAAAACAATCGTTCTAGCCGGGAGGAGAGGTTTATCTGAAAACAATCGTTCTAGCCGGGAGGAGAGGTTTATCTGAAAACAATCGTTCTAGCCGGGAGGAGGGGTTTATCTGAAAACAATCGTTCTAGCCGGGAGGAGAGATTTATCTGAAAACAATCGTTCTAGCCGGGAGGACAGGTTTATCTGAAAACAATCGTTCTAGCCGGGAGGACAGGTTTATCTGAAAACAATCGTTGTAGCCGGGAGGAGAGATTTATCTGAAAACAATCGTTCTAGCCGGGAGGAGAGATTTATCTGAAAACAATCGTTCTTGCCGGGAGGAGAGGTTTATCTGAAAACAATCGTTCTAGCCGGGAGGAGAGGTTTATCTGAAAACAATTGTTCTTGCCGGGAGGAGAGGTTTATCTGAAAACAATCGTTCTAGCCGGGAGGAGAGATTTATCTGAAAACAATCGTTCTAGCCGGGAGGAGAGGTTTATCTGAAAACAATCGTTCTAGCCGGGAGGACAGGTTTATCTGAAAACAATCGTTCTAGCCGGGAGGAGAGGTTTATCTGAAAACAATCGTTCTAGCCGGGAGGAGAGGTTTATCTGAAAACAATCGTTCTAGCCGGGAGGACAGGTTTATCTGAAAACAATCGTTCTAGCCGGGAGGAGAGGTTTATCTGAAAACAATCGTTCTAGCCGGGAGGAGAGGTTTATCTGAAAACAATCGTTCTAGCCGGGAGGAGAGGTTTATCTGAAAACAATCGTTCTAGCCGGGAGGAGAGGTTTATCTGAAAACAATCGTTCTAGCCGGGAGGAGAGGTTTATCTGAAAACAATCGTTCTAGCCGGGAGGAGAGGTTTATCTGAAAACAATCGTTCTCAACACGCCATGTAGCTAAAGTTTCTTCTTTCTTGCAGCAACTCGTGCTGGGAAAGTGAGGTACAAGAAAGGTATGAGCATTGAGCTGTCCTCATCCTGGGCGCCTTGAAAACATCCGAGTCTATAGCAGCCTTGTGCTGAATCCACCAACCTCTGCCTAGTCACTCCTCCAATAGTTTGAAATTAGTATTCTCATGACGAATTCAAATTTTAGCAGTGATCTAAGATAAATCTCTTCTCCCCATAATTGTAACAGTTTCCTCCCATTAAATGCAAGCAATAGTGTCAAATTTAAAACCTAGTCATTATAATGATATTCCGTGTTTGTATTGAGGCATCTGACATTAAGTATCAATAGACTAATTGCCTTCTCTGTGACATCACAACAGGAGAACCTACCAAATTCTTTTTCCTGAAAGATGTCAATGAGGACTTTTTCCCCCCTGTTATCTAAAGGGCTTGTGTTCGAGTTTTGAGAAGGAGTTGTGATAAAATGAATTCTATAACTTGAATAATAGCCTGAAACAACTTTTTCGTATTTGTAAAATTCTCAGTTCGACAGAAGAGGTTCAAGTTTCCTACCAGTGAGGTAGTACTGTTAATCTGTTGCAACATGGAACCTCACTCAGTCAAAATGCGATATAAGAGGTCTAGACGAGAAGTCAGAAATGACAGACCTGTCTAAACAGTTTAGTAAGACAGGGGTGTGAGTGTGTGGGTGTGTGAGTGTGAGAGTGTGTGAGTGTGAGAGTGTATGAGTGTGTGAGTGTGTAAGTGTGAGAGTGTGAGAGTGTGAGAGTGTGTGAGTGTGAGAGTGTGTGAGTGTGTGAGTGTGAGAGTGTGTGAGTGTGAGAGTGTGTGAGTGTGTGAGTGTGTGAGTGTGAGAGTGTGTAAGTGTGAGAGTGTGTGAGTGTGTGAGTGTGAGAGTGTGTGAGTGTGTGAGTGTGAGAGTGTGTGTGTGAGAGTGTGAGAATGTATTGTGAGTGTGAGAGAGTGTGAGTGTGTGGGTATTTGAGTGTGTGAGCCAGCATTAGGACATGATTATTGTGGTCAGTGCGCCGTCCCAGTAGCCGCTGCCCCCTGGACTTTCGTATTTTTTATTCTTGGCTCTACCTTCCTCTGTTGGTACCGTTGTGCATGCTGAGAGAATGGGTTGAGAGACATGTCACTTAGAAATAGATCTAGTTTGCTCATAAGAAAACTGGGCTGCCCGTAAACAAGAGGCTGACATTAAAAAACACAGCCGTAAAGATAGAGATCTGGGAAGAATTGTACATTGGTTGGACAGAAAAACAGTCCAACCAAACCTTATCATCTTCCCCAACCCTGGCTTGAATCTAGTTAATTCAGAGCACCTGTTAGGCCTCAACTGAAGTCCAAACTGATTTAATTTTCCTAAGAACTTTTAGCAAAATAGCACTGAATTCTCTCTACCCCCCTCTCCCCTCCCACCTTACCCTCCTTTCTCTCTCTGTCTCTCTCTCTCTGTCTCTCTCTCTGTCTCTCTCTCTATCTCTGTCTCTGTCTCTCTCTCTCTCTCTCTCTCTCTCTCTCTCTCTCTCTCTCTCTCTCTCTCTCTCTCTCTCTCTCTTTTCTGACGCCTTGCCTTCCCTGCCCTTCATTGGATGGAGACCACAACTAAACCTATTTACGAACAATATTATTGTACCCGCACCCAAGCAAAGGGCATAAAGCGAAACCATTAAAGATAATTCTCGTTCAGAATCTGGCCATGATTACAATACATGTAGCGTGCTGTAATCGACAGGAGAGCCATTTCCAGCTCTAGATCTAGAGTGTCCCGAACTTGACACTGAATAACAAAATGGAGGGGCGTTCTCCGCCGATAAAAGCTCGCTCTGTTAAATTCCGTGAAAATGCATACAAGCCTGAGACTTTTCATCTTTCAACTCGTACATTGTATACATGTATACCAATCATTCTACAATTTACTTTCCTTTGAAGTTAAAAACCTACCCGTGTAAAAAAAAAAAAAAATAATAATAATAGTCTATCGAGTCGTGCCAGCGCATGACCTCAGTCCTCAGGGCCGGAATGGTTAGGACTAGTTATAATATCTGATTCTGGCGGTGTGCTTTTATGTCAGATAATGTTAGCTTTTGGGCGAGTTGCCCGGGTTTAAATCCTGGACGGACCAGATGCTAGTTTGAGTTGTTGAGAAATGCTTTACTGGTTTTTCGACATTTCTTTGAGATATCCTCGTCATTCGATAAGATAGAAAGAATGAAAAGATTGAGAGAGAGAGAGAGAGAGAGAGAGAGAGAGAGAGAGAGAGAGAGAGAGAGAGAGAGAGAGAGTATGTGTGTGTGTGTGAGATAGACAGAGAAAAAGGAAGAGAGAAAGAGAGGGAGACGCAGTGTGTAGCAAAGGCGCTGGAGGAACACCCCGTTTCGTAGACAATCTCCTCTGTTGGTTGAGAAAGGTATATTGCTTGAGAATGGCCAATAGTGAGCCTCTGGAAGATTCGCTGTACACTTCACCATCTTCTTCAACAACAAGCAAGGCTCTGCTTTCATGTCACTCAAGAAAATCTTTTTTTCTTCTACTTATAATCCAATCGATGGATTCACTCGCCATGTGCTAAGCTTGTCACACATAACAGTAGAATATCGCTAGCATAGACCTGGGTTTTCTTTCTATTCGCCCCATAGCTCTATCAGCATATTTGGACTCTGTAATGTGAAAACTGTTTTGGTGGACAATCACGGATTCAATTCAGGAATAATGATTTACTTTTAAGTTATTGTTATTTTTTTTTAATTGTTATCCAATCTGTACTCCTATTCTAGCCATACCTGTTTCCGAACAGTTTTATAAGCTTGTTGAACTAGTAAGTAAAGAATCAAAGTGGTGCAGATGAATGTTGGTACCGATTCAAAATTGCTAAAAAATGTATAGATCTATTATAACAGGGAGCTCAAAAAGCTCCTAAACCCGGTATGTTTTGCGTTTAAGTATTAAATTTGTCTGTCTGTGCTTTAGGACAATGGTCTTGTTTTTTTTTAATGTGTATTCATTTTGCATTAAGTATTATGCCGTTTAAGTATTTGTCTCTCTGTGTGTTCTGTCTTGTAATAAGTATACTGCCGTTTTATTATTTGTTTCTCTGTGTTTTAAAACACAGGTAGATTTTTTAAAATCTTGCTCTTAATCTCTTTGTGTCTCAAAAGACCACTGTTACGTTACTGAGTTCCTGAGTTTCAACTTCATGATATTTTTCTTCTTTTCTTGTGCTTCAGATGTACTGTCGTTTTTGTATAGTGTAGCAACAGTTCGGTATCGTCCTCAAAACTAAAAATGATGTTCTGTTTTAAGTGGACCCTGATCTTATTTAGACAGTTGTTTGAGGCACATAAAACTGCGACAGTTTTAAAAACTAAATACACAAATTAAAACAGGAATCAATCTTAAAGAACATGTTATATAATTTATTTTCGTCGAGCAAATTGTGAAATCTTTATTTCAAAGATTCACAAATTATACAATATTCTTACATCATGAATCAAGCATATTTTGAAAGCAATAATCAAAAAAAAAAAAAAAATTTAGCAAGGGTCAACGACAGGTCTATCATGATAAAAATCTGCCAGCCGTAACGATAAGCAGAGGTCAAAGGTGATATCATTGGTAACGATAAGAAATCTAGGAAGCTACTCTATGTTCAGCATTGATTGAACTGCATAGGACATCAGCACCACTACAGGTAATAATGGTTCTCCAACACTGAGCTCTATGAAATGCATGGTTAAACTCAGGAACAATACAATCTACAACACTATATGGTACATTGTGATGATAACGATGGTTTCAGTATATAGGGCGAAAATATAATTAACTCATTTTGATGACGTGAATAAAATTTAATGATAGTATTCTTTATATCATATTTTCATTATTCAGGAAATATTTAAGTTATAGAAAATTGTGAGCTGGTTCAAAAAAGATTTCGATGACAAGGGCAATCTCTCTTGCAGAGACCATAAAGCAAACAAGAAAAATATAACAGCGACTGTTTTACCCTGATCTTTAAATTTATTCAGAACTGCGGGTGAGAGCTCTCTCAAGCTATGCGCTGACCAGATGGTGTGGAGTACTGGTCAGTAGTATAAACAGACCACCTGTGGTCAGCAGTAGCCCAAGCTTTGTGCCTGATTCAGTGAGCTTACAGAGTATTATCATCCTAAAACATGTTTGAGTTTTGTGAGGGTGTTGAGAGTGTAATGAAATACTTGCTGGACAATAGGTGGACATTGCTCGGACCAGAGAGCTCTATTCTCATGGAGATGACCCCATAGAGGGGCTGAATCACCGGTCATCATTGCCTCATACAACCACAAAACGTTACCTACAGCCCTGTTACAGACGTCTCTCTGTGTGACGCCACTAACCGAGATTTTGTAACCACTGTCTCCTGTTGACATCTAGCGCCAGAAAACTTCCAGAACAGCGCGCAGGTAGAGACAATTATCGTTGGTATTTATTTATTACTGACAAAACAAACCAGAGAAAAGAAGAAAAAACATAATTGCGTTAGAGAATAAAAATAGAACAATAAACTATTGCACTGGGGTCAACTTTCGATTTCTAACAAACCGCACAAACACACACGTCATGCATGCAAGTCTCATTAAACAGAAATGTATCACGAGATATGGATAACACAGTCGCGCATACAACACAATCTCCGCATACATACATCCACACTCATATAAAATATATTATATTGTTACATAATTTACAGAGCTAGAGGGATTTCCCATAGTATCCTTGTGTTGTTTTGATTATGGAAAGCATATGAAACATGGAGATCAAGCTTTGGACAGTTATAAATAATCTCACCTCATCCTTGTACTTCTCGCCCCCCCCCCCCCTCCCCCGGCCCACACACACACACACCCCACCCTCTCACACGCTGCTATCTCGCTCACTAGAGGCCAGAGACCGACTCAGCGGATCCGAATCTTGAGTGTCTGTTTTGATAGTTCCATTACATAAATTGTATATTCATTTCATAATATTGTGTCGCAAAGCTTGCAAGATAAGTTCAAAGCTCATATAATGGCTATGATACAACTTGTACAGTCAACAGTTACAGTATAAAACAATCACTACACACTATGTACTATAGGCAGCTTAGCTCGACCTACGAATTCCATTTAACTGATGCTATGATGACAGTTTGACCCCCGTCTATAACCTTAGGATCATACATGTACACGGCTGATGCTATGATGACAGTTTGACCCCCGTCTATAACCTTAGGATCGTACATGTACACGGCTGATGCTATGATGACAGTTTGACCCCCGTCTATAACCTTAGGATCGTACATGTACACGGCTGATGCTATGAAGACAGTTTGACCCCCGTCTATAACCTTAGGATCGTACATGTACACGGCTGATGCTATGATGACAGTTTGACCCCAGTCTATAACCTTAGGATCGTACATGTACACGGCTGATGCTATGAAGACAGTTTGACCCCCGTCTATAACCTTAGGATCCTACATGTATACGGCTGATGCTATGATGACAGTTTGACCCCCGTCTATAACCTTAGGATCCTACATGTACACGGCTGATGCTATGATGACAATTTGACCCCCGTATCTAACCTTAGTATCGTACATGTACACGGCTGATTTTATGAAGACAGTTTGACCCCGTCTATAACCTTAGGATCCTACATGTACACGGCTGATGCTATGATGACAGTTTGACCCCCGTATCTAACCTTAGTATCGTACATGTACACGGCTGATTTTATGAAGACAGTTTGACCCCCGTCTATAACCTTAGGATCCTACATGTACACGGCTGATGCTATGATGACAGTTTGACCCCCGTATCTAACCTTAGGATCGTACATGTACACGGCTGATGCTATGATGACAGTTTGAACCCCGTCTATAACCTTAGGATCCTACATGTATACGGCTGATGCTATGATGACAGTTTGACCCCCGTCTATAACCTTAGGATCCTACATGTACACGGCTGATGCTATGATGACAGTTTGACCCCCGTATCTAACCTTAGTATCGTACATGTACACGGCTGATTTTATGAAGACAGTTTGACCCCCGTCTATAACCTTAGGATCCTACATGTACACGGCTGATGCTATGATGACAGTTTGACCCCCGTATCTAACCTTAGTATCGTACATGTACACGGCTGATTTTATGAAGACAGTTTGACCCCCGTCTATAACCTTAGGATCCTACATGTACACGGCTGATGCTATGATGACAGTTTGACCCCCGTATCTAACCTTAGGATCGTACATGTACACGGCTGATGCTATGATGACAGTTTGAACCCCGTCTATAACCTTAGGATCCTACATGTACACGGCTGATACTATGATGACAGTTTGAACCCCGTCTATAACCTTAGGATCGTACATGTACACGGCTGAGCTGTGCGACCTATCCGCTAACTAAACCGACTCAGGGCAAATGGGACGACAGGGCGACACCTGATTGGCACTGAACAGCGCTTCAAAACTCATCCACGGCAGGTTTGTTCACTCTAGCGTATTTATGTTGATTCAGCAGACAATAAATAATTAATATTTTTTTTATCCACAAAGCAAATTCGCCAAGGTGACAAACAGATTTTACAGCCACTTTCACAAAATACACAATTAGGTATTAGAGATTGTGACAACAAAAACACGCTGTTTGCTTGATAGCTAGCCTCAGGCGCATGTATGAAGCACATCCATCTTTAATGATTTGAATAACATTGTTTGGACGCTGGATACGTCACTGACATGCTCTATCACTCACAGAATGACCGACATTCATTCAGAGGATGACATCGTTGGGTGGGAAAAAAATATTGAATAAAGTTAAATATTGTATTACTATGTACACTGATGTTGATATTCACTGGCTGTGAAGTGCGAACGCCGTGATATGTAAAGGACATTAAAAAAATCAGAATGGATTTGTTACTGTTGTATTCTCAAAGCGCAGTTTAAGACGAGTGGAGTCCGAGTGGTGACATCCTAGAGAGTGAGTCCTCTGCCGAACTCCTCAGCTCAGCACCTGGAGAGTCTCGCCCGGTCTAACACAGAGCCTGGGACATGGGGGGGGGGGGGGGGGGGGGAGAGAGGGGACTTTATGCATCCCCTGATAACTAGTATTGTGGAGACTCTAGACTGACATGACCTTGACACTGGCCTTTTACTATCATTCCTCAGCCTCTAACCTATTTCAGGTTTGCTTCATACAATAATCAAGACGTTTCTTAGAAACAAATGGTCGACGAAATGTTAAAGAAAAGAAGAAAAAAACCCAAAATTTTTCAGCCCACAGTGTAGGATTTTTTCTTCACATCCACTACCAGGTGTTAGCCACGACCGTCGGATCAGGGGAGTTTGTTGGAGACCCTAGTTTGACCCGTCCACTGCCAGGTGTTAGCCACGACCGTCGGATCAAGGGAGTTTGTTGGAGACCCTAGTTTGACCCGTCCACTGCCAGGTGTTAGCCACGGCCGTCGGATCAGGGGAGTTTGTTGGAGACCCTAGTTTGACCCGTCCACTGCCAGGTGTTAGCCACGGCCGTCGGATCAGGGGAGTTTGTTGGAGACCCTAGTTTGACCCGTCCAATGCCAGGTGTTAGCCACGGCCGTCGGATCAGGGGAGTTTGTTGGAGACCCTAGTTTGACCCGTCCACTGCCAGGTGTTAGCCACGACCGTCGGATCAAGGGAGTTTGTTGGAGACCCTAGTTTGACCCGTCCACTGCCAGGTGTTAGCCATGGCCGTCGGATCAGGGGAGTTTGTTGGAGACCCTAGTTTGACCCGTCCACTGCCCGTCAGGGAGCAGATCTCTGGCTTGGCTGGTGGCTCTGTGTCAAGGCATTGATTCATACATTCTGTCGACTGAAGGCTGCCCAAAGTCTTCCTAGCTCATTCTCCAAATCTCTGGAATTCTGGGCATGGCAGACATGATATGACCCCACCCAATGAAACCCATGGCCTTAACTTGCAATCAAAATTCTGCCAATATCGGGTCGGGCATTAACCGAGCGGTCACCACTTCTCATGCCCAGGCAGATTCAAAAATATGTAGGACCACCGTCGCACCCACGGGCAAGGAAAGTTGAAGGCTAGACAAGCAATTAGGTGTGCTGATATGTATGCGGATACATCAGGCATGGATCTACACAATGCTGTCATGGAGAACCATCTCGTCCATGTCCTGGCGGAGATCGTCTGTGTTGATGGTGTAACTACCGGATGTTGTTGTCCTGTCGTCCTCCTCGGTCATCAGGCTGGAAGCGTTCCGGTCCCACCGCTCTGGGATTGACGGGTAAAAGCCGGCCCCTCCCGCTGCTCTGTCAGAGTAGTAAGGCGGAGCCTGGGAGGGGCTTGACGAGCTGGAGGCGGAGCGAGGCAACCGCTCAAGACTTACACTGGATAGATTGGGGGTGTGGTCTAGCGGCTGCTGGCGGTTAGGAATACTGCGGTGGCTATGGAAGGACCTCATGAGAGAGTTGTTGTAGAGATTGCTGTTATTGTTCGGGATGTGACCGTCATGGGGCCCTGCTAGCCGATTGGGAGAGTCTCGAGTGAGCAGTGTCCTGGGGGATGGGAGGGTATAACCAATGTTGCGATGATTATTGTGCAGCTCTCGGAGAGACGGGGATGGTGAGTGGGAGTGGCTTGAAGAGATGGGGGCGGGGCGAGTGAATGGAAGCATTTGGCTGATTGGTGGATCCCCTGATGGGCGGGGAGCAGGAGGAGGGGGAATTGACCTATCAGAATCCGTTCGACTTTGCGATGGCGTCCGGCTTCCGGAAAACTCTGAACCAAAGTCGGAAGTATAAGAGTCTCTGGGATTTTCCCTCGGATATGACGCCTCTAGCAGCCTGCTACGGGGCCGGCCGTTCATGGAGGGCGTGGCGCTGTGGGTGGAAGATGACGACAGTTGACGGGACGGCCCCGCAGGGGGCAGCTTGCTGCCTCTAGGGATGTTGTTGTTGAGAAGATGTTTTTGTTGCAGCTGCTGCTGCTGCTGCTGACGGTGATGTTGCTCCTTGTCCTTGATATTTGAGGGAGATCTGTGAGATTTCGGATGTGCAAAGCGCCCGTTGCTTTGTTCTGGGGAGGAGAGATACAAACAAACAAGAGTAATTAATCAATCAAATGAGAAATCAATACATCCTCTCACTTATCAAACCGAAAAGCTGTTTATATTAAGTCCATTCAGTCTCCCTCTCAAACCACCAACCGTTAATTGATTATAGCGGGTAATTCTGATCAAACCTGCAAGCTTCAAACGTCGGTTTTAGATTTCCTTCTAAATCTTTTTAAACCAATTTAATAAGGGTCAGTAATTTTTTCTTCCCTACTAAAATTATTTGTATCAAGCATTTATTACGAACTATAGAATTTAAATATTATTATTGAAAAGACCAATTCTTAAAACAATTTTCACTGCAGATAAATTTATTTCATAATCATGTATGATCAGAACAATAACGATTACTTACAATTCTTACAATTTTTGCACAAATACATTATTGTAGCTCTTCAATGATTTTAGCTCGTGAAAAATATAATAGGCAACATGTTTAGTTTTTAATCATAAATTGTTTTTCACTTGTTTTTTGGTTGTATAAACTTCACTTGAAGCAATTCAATTGTTTAATGGATTGTTAATAATGCAAGCATAAAGAAGCAGATAATAGCCTCTAGCCACAACTGTAAACAAAAACTGGTTATCTCCCATGGTGAGTGAGTACAGAGCTCTCACCACAGCCAGAGGATAGTGCGAGTAAGCAGCAGTTGAGCAATCGTATTATGATAGTGTATTATGATAGTGTATTATACAGCACTCAATGCATTAACTGAAGAGAATGTTAGGGAGAGAGTGGGCGTATTAGAGCTTCACCACTACACTCGCTGACAGTAGACCACACAGTTACGGGGTTGGTCAGACTGAGAAGAACGATCAGTGTTACAGTCTAGTTACACCAGCTTCTGCTACACTTCACACCGTAATGTGAGCATAGCAAGCGTAGAGTTTCTACGTACTCACCATCGGTTGCGGGACGACTGGTTTTATTGGACAAAGTGATCGCCCCAACTTGCCACAATTTGAATACAAATACATCAATAGTTTATAATTCATTGTTTTGAGTTTACATAACTTATGGTTGAGATGACAGTCTCAACAGCTTCCAGGCATGATCTAGGCTGTATCGGGTTACTGCGCAGACTGTAATTTGCTTGTTCAACTGATTGTTTGATCCAGGCTACTCAAAACGTGGTGAGTTCAGGCCCAGCACAATGAGAGGTAAACCTGAGAGAACTGAGAAGCTGTGGTTTGAACCTGATCCAAACCCGTGATGGAGGATCGCCTGTGATGTGAGGGCGAGTGGTCTATCCCCAGATCAACATGGGTCACATGCATCCTCCAGATGTCACCTCATCAATCCTTATTTCCATTACCTTTATTCTTTTTTTTTTTTTTTAATTTGATTTTTATTACTTTTTAATGATTTCTTTCACACTCTGACCTGGTCGAGAGGGTAACGATCCCGCCTTGAGAGCGCCAGGTCTTTTCTCAGGGATTTCAACCACGTTATTGTTAGCGAATTTTGTTAGGACTTCCATTTTCCACATTCTCTGCCTCAGAAAGCTTTTAGTACATAGCGGGCTGTGTCAAACAAGCGAGCAATCATCCCTGACAAAGACTCAATCCTAAATAAACCTCCACAGAACGAAAGCGGCTCCACTTCCTAGTTCCAAACTTTCTGTTAATTCGCAAGTAAACCCTAGTCAAAGCTTGTAAAACTAGCGGATACAATTCAACCATTTTGCGATCCTTTATCTATAAATTCACTGAGTATGCGTGTTGCTTTTCTTCCACTGAGATCCCTAACAATTTACAAGCTCTGGCCCGGCCTTATCACCTATGACCAGATTAGAGCACCATTGTCCTGGGTCCGAACCTCAACCCTCTGCTGTCCAGTGCTGTCCAGGAGGTGCTGATTGAAGCGCCTGGCGGACCGTAGAGTCACAGCTATGCTAGAGCTTGGGGTCTACTGTACATCGCAAACAGGTTTAATTAGCTCAGCCCAAGTCTCGACAGATTACGGGCACCGCAGATCTTTCCTGATCATTTCAGTCATGGGTGAGGAAAACACTCTTGTATACGTACAACTGATGCAGCCATTACAAATTAAAGGTAATACAGAAGAGATGATTGTTTACGAATGCATTGAAATATGAGTGTCTGCATTATCTGATGCACTGCATGTTAATAAAACAGACGGACAAGGTGAAAGAGATGGATAGGGTTTTAAAAAAAGCTAAGGATAAATATATATATATATATATATATATATATATATATATATATATATATATATATAGAGAGAGAGAGAGAGAGAGAGAGAGAGAGAGAAAGAGAGAGAGAGAGAGAGAGAGAGAGAGAGAGAGAGAGAGAGAGAGAGAGAGAGAGAGAGAGAGAGAGAGAGAGAGAGAGAGAGAGAGAGAGAGAGAGAGAGAGAGAGAGAGAGAAAGAGAGAGAGAGAGAGAGAGAGAGAGAAAGAGAGAGAGAGAGAGAGAGAGAGAGAGAGAGAGAGAGAGAGAGAGAGAGAGAGAGAGAGACTATCTGAATAAAACAACACAATAAGGGGAGAACGTTCTTAAGAATTCTTTCTCTGTTTATCGGGATGAGTTTCTGGTGGTCACACATCATTTTAATGACAGAGGAATGTCCAGACACTTAGTACCCCCTTGCACACCCCTCTATCTCTGCCCGACACCTAGACAGCAAGCGGACAATGCTTGGCCGAGTCCTGGCCACACAACCACGAGGATGTCGTAAAGTTTAAATTTGTAATAGCTCTGGTTCTCCAGCGGTCATCAGGTGACAACTTCAATTATTGCCCTTGACAGACCATAAATAATTCTAGCGCCCTCTGGAGGCGAGGCTGTGGATACCTAAACCCAACCTACTCATAACGGTCCCACTACTCCCCTGATCACAGATTTTTCATCTACAGAAATCAATAATTGTGGTAAACCTCAAAGGAATTCTGTGGTTTTAAATGTATGTTTAGGGTTTTCTAAAAAGGTCACAGTTTAAGTGTCTTACTCTCAGGTTACTGTGGGAGCAATTCAAGAGGAATAACTACATTATTTGAACCATTTTCGCTCAAATTTATTGTTCTTTAATGACTGAAAACTTTTTGCAAGGTGCCAGTAACTCAAAAAGAAGTCATACAATTATATGTGTGCAATTGGTGCAATGATTCAGAAGTTCCTATGAAAATATAGGAAAAAAAAATCTAATTGCGATTAAAAAAAATAGCAACGAAAAAAAATAAAAAAAGAGAAATATATCATCCGTGACCCATAAAGCAGAATATGCATGATTAACACTTGTAACTGTATTTAGTTGTTTTTTTTTTGTGTGCAGCTGGAATGCATAAACTTCGGCAACTGACTCTGTGGTGATAATCTTAGCGGGCTGATTATTTCCTCATGGCCAAAGTCTACAGTTTACATAAATTTTCAGCATAACAAATAATGTGGAACGTAGTGAAATTTTCCTTTCCAAATAAGACTTTTGCGTGGCAAAAGTAAAACTATTCCAGTATCTAAATAAATTCAATGATTATAATCAAATTTCTAATTTTATTTTTTTTTAATATATAATGAGAAATAGATGCTCATCACAATCTTGCAATGTTATCTGCCAAAAGAAAATTTGCACTTTGGAAATCGAAATTGCAAATGGATTCTCCAGATTTTTTTTCTCCTATTTCTGTTAAAGAAGATTCTAAGATAAGCTGGTTCATTATAAATTAAGTTGTAGAAAGTGGGCGTGTGTTCAACACGTGAGCACATCAATCAAGCATCCCGCACAGCCAAGTGCTCACCAGGGGCGAGGCGGCGCCAGGCCTCATAGCCTTGATGGCTCTAGGCTCAAGAGGATTCGAGTCTTCCCAGACATAGGACAGACTTAATGATGAACTGCGCGCCCTGCCAGGCCAGAGCTGACCTGACAGAAATGACGCTTCTAGTCTGATTTAAATGAGAGGGAAGAAATTTAGTAATAGCTGTGTAGGAGAAGAGAGAGAGAGAGAGAGAGAGAGAGAGAGAGAGAGAGAGAGAGAGAGAGAGAGAGAGAGAGAGAGAGAGAGAGAGAGAAGGAGCGATAGAGAGACGTGGGAAGGGGAGAAGCATAAAAATAACAACTTTCAGCAAGGCAGTGATAAAAAATTAAGATGATGTCATCTTATTTTCACACGTTTCTATGTATGTCACATCACCTGGACTTAAGTTTTCAACCTCTTGAACAATAATTGCATCATTACAGGGTTATCATTAGCAGGATTCTAACACCGGGCGTCGTCCATCTCTAGGGAAACATTGTGTTTTACACGGGCCGATATCCCGATATATTGACATCCCAGTAAGTATTTTATCTTGAACGCTCGCGTTGTAAAATATTCAGCGCTCATTCTACAGTGGCTGTTAGAAAGCGATGAAGTGCCGCGTGGTGAGAGTGGTTCAAAGTTTAGAGTTGGACACGTCAGGTGTTGGTTCCTCCTCTGATGAGTGCGTCTCGACTCTTCTAACGGTAGCACGTTCTTAAAACGGAAGTAAGGAATGCGGGCTGAATTTCCGGCAGTTAGAACACAGCGGTGGAGCATCAAAATTCCTGCTGAGCATTCAACTATTTCAAGACTTGATGTTAGGTAACCAGAGCTAGAGAAACTAAAACTGTTATATTTTCTAGGTATAGAACACACAGGTTTACACTGAAGTGATGCGCCAAGCGAGTTAATCAGGAGAAAACAGCAAGGCAAAGCTAGTTAGAAATCAACCATGTTTCTGATTCTAGCCTGTGATTTAGACCTACTAGAGACTTGATTTTATTTGCTTGTCCATCTCTTATATTAAAATATCTCTATGAAAGGGCTGGTTTTTAAAGAAGAAAAATCCTGTAAAAATTTTCGAGTAACATCTAGGAAAGTCTTCCCCTCCTCCAATTTCCCTTTCTAAAAAAGAAATAGTTTTGCATAGAAAGGTGCATGCTGCTACAAGGCAGAACTGTTACTGCCAGCTCGTGGAAATCAAACATGCAGCGACTCTTCCAACTGATCGAAATAGAATAAAACAGCGTTCAGTACCCAAGGTGCATAAACATGCAGAGAGATGGAGGCTAGAAACACAAGGATACAGAATCTCGCCTTGTCGGGGTGAATGGTGAGTCGAGCAGAGAGAGAGAGAGAGAGAGAGAGAGAGAGAGAGAGAGAGAGAGAGAGAGAGAGAGAGAGAGAGAGAGAGAGAGAGAGAGAGAGAGAGAGAGAAGGTAATAGAGAGAGAGAAGGAGAGAAGGGCAAGCAATACCTACCATACTTCACTCTCACCACCATAGTAGGGCGGGAGGGGAGGTGGGGCCAGGCCGCTGGCTAGAGGATAGAGCAGGGAATCGTGGGATAGTGAGGTATTGGAATAGCGGCCTCGTGAATCACAGAATGGTTGATTTGATATTCAAACAGCAATATATTTATAGCAGTCTCTTGGTTATAAAAAGACATTAATAATAATAATAATAATAATAATAATAATAATAATAATAATAATAATAATAATAATAATAATAATAATAATAATAATAATAATAATAATAATAATAATAATAATAATAATAATAATAATAATAATAATAATAATAAGAAGAAGAAGAAGAAGAAGAAGAAGAAGAAGAAGGAGAAGAAGAAGAAGGAAAATAAAGAATAATAATTTAAAAAGAACACACACAAAACAATTCAGCTATCATGTAGATTCGTTATTATGCATAATATAGTAATTATCAGTCAGTAAGTTGTGTTTACGACCACGCCTAGGATTATGGTCTACCTTGCAGTTCAAGAAAGATGTTCAGAGGATACTAGACCTTTTTGTGAGCATCTACTTTTATACTGAACACAATGTCAGAAGGGTCTTTTCTGAGGATTTGACACGAGGGTATTGTGAGGTGGATCCTAGTCCACATTGTGGCATGGAAAAATATGGGATAAACATTAATCTCTGGCCGAACTATTTCTAACTGTTGCAATAATAGTTTATTCTAAACTAAAAACCTTTGTCTGCCGCAGTCAGAATGATCATTAAAAAGTTGAACCGGCGAGGACCCTGGTACGTTTGAGCCCGTAGTAAAAAAGGAAAACAAAAGTTGACTCTCTGAAGTCTTTGTCTTGATACCTTCCGAACACTGCAACTATAATGTTATCAGCAAAGCAAAGCTGAATAATGAAAAATATTTTATTCACATAGCGATTGCATAAAACGCTCATATATATATATATATATATATATATATATATATACATATAAACGTTTAAAAAGCTCATATATATATTTATATATATATATATATATATATATATATATATATATATAAACGTTTAAAATGTCAGTGTCCAGTCTGCTAGAGATCCAGGTTTAGAACTGATATAAGATTTGAGTGTAGCGAACCGTATCTCACCTGGATCCAAACCAGAGCCTCTGTGGCTGTACTCGTCCTCGGAGCCTCCTCGACCGCTGTCACTCGGGTCTGTCTCGCCGCTGGACTCACTCAGAGCGTCCTCCGCACTCTTTTTCAGGATCTCAATCAGTTGGCACTGGGAGGAGAGAGAGAGGGAGGGAGGGAGGGAAAAAAGGTTTGGGGGAGCGGGAGGTGGGTGATAGCAGATGTAAACAGTAATAATGGGTAGATTGAATCGTTAAAGAAATAGACAAAGTTGAGCTATTCATAGCACCATCTCAAAGGATGTCAACATATATTTCTAAAATGCTTTAACATTCTATAGAGAGATCTATGAGAAAAAAAGAGCTGATAAAATGATAGTATTTAAGAATTATATAATATAATGATTTTAACCAAAGAATGCTGTGTTTGCCATTGGTTTGGATATAGAGAAAGAAATGGGTTCACAGCTGCATACATAAAAAATTATGTCTAGAGAAAGAAAATGAGAGAGAGAGAGAGAGAGAGAGAGAGAGAGAGAGAGAGAGAGAGAGAGAGAGAGAGAGAGAGAGAGAAAGACAGAGAGAGAGACAGACAGACAGACAGATAGACAGAGAGAGAGAGACAGACAGACAGATAGACACAGAGAGAGAGAGAGAGAGAGAGAGAGAGAGAGAGAGAGAGAGAGAGAGAGAGACAGAGAGAGAGACAGAGATAGAGAGAGTAAGGGACATAATTATATACTTATAGCTTTTTGAGATAAAGTAATGAACAGAAGGTTCCCACATTGATTCATGTTGCTACTCTAATATCAAACTGTTTCTTTGGCCTTTCTTTCTCTTCTTTTTTTCTCTCTCTATAGTTTAATGCAATACCCAATAACTAAAAAGTAATGCAATAAAACCATCAAGATCTTCACAACAAGCTCAAGCTTCTCTGTATTACAACAAATTGACCCACAAGTAATCCGTCTTTCGCCTGCAATGTTTGTACATAGTGAAGACCACAGAAACATACACGCCAAAAGAAATGATTGTCGTAAAACTTGTGACGGGCCGGCGACACTTAAGTATGCGACTTCGCTTCTGTAAAACATGACATAAAGCTGGACCTATCCAGGGAGGACATATGTTACTTCTTGCCCCAGGGAAATTAATCGTCTCTTGATAGATTTTAACGGTTAGCAGTAAATACGGGACACGTTACTGCGCGCTGTAGCAGAGTCGAAGACTTTCAAACACGGAGCGATTTGGTCTTTTCAAGCAGGCTCGGGTCTTAGAAAAAAGTTTTTTTTTTATTGAAGCTTCAGTTCTCACTTTGTACAATAGTTGGTGCTAGAAAGTTTAAAATTTCCTGAAAGGGACACCCTGATAACAAAATGGAAAACTTTAAGTGTTTGACATTAATTTGAGCTGAGATAAATTTACAATGCCCACCCACGCTGGGTTTAACAGTTAAAAGAAAAATCAAAATAAAAAGTAAATTAACCTTAACTAATCTAACACAAAATTTATGAGCTAAGTTGAATGGAGAATATTTCAAATCATCATGGATTTACCGGGAAACAAGCTGTAAAAATCGTGACCTATTTACGTCTTTGATAATTGAACACTTTTTTTTTCAATTCAATTGAGGTGTATAGAATCAAATGCATTTTATAACAATCCAATTAAATTCAACACGCGGTAACGATAACAATTTCTGCATTCATACTGCGCTTACAAATGTCTCAATAATTTTAAGATTGGGCCAAAAAATATATTTGATTCGCTTATTGAATGCTAGCGCAAATGCATTGCAACATAATTTTTCGGGGGGCTAATAACTTTCATAATGCTAAGGTAATTTTTTTTCAAAGATAGGAAAAAGTAATGAGAAAAAATATGATGGCTGTTCTTTTTTTATATTTTATACATCTGAATGTATCAAGAGATTTAAAGGTCTCGTTCGTCCCAAATGGCGTGAATTGTAAATTTGTCATTACTTTCTCTCTCTCTCTCTCTCTCTCTCTCTCTCTCTCTCTCTCTCTCTCTCTCTCTCTCTCTCTCTCTCTCCCTCTCGTTTCTGTGTATTTCTGCCCCATCCAGTGACAGACTGAGCAAGAGAGGATCACTCACCTCCTCATTCTGCGGCGAGCGCCTGGAGTTACTGCCCTTGTCTCCAGAGACCGGGATGTTCATGACCCCATTTCTGACAGAGCGTGACCCCACAGACTTGACCTGCAGAGAGAGACGGCAAACTTTGATGAGCAATGCTGTGAGCTGGTATTACTCAGAGTGCATGGGGAGATAGCTATGTTAGCCGAGGCTCAGCGATGGAGATCACAAGATAGGGAAGAACTGTCGGTGCAAGTCCGGCTGTGTGAGGAATACACCAAGCACTTGGGAACCTTAGCTCCTCTAGAGCCACTTCAACAACCATTGTTTTCGTTATCTTTAAAAATATCCCGCAAGTAGTTGTTGTCGCCAACATCCTTTTACACATTTATACACGTATAGAGGATTCCACTTAAAGTCAGTGCGCTCAAGGAAAATTCCCACTCAACAACAAAACACTTTGGGCTGTCCCATTTTTGCTTCTTAAATTTTTTCGAAAATGGCTGAGGTCAAATTTATGATCTGCCGCCTCATGACAATAATCATGGTTGTCATGACCATCATATATCTTGTCCTACACCTAAAACGGCATTCCTCCTCCACCTCCTCCTCCTCCTCATCATCATCATTATTATCATCATTATTATCATCATAATCGTCATCATCATCATTATTATCATCATAATCATCATCATCATCATTATTATCATCATAATCATCATTATTATCATCATCATCATCATTATTATCATCATTATCATCATCATCATCATCATCATCATCATCATTATTATCATCATCATCATCATCATCATCATCATCATCATCATCATTATCATCATAATCATCATCATCAGCACTATCGTCTTCCCTTTCATTATTCTCATTATCATTATAACCATCACCATAGCCATTAACATCATAATTAGCAGTACCATCATCACTTTCATCATCATCATCATCTTAATTATCATTATCGTCAATACCATTCAGAACAAACATTGTGATTATCATTATCACAGTCGTCACCACCCTCCTCCTCCTCCTCCTCCTCCTCCTCAGCCCCACACCAGGCCCGCTCAACCTGAAACCGGCTATATATTTTTGTAACTGAATGCCGCGAATTGTTCCTCAGAAAACCGAGCGTGCAAGACAAGGGTTAGACAAGTGGCAACATTTCGGCATACGAGACACTAAACTTTTCAATAACTTCATGTGAACAATTATGAAGAGTGTGTTGAGACCTGTAGGACTAGCGAAGACACACAGGCGCCATGTGGTTACAGGTCTGGAGAGAGCGAGTTTTACAGTGTTGTCGTGGTTGGTTCAAGGATGCACTCGGCCACTTACAGCTCACGTGACAGTTGACATCTCCATGTCTCTATAGGGTAGACAATTTGCATGTCTATATTCCTGAACTGTCATCTCCATGTCTCTATAGGGAAGACAATTTGTCTGTCTACATTCCTGAACCGTCATCTCTATGTTTCTGTAGGGTAGACAATTTGTCTGTCTATATTCCTGAACCGTCATCTCCATGTCTCTATAGGGAAGACAATTTGTCTGTCTATATTCCTGGACCGTCATCTCTATGTCTCTGTAGGGAAGACAATTTGTCTGTCTATATTCCTGAACCGCCATCTCTATGTGGATCCTTTTTTCCTATTTCACATATTCCCTTGACATCTCTCTCTCTCTCTCTCTCTCTCTCTCTCTCTCTCTCTCTCTCTGCTTGTCTGACTGTCTGTCTGTTTTTCTGTTTCTCTCTCTTTCTCTTTCTCTCTCTCTCTCTCTATCTCTCTCTGTCTCTGTCTCTCCTTCTCTCTCTGTGTATTTCTTTGAATTCTTGACTCTTTCACTCTTTTCTCCTGTCCTTCATTTCTGTTTCACTTTTCTACATTTTCTTCTATTCCTCTCTGAATATCTCCTTTTGTCCTATTTTTTCCCGGCCTCTATCTACCTTTCACTAAAGACAGATATCAGTATTATAAGCATAAATTTTATCAAGAAAGATCGCAATTATACCAGATTTAATCGATACTATTATAAACAAACCGGTTCAAAGACAATTTATACCCCCACCCCAGTGAATACTAAATTGCTTCTAAATGCACATACCTCAAACTGAAAGGCTGTTTTTTGCGGCTCTTTGAGTTCCTCTACATCCAATTCTACATCTTCCCTATACTGAGCTCAGGCAATGTGACCACAGAAAACTAAGTCTGAATACTCTCTCTCTCTCTCTCTCTCTCTCTCTCTCTCTCTCTCTCTCTCTCTCTCTCTCTCTCTCTCCCTTTTCCCCTGACTCTAAGTTATCCCGCTCTTCCAAGGCCACATGCTATTTAAGCATCCTCCAACAAAATTCCTCCATACCATAATTCCTTCACTCTCTGAACCTCTCTCCTCTCCGCTAAATGTGTTTTTCTCCTCTCCCTCCAGACCAAGCTTTATTTGTCTGTCATAGTCGTTTAACCTAGAGCTTTGCATGCCGCCCCCACCTGGCACCCTGTGTCACGACCATTCTATACATCGTCCATCACACTAAGTACCACTAACAATACAACTTCATATTTACCCATAATCCATTGACCTTGTGATATTCCGGGTAATTACCCAAATACTAAAAAGCGACAATTTTATTTCTGGATTTCTTCAGGGTTTATTGAACTAAAGGGGAAATAAATCTAGCCAGAATTTATTCACTGGCCTCCTCGCTGCGACCGACGCACTTGAACACACTCCGGCAGAACTGAAAACCTCCCAACAACCACTTCTGATCTCTAGCTCCGACCATTAGGGCCCTGCGCTGTGTTGACGGTAAGAGGACTCCACTCGACGGGGTAAATACTAGTAACAAAAGCTGCTAACATTCAGCCATCTTTATTTCTCGGCCCAAAGGTCTCCACAATGCGGCACTCCATACTGCGACGCTGAAAGGTGAATAGAGGCTTCACCGGTTCAAAACCATCTTTGTCTGCAGCATAATCATCATAGCCGGGATGCTAGAGATGGCGGAGATGTTGCACAGCCCCGGGGTACTTCAACCAAAACTAGGTCTAGGTGTTGCGTGCGGTATGAAGCATTTCTAGTCATGTCGTTAGCAGTTAATATCCTCTGTCGTTCCTGTTGGTTATGTGTTTAATACAGTTGTAGTATTCATTCATTCATTCATTCATTAATTAATTAATTAATTCATTCTTCTTCTTCTTCTTCTTCTTCTTCTTCTTCTTCTTCTTCTTCTTCTTCTTCTTCTTCTTCTTCTTCTTCTTCTTCTTCTTCTTCTTCTTCTTCTTCTTCTTCTTCTTCTTCTTCTCATTATTATTATTATTATTCACTCAACTTTTTGGAGCATTCTCCTATCATCAAAAAGCTTTATCAGTTTTCAGTTCTAGGAGTTTAAAAGATAAAAAATATTTTACAATTTTAACATTCATACAATCATCATCTAAGTTGAAAATAAGGATTCTTTTTTTTGCTTTTCATTCTTCGTAATTTTCCACCACGCCAATTAAACCTTGGATAATACAAAACCTTGAGATAAGAACAAGTTTCGCAGAGACAATGAGCTTCAGGCCGAAACAACAGTGAGTAAAATGGGTTGTTGAATACCTTAGGATTCAACAAACATTTCGTTATAATTCTGTGTATCTGGAACTATCTGGAACTATCACCAGCTACCAGCTCACCACGGTCTCGACAGAGGAACACGACACGTGGTTCAGGGGAATCAGTTGTAGGCGGCTAAAGCGAGCATTATCTTGTTCCCGGACGGACTGAACAGAGACAAAGATTGTACGGAAATAGGGAAATATCGTTTTGAAAACATACAGAGTGAGAGTTTTATATATCACAAACTTCAGCAAACAAAAAGTTTACATCTGGCGCAGGGCAGAGAACAAAATAATAAGATAAATTTGCAAAAAGGTACAACAGAGCAACAAACAAGAGTTTGAAACTTTGATCAAAATGTCAGGTAACCTTAAGAAATAAGATCAACAAAATCTGCAGGGAAAAAAAATAACGAGCGAGGCACTCTTTACATCATTTAAAGTCAGATTAAAGGTCGATGAACTTGTGAGACTATCAAGCTTGGCCATGGAATCTCCGCAGTATTGAGTTATCCTTCCTGCAAACAGAAAGTTCTAAGATACACAACCTAGTCGGTGTTCTTTGTCCTTTATGAGAAAGCAATCTTTGGTTAGCATGAGAGCATCTAGTGTTGTGCCTGCCTCTGATTGGCTGTGGCCCGGTTCAGGCCAGTCCACGGGGCTGAGAGATGGATCCTAGAGCTAGGGTCACGTAAGGTTATCGTGAGCCCATCACACGAGGTCACGGCGTAAATTGATCCTCGGGTCGAGGTTGGGCATAGAGACCAGGCCACACCAGGACAGGCCAGTGTCTCACGTTTGGCAAAGTTTGGAATCGTGACCATCTTCTGCCGTTTCTCTGAGACAGGACACACGCGCGCCTCGTGCTGTCGGAGAGATGGCAAAATCCACAATATTCTCTCTCTGCCGTCTTATCCAACTCATTTGGATCATCCATCTCTTATCTCCCATTACTGGATGGGACAATTAAACGATTCACAATATCAACCGGAGACAAATGATATTTTAATTTAATATTAAAAAAAAAAGGAACAAGCCGCAAATTTATCCAGCCATCTCCACAATTCAGTCTAAAAAATAAAGATTTGCAAACAAACCAAAACCAGGAGAAAGGAAAACTACATCTGTAGCTGGAATGTCAAAAGTCACGCTAACATCATCGTTTTGTGCTCTAGTGCTATCATAATGCCTCATGTTGTCTAACAAAGCCGAACACAATCTTGGAGATCTCTACTACGGTTCGGCCATTGTTTATTTCTTTATCCCCCAAACAATGGCGTCTCCATTTTCTCTGCTTTGAAACCGTCCACTCCTCTCTCTGTCTCTGTCTCTCTCTCTGTCTCTCTTTCTCTCTCTCTCTCTCTCTCTCTCTCTCTCTCTCTCTCTCTCTCTCTCTCTCTCTCTCTCTCTCTCTCTCTCTCTCTCTCTCTCTCTCTCTCTCTCTCTCTCTCTCTCTCTCTCTCTCTCTCTCTCTCTCTCTCTCTCTCTCTCTCTCTCTCTCTCTCTGTCTCTGTCTCTCTCTCTCTCTCTCTCTCTCTCTCTCTCTCTCTCTCTCTCTCTCTCTCTCTCTCTCTCTCTCTCTCTCTCTCTCTCTCTCTCCCCCCCCCCCCAAACCTCTGTTTTATCTCCTCATGTCAATCTCCAGGTTAAGATATCCACAGTTATCCCCTCCTCCCACACTTCCCACAATCCCCCCCAAGAAACCCGGATGCCATCATCGGCCCCAGAGATCCCTGTGTCAAACAATCCCTCGGCAAACAGCGGAGCATCTGATGCTTTCCTTGCTGGACTTCCTGGTACCAAACAAGGGGACGCCACTCTCCCACGCACAAAGCTCCCAGCATGCACCGCATTACATAAGATCGCTGATGCCTCTGCTGTAATTATCTTGGCCGAAGAAGGGAGGGAGAGAGGTTGAGATGAGGAGGAGGAACTAACTGTTATATTGATGATCACAATGCTGATAATCATAAACATGTTTTTAAACATTTCCTTCCCTGCCGTTAGTTTTGTTAATTTTCCCCCTTGAAAAACAAAATTGCCTTCCGTTATGATATCCAGTGAGGGGATTGGGGTAAACCTCACTCACGTTTCAAAATTAAAGATGGAAAAAAATCGCATAAAGACTTCCGCGCTGATGTTTCACAGCTGTCAAGATTATTACGTAACCAAGAATCAAACATTATTTTATTTTCAAAAGTTATATTTAACTGTTACGGTGAGTCACTCTATTTGCGACAACTCTCTGAACTATGATGTGAAATCATATTTCCTCTGGGCTAAAACAGTACAGCGCTTGTGGTATTCACTGAATCTCAAGGTAAACAGAATCCTTTTGGATGCTCTTTTCACATAAATTATGGACAGATGAGCAAAACCTCCGGATCTAAGAAGGATTCGTTGCATAGGACCGTTCAGGGTAGATGGGGTCTCACCATAATTATGTTACAGAGTATTCGATTGAGATCTAAGATCAGAATCGTCGCACTGTCTCGAGACAGAATAAAAAATATACACAACTAGCACATGATATAATATCCCAACCGCCACCCCTCTTTTCTCTCTCTGTCTGTCTGTCTGTCTGTCTGTCTGTCTGTCTGTCTGTCTGTCTGTCTGTCTGTCTCTCTCTCTCTCTCTCTCTCTCTCTCTCTCTCTATCTATCTATCTATTTATCTATCTATGTATCACCCTCTTCTTCTTCTTTTCTCTCTGTCTCATACATACCCAATCATGCAGGTGCTACAATATGCCAATACCTCCATGCTAGCATCAAAATTATCTCCCTTTATGAATGGGAGTAATTCCATAGCGTACCAGGATCGAGATGCTGTGAGTAACGTACAATGTTTTCCTCCACATAACTTCAATATTCTCTCTCTCTCTCTCTCTCTCTCTCTCTCTCTCTCTCTCTCTCTCTCTCTTTCTATCTCTCTATCTATCTGCCTATCTTTCTTTCTTTATCGCTCTCTTTTTCTCTCTTCTCATCTCTCTATGTCTGCCTCTCTCACTCCTTATCTCTTTTTCTTGCTCTCTCTCTCTCTTTCTTTCTTTCGCTCTCTCTTTCTCTTGCTCTCTCTCACTCTCTCTTCCCTCTCTCTCTCTCTGTCGCTCTCTCTCTCTCTCTCTCTCTCTCTCTCTCTCTCTCTCTCTCTCTCTCTCTCGGTTGATATGGGGTACAGTATACAGAACGTAATGCTGAATTTTGTATTGTTCCTATCAATAAGAAAAATAGATACGGACAATTTTAGATCTGCCTTGGCTTTATCTGGTAGCAAATTATACCAATATCCGGTGGGCGTTCATGCTGGGTATTGGTCCGTACGGGCCAATATCCGGCCCGGCTATCTGACCGTAGTCAGAGAGCATGAACATTACTACTGGGAGGAAAGAGGAGCCATTAGTCCGACACGTAGGGCTCTGGCCTAGATCAATGGGGGAGAGAGAAGTTCTAGAACTTTGGGTTGAGATATGGGGATGGGGTAGTGGAGAGGGAGAGAGAGAGAGAGAGAGAGAGAGAGAGAGAGAGAGAGAGAGAGAGAGAGAGAGAGAGAGAGAGAGAGAGAGAGAGAGAGAGAGAGAGAGAGAGCCTGTGCTGAATGAAGGCCTTTCCAACAGACCAGAGATGGAGGCAGGCCAGGATGCCAGGAGAATGGGAGAATCTCCTCCACAGCTGAAGTAATTGCGCAGAACAGATCAGCCCTCATTAAGTGTGTGCTCGATACACACCATTCTCACAAGGAAAACTCGGGATTTAAAAGAAGGGAAATTTATTTTCGCGTTTTATTTCTGTCGCACAATATCCTTGAACTACCATAATGATTTTCATTTTTTCTTTTTTTTTAATTTAATGATTTTATAAAGTTTCTTTGTCCAGTGGTTCTCACACTGCATATCACATGTCTTTTTCAATCTCTTTTCTGAAATTGTTCTCATTTTTTTCGGACTCTTTCTCCTCTCCTCCCGTCTTTCCCTCCCATTTGCTCTATTTTTTATTCTTTTGGTTTCTACCAAATCCTTCCGATACTCCTTGTTTATTCTTTCACTTTTTCTCTTCTTCCCTCTTTTTGTTAAACAGATTAAGGCACTCATATAATGTCAATCAGAAGCACCATGTCTAGCAAGCTATGATCTAAAAACCAACATAATTTGGTAGGACGTTCATAAAAAGAATAGCCAGATTCTCTAGCAGTTAGCGAAAAGAAAGCAATGGAAAGTTTTTTGTGGATGGAGTGTATCAACATCCTCGCAATCCATCATAACAATCGATGAAGCTATCAAGAAAGCTTTGGAAGGTCACCGACCTGAGCTGTTCTGTCTTGCTTTCTATGTCGCACAATGACTTCCTCAAGTTTTTTTTTTAAATCCTGTCTCTATATCCCTCTGTTGTTGTATACATGTCTGTTTCTATCTATTTCTCTCTTTAGCAGCTTTATGTTCAGCTCTCTACGATTCATTCTCTTTCTCTGAGACCACCTCTGTCTTCTCCGACTTCCCGCGGCCCACCCTCACAGCCAGGCATGCTGCAATCATTGCTCACGACATGTTTCTTGAGTCGCTCCCCCCCCAGTGCCACCTTCATATCATACGTGTTCTGTGATTCCTCCCTCTTATCTCATATTTGTATACCCTCCTTTCTCCCCTTCTCCCCACTGCCTGTGGATTCCCTCTAAATCTGATCAAGTCGGCTGGGTTTGTATCTCTGTTGTCTGATTTCCGATACTCTTGTTGAAGATTTCTTTTTTTCTCTTCTTTTTTTTTTTTCTTTACGTGACCTCCTTTCAGTTGAAAAATGCGGAAGACGTAAAAAGAGAAAGGATTATATATGGAGTACTTATTATATATATATGTAGAGATAGGAGAGACACGCAGATGGAGAAAGAGAGGGAGAGAGTGAAAGGGAGGGGATGAGAGAGGCAAACATACAGAGAGAAAGAGATAAACAGCGATAAAGAGATAGATAGATACAGGCATAAAGGAAGACACAGTCAGCCTGATTGTGTGTCTATTTGTCTGTTTTCAAGTTTGACCTCATGCTTTGTTTACTCGCCATTACTTCCCTTTCTTCCACTGCTGCGAAAGATTTGAGTTTGTCTTCTCTCCTGATTTGTGTCACTAATCAGAAGCACACGAGCTGAGAGTGAAGACTGTTGGGGCTGGGAGACGGTGAGGACAAAGACTGGAGCAAACATCGCCCGGTAATGTCGGTATATCGATAGTGGCCCACGATGGCTTGGGCAAACAGAAGCAGAATATCGATATTTCAAGTTGTCTTGTACGGAGAGCGCAGATTTCAGGTAATTAAGATTCAGTGTTTGGAGGGACGACGTTAAATAAAGCCTCAAGCGTTTGGACACTTTCTATTTTCTCAATTTCTTTTTTTTTAGTTTTCCTCTCTTTTTTGTGTTTAGTGTATAAGAGCAATTTTGGGTAAACGGAGATGTAATGACTTTATTCACTGGTTAAACCTAGATAATCCAATTTCACACATCAAAAAAAAAAAAAGAGAAGGGAGGGTAAAAAAATAAGAGAAAAAGAAAGAAACAGGAGTAATACGGTATAAAAAGTTGCATTAAATGGATTGCAGGCTCTAGACTGTTTTCATGTGGAGATCTCCACAGTTAGGACATGCCGGTAAAGCATCTTTTAGTCAAGACAGTAAAGTGTGGGTTAGATAACATTGGCTGTACAATTCCGATGAACTGAAAACGGAGCAAAAAAAAATTGAGGCTGATGGAGAAGGGTAATGGGTTAAAAAAGAAGAAGTCGAAGAGAGACCTAGATGAGATAAGTCGAAACAGAGAGACAGAGAGATAGGTGGAAAATGATAAACAGAAAAATACTATAGACCAAAGCCAAGAATATTAAGAGAGGGAGAGAAAGAGAGAGAGAGAGAGAGAGAGAGAGAGAGAGAGAGAGAGAGAGAGAGAGAGAGAGAGAGAGAGAGAGAGAGAGAGAGAGAGCGAGAGAGAGAGAGGGAGGGAGAGACAGAGAGAGAGGGAGAGAGAGAGGGAGGGAGAGACAGAGAGAGAGGGAGAGACAGAGAGAGAGGGAGAGACAGAGAGAGAGAGAGAGACAGAGAGAGAGAGAGAGAGAGAGAGAAACAGATAGGGAGGGAGGGAGAGACAGATAGGGAGAGAGAGACAGATAGGGAGGGAGGGGGAGAGAGGGAGGGAGAGAGAGGGAGGGAGAGAGAGAGAGCGAGAGAGAGAGAGGGAGGGAGAGACAGAGAGAGAGAGCGAGAAAGAGAGAGAGAGCGAGAAAGAGAGAGAGAGAGAGAGAGAGAGAGAGAGAGAGAGAGAGAGAGAGAGAGAGAGAGAGAGAGAGAGAGTAGGGAAGATGGTGATTCATTATTGACTAATGGGTGTCAAATGAAAGCCTTGGCCGATGGTGTTTCTCTCTCTCGCCGACAAACAAAAAGGTTTGTAGGAATCACCCAAGGGGACAGAACTCCACACACTGGGAGAAGCTAGAGCTAGAGCCAGGGCTGGGGTAATGCGCCCCTTGATTGGATCTGATGTTCGAGCTCTCCAGGATGGAAAAGAGGAAGTGAAAGAGAAAAAAAGAGATAGATATAAATAGAAGAGAGGTAGATAGATAGATAGATAGATAGATAGATAGATAGAGAGAGAGAGAGAGAGAGAGAGAGAGAGAGAGAGAGAGAGAGAGAGAGAGAGAGAGAGAGAGAAAGTGGGAGAAAGCTAGAATATTGACCAAAGATTTTGAAAGATGTCTTAGCTCGCATGTGCTTGCAACTAAAAGTTGATGCTGAGCTGGGAGGTAGAAGCGGGAGGGTAAACGGCCAAAAGAGTTTAGAAATGTTACAAAGAACATGATTGCAATATCTGAGAATTGATATTGTGCACAGCACAAGACAAGTTTTAAATCCTCTCGTCAAAATCGGAATCGGTTCATGAAAGAGATTTCCCAAAAGAGAAGAAAACAAAAATGGAGCTGGAGATATTGGCATCTGAAAATAATAGATTTCAATATCTACTTATGTAAAGGGAAGGTCACTTCCGATCTGGTACCAACACATTGCAAACGCTATAGAATCTGGCCATTATTGGTAACATCTAAAGCTCTTCTGGCGAGTAACAGAAATGGATAGGAAATCTACGGCAGTTTTATGAACTGGAACTAAAACTCTTGGCATTTCACTTTGTTAGACAATTTACACTAACGCTTTTTAATCGCTGTTGAGTCCGTTATACTAATGCCATTTCTTTTTTGTCATCTTGAGCTGAAGGCAAACTGGAAAAGTTTGCTTCTATTGAGCAGAGCAGCGACGTGGATTACTGCTGCGCTGCTAGAGTTAGCGCACACTATCTGGGGTTCAAGTGGTATGGAAGAAGGAGAAAAAAACTTGCAGAACCTTTCTATAGAAAGTAAAGAATTTAGAACTTTAATGTCAGCTTCGATCAAAAGCAAAAGGAACCTTTTTAGAGTTGTTTGCCAGCTTTCAGTCGGGACAAGTTCAGTATAACAAAAGCTGGAGAGAGAGGCCCGCGGGCCAAGATTGCGGTAAGAGGAGAGCTGCTCCGCGAAGCATTCTATATAAATCACTTATGATGGCAATGCTGCACGGTGCCAAAAGGCTTTATCCTGTTTTATTGGGCCTGCTTAAGGCCACTTTCTATGCTAACTGGCGTCCCTGTCTGGTCGGAAACCGTGCTGCAGACGTGTGTATGATTTCTGGCTCTACAGAGCTGGCAAAAGTGTGTAACTTAAGACAAGATGGCAGTAATAAGGCTTAGAGTGGCTGAGGCTATGGGACATCATGATCGTAAGGCTTGGGTAAATCAAGATAACAAGACCCAATAACATGAAAATTAGATTTATTTTCCTTTCATGAAAAATCATGAAGAAAACCTAAGAAAGAAAAAAGAATGAAAGGAAGAGGAGAGAAACCTACGAAGGATATCGACTTACGTTTCTTGCGTCTCTTGTTAAGTTTTAGAATAATGACACAGCCACTAACTGCTACCGTGATTAGAAAAAAATAATACAATGGTTAGACAAAAAAGGCGCAAACAGAGACAGAAAAATTAACCAGTCCGTGGAAAACATGAAATATCCAAAGCGACTACCTCAAACAGAATGACAAGCCACAACACATTATAGCACATGATTCAAAAGATGGAGATCACTAGATAGAAACAAAACACAATCGATAGAAGTGAGAAAAGATCCGAGATACAGAGGCTGTCGTAAAGACACGCAGACAGACAAAGAAATTAATTGATATTATTGTTGTAAGATAAGAAACAGAGAGGCAAATACGAAGGTAAATAAATAAAAATGTTGTATGGAAGAAAAAGATAGTGTGTGTTGAATAAAGATACTATCAAAGAGGCTGATTTTATGATGTGAACAATTTTCATCCAGCCTTACGTGTTCAAGTTATTCATTACCAGTAACAGACTCGAATTCCAGTACAGTAAGCCTACCGATTTTTTCTTCACCAATGTAGGGAGCCAGTACTTTATTTAACTTTTTTGAACGTCTGTTTAACGCCTCCTCTGTTCTACTACAAACCGAGTTTTTCCACTGATATCGGGAGAGGCCGCAATGCGCACTTGTTCTTGCTAGAGGGGAAAAAATCAAAATACAAAAAAGCTTCCATTGGGAGTTTAGTTTCACCTACGTAGGTCTGACATAGTAGAGAATTGAGAAATCTGGAAAAATGTTAGTACAATAAACTTCAAACGTTTGAAAGCAAGCTGTCGGTCTGTGAACCAGGGCGTGTGTCAGAGACTTCAAGGTTCAGACGGTGCACATCTGCTATGGTAGCCAGGTACTAGCTGCAACCAGGACAGCTCTTGGAGGTTTTAATAGCGATTTAAATAAAAGGAATAACGAAAAAAAAAAAAAAAAGAAAAGGACAAGACAGTTTCTCACGATGTTTTTGAGAAACGAAGGTCAAGGGAAAGAAAAGAGAGGAAAAAAAAATAATAATAACAATAATAATAATAATAATAATAATAATAATAATAATAATAATAATAATAATAATAATAATAATAATAATAATAATAATAATAATAATAAGAAGAAGAAGAAGAAGAAGAAGAAGAAGAAGAAGAAGAAGAAGAAGAAGAAGAAGAAGAAGAAGAAGAAGAAGAAGAAGAAGAAGAAGAAGAAGAAGAAGAAGAAGAAGAAGAAGAAGAAGAAGAAGAAGAAGAAGAAGAAGAAGAAGAAGAAGAAGAAGAAGAAGAAGAAGAAGAAGAAGAAGAAGAAGAAGAAGAAGAAGAAGAAGAAGAAGAAGAAGAAGAAGAAGAAGAAGAAGAAGAAGAAGAAGAAGAAGAAGAAGAAGAAGAAGAAGAAGAAGAAGAAGAAGAAGAAGAAGATAACAGGGTTGTTATATAGTAATCATAAAACAACAACAATGACAAGAACATCTGCAAAATAAAACATGAGATTAAGTATTGAAAAGATGATGGTTCCTAAATTATTCTTTGCTACCAGATATGCCACTCTAGCTAGAAAAGTTTGAGTTTTCTCTTTAAAAAGTATCTGATAAATTTTACTCTGTCTAATTTCGCCGTTGCTAGTGAAAACAAAACAGAAAGAATATTAATGTAAAACTATCCAAACAAAAACTGCAAAGATGGGTTGTAATTTGGGGCTGAAACATAAACTTTTTACTCTAAAATATGCAGAGAAAATACGTAATCTTAAAACACTTTTCCAAAAGTAAAAAAAAAATGGTTAAAAAGAAAGAAGAATTAATAGGTGCCCAGTCTATGAAAAATCTGTATGATTCAGATAAAATATTAAAAAAAAAATAACAGGTCTTCATAACAAACTTTTTTAAAAACTCAATTGAATCGGTAAAGAAATAACAAGCTGTATGATTATTGTCTGTGTCTGTGGGAACATTAGCTAGGGCCGCCACCGCTAGATGGGCCCAGACCAGCAAAGTGGGAGCAAGTGACATGAGCCATGAGCACGGACGTAGATGGTGGAATGTACTCGACGAGCGCGCCGACAACTAGATCTAGATGTGGAGTAGTGGGATGTTTTCTGGGTTGGCCAGAAATATAAACAACCTCCCAGCTACCTTCCATCACTGGGACTCTGTTTTCTTCGTTTATCGCCTTGCATAGTCTTACATTATCCTATAATAACGGTAGGAGCTTCCACTCATTTTTTTCCTTCCACTCTCAGTTAACCTCTGCATCTGTCGGTCTCTTTTCGTCTCTTCTTTCTTTATCACCCTCGTTGACTCTCTCTGGTACTGTAATCAACCTCCTTATTCCCGACCGGACTTTACTCGTAACAGCAGTGGCTGAGAACTGGGATATAAACCGTAAGTCCTGGCCCTCAGTAGAGTTTGGATAAAGCAGCAGTCGTCCCTCAGTAACCCAATCATCGACCTGCGCCCCGCCTGCGGCTCCCAGGCCAGGTCGGACTCTCTAATCGCCTGCTCTCCCTCCTGGCCGCGTCCGGGACTTCCGTCTCTGTAACACCTTCTCCGGGAATCCCCGCACTGTAACACCTTCTCCAGTCTCAGATGTGGAGACTTCCTCCACGCCCGATCTCACACCCCTGGCCCTCGTCACGTAATACTCGGTCATCAATAATTGGGTAGTCACGTGACACGACCATCTGAGGTCATCCCACCCTCCGTCTCTTTCTCTTTCTCCTTCTCCTTCTCAAGTCTTACCACTCTTTCTCCTTCTCCTTCTCTTCTCAAGTCTTACCACTCTTTCTCCTTCTCCTTCTCCTTCTCAAGTCTTACCACTCTTTCTCCTTCTCCTTCTCTTTTCAAGTCTTAAGACTGTAGAACTCCTTCGAGATTCTCATAGCTTCTTAATTAAAACCAAACTTTTCAACGCCTCCTAAGTTTCACAGTCTGAACCATGGTCAGACCAGGGACAAGTCGAGACTCCATCCCTCGCGAGGGAGGAGATCACGCAGAACCTAAGGACAGCGCATCTCTGGTGTATGTGCTCCTGATAGATATTATGACAATAAAGTTTTCTCGATACACTTGGACTTTGATAATTCATTTATGTAATAATATTCCATGATGTTTGGAGTCTTCACAAACGCAAACTTTAGAATGACCATACCTATCTTACCCATGATCGTCCCATTTCATCAAAATCTTTATATTTTCTGCACCTATCTTTTCATTACCACTTCTTTTTTTTTTTTCAAGTATTGATTTTTCTCTTGAAACGCTGCTGCTTGTATCAATATAAATCACAAATACGCGAAACGTCTTGTTACACTTGGAAAGCTAAAGTCTGCTAAAAATTGTCACGTAAATTGAACTGATCTGTAAGCACTCTCAGCTATCTATTTTTAGCATAGCGGTTAAGGGAAGATTTTCCCGCCTCTTGCTAAATTCTTTACAGTGGGAAGAGTAACGTGTTCAAGTAGGTGAGCTATGCTAGTAGAGAAAGAACCTCCCGCTCTCTGGAGGCAGAATGGGATGGGCAGACAAAGCCCTAACATCGTCGGCGGTTGATTACAGCTAGTGTGCCATAAAACAAAGTTACCACCGCAATGGGTTTCCCCGGAGCTATCTTGGAGCTGCAAAAGGAAATTCCCGTCCAGTGGCCCAGGGCAAGGAAGGTTGCTAGCTGTGGTTTTGTACATCAAGAGATGTACTTTCTGTGCCCGGATCAAATTATCTGCTTCTAGCTGTAATAAGATCTATCATGTCTTTTATTAGGACGTCCTCTGAAAACCCATGCTAGCTTTGACAGCCACGTTAACTTCAGCCAATCGCGATGGACACACCTTCAATTTCAAACTTTCTAATTTTGAAGATTATTTTCTTGTAATTTTTTTCAAAACACGATTTTCAAGTTTTATCTCATACTTTCGTTTGTCACTCTGTCTACATTGCCCCATCCTTCTCCCTTTTTTCTTAATGTTTGACTGCGCCTGTCCCCTTCTACCTATGTCTCTGTTTCATGCTTCTCTCTCATTCCTCCTCCTCCTCCTCTTCTTCTTCTTCTTCTTCTTCTTCTTCTTCTTCTTCTTCTTCTTCTTCTTCTTCTTCTTCTTCTTCTTCTTCTCTCTCTCTCTCATCCACTGATCTCGGTATATCTCTGTCTGTCTCTTATTCATTTATCTCGGTCTCTCTCTCTGTCTCTCTCTTTCCCCCCTCTCTCTGTCTCTCTATCTCTCTGTCTCTGTCTCTCTCTCTGTCTCCCTGTCTCTGTGTGTGTGTGTGTGTGTCTCTCTCTCTCTCTCTCGTCTTCGACTCTCCCTCTGGTTAAATTATCTGTCCTGTACCGCACCCTATCCTGAGCCAACCCAGTTAATAAGCCTTCCTCTATCACTGCAAGCGCTGACATCTCCTCCAATTATATCTATGTCTTTGAGATTTAATTTTCACATCCACTCCACTTTCCTCGATTTAGATGAACGGTTCCCTCGATTAAGACAGATCCTCACAAGCAAATTGTTCAAATTTTCCCCTCCTTTTACGCAGAAACGTTCCCAATTCAGCCTCCCAACTCTGCATTTCTACTCAATTTTCAGAAGGTTTTTTCTCTCTCTGTTTTAATCTTACCTCAACCCTCCCTGGGCCACACGCACACATCTTCAGAGCGGATTATTGACACGACATAGCAGCGATTAATTATATTTGTCAAAATGTTTATTTAAAAAGAAATAATTCCAGAAACTGCAGACCGCTGTCAGGTTAAAATAAAAATCTAATCTACCCCTCCGAAACTTCATTTTTCCCCGCTCTTGTTATCTCCCTTTTCGTTGCTCTCCATATTGCTTTTTCATGTGAAAAACTCCAATAATTCGCGAACCCCCATTTTTCCCCCTCGGCCTGGACCGGGCTCTATCTCTCCCCGTGGCCCGTGGGTCGCCAGCCACAGCAAATTAATTCCTCCCAGAAGACCCAAATTGAAAACAAACTGTCCTACGATCACACTGGGCCATATTTCCCTGGTGCAGTTTTCAATACCGCATTTCAACCCCCCTTGCCCCTTAATTTCATCTTCTTCTCCATCTCCACAAATTTTCATCTTTCACTTAGACAGTTTTCTTTCATTATTTTTCCTTCCATTTCAGTTTTTTCGGTGCTGTCCGAAACGGAAGCAGTTTGTTGGAGACTTGCCTCCCATTTGGAATTTGTTTCTCATTTACAACTTTTGTCTCAGTGCAGCTTCCTCAGAACAGCTCAGAAGTTCAAGCACTCCTCCCCTCCCACCCCAACCCCTTCTCCAAAGCCATATTTTTACTACCCTCCCTGGCCCCTTTACACACATACACACCCGCACATAAAGCAAATGTTCCTGTTAGATTATTGGAACATACATCATCGTTATTTTTGTTTATCATCATAATCGCTATTACTTTCACCATCACCCTAAGCATTTATAGCCTTCCCCACCCCTCCCTTTTAACGTAATGCTGATCTTGATCATCAAACTTTATCACAAGCATGGTTATCTTTACATTAACCATCATTCACTTGTGAATGTAACGTCACATTAATAAGGATTGTATTGCTGCTGTCAATGTTCCTCTTTTTAAAACGATAAACAAGAAGTCCACACAATAAAACCAGTCTAGCATTTGCTATGATTCTTGATTCACTAAACCTCACGCCACAAACTAAAGTGTAAAAATAAAAACCACTTTGGCTTCTCTCTCGGATATTTTCAAGCCAACTGCACTGTTAAAGCTTTGAAATTTGATATTCGGGAAAAACCAATATTTTTTTTAATTTAAGTATCCAGTTTAACATTACGCGTGTCCGAATTAACAAATGAGATCACAATAAATTCTAATCTTTATAAAATATTGCCTCTAATTTCTATGCAAATGTTTCAGGTAACCGGCTTAAGTCGCCTTCAAAATGCTGCGAGTGTCAAGTATTCAATGATACCTGCATGGTAATGCATGCATTGTATAGCACACATCAGTTTTCAATGCATGCTGTGTATACTGCCGTGTCAGCTCTCAGTTTTGTTATACAGTTTTTAATGTATGTGTATAGGCTATGGCACTATCTACTCTCATTTTCTAGTATGAAGGATAATAATTTCGTTACGCCAATTCTAAGCCTCAGTGACGTCACATGGTAAGGTCACTTTAACTCATTATGCAAACAAACCTTATTTTATTGAGGACTTACCGAGCTATTCCACAATCTTGTTTCTGATTACCAGGCCAATTTGCTATTCTATTCTGTACTGATTTAGCTGTAATCGATAACATTGTAAATATAATGTTACTGGATTTCTATTCTTGTCATAACAGATTTGCCGCCAGTCACGTCTAATGTGGAGATATAGAAACAACCAGAGTATGACCCAGGAGGATTGTCTCCTCAAAACTTAGGAGTTGAGACACACGCTCCATCCAATGGTCTTTTTATGAACCAGTCTCCCAATAAACATACATCAGTCGAGAAAAACTTCACAACCCTGGTGCACCACACGCTCCATCCAATGGTCTTGTTATGAACCAGTCTCCCACTAAACATACATCAGTCGAGAAAAACTTCACAACCCTGGTGCACCACACGCTCCATCCAATGGTCTTGCTATGAACCAGTCTCCCACTAAACATACATCAGTCGAGAAAAACTTCACAACCCTGGTGCACCACACGCTCCATCCAATGGTCTTGTTATGAACCAGTCTCCCACTAAACATACATCAGTCGAGAAAAACTTCACAACCCTGGTGCACCACACGCTCCATCCAATGGTCTTGTTATGAACCAGTCTCCCACTAAACATACATCAGTCGAGAAAAACTTCACAACCCTGGTGCACCACACGCTCCATCCAATGGTCTTGCTATGAACCAGTCTCCCACTAAACATACATCAGTCGAGAAAAACTTCACAACCCTGGTGCACCACACGCTCCATCCAATGGTCTTGTTATGAACCAGTCTCCCACTAAACATACATCAGTCGAGAAAAACTTCACAACCCTGGTGCACCACACGCTCCATCCAATGGTCTTGTTATGAACAGGTCTCCCACTAAACATACATCAGTCGAGAAAAACTTCACAACCCTGGTGCACCACACGCTCCATCCAATGGTCTTGTTATGAACCAGTCTCCCACTAAACATACATCAGTCGAGAAAAACTTCACAACCCTGGTGCACCTGGAACAAGGCTGTGAGATGGCATTCTTCAAATAAAGATTATCACCAAAGAAATCAAATACGAATATTCATAATTTTATCAGACAGATTTCGACGACGCAGCCCATCTGTGGCAGGCTGTTTTAACATCACTGCTTTTCATCAGGAAACTTTTTTTTTACATTTTCTAATAAATATGATAACATTTTGGTTTTCCAAAACTAGACGTTCAACCTGAAATCAGCCATCTGCAATCTGTTTTACCTCATATGATTTTTGTTACCAAACATTTGATCATTGAATTAATAACTGGCCTCCGGAACATCAGAGCTAACAAGTAGCTCCCCAACTCTCGCACGGTATCTAACCTAAAAGCCTTCCATATGGCTGGACGCCCTTACTGCTATGCTACATACATACAAACTTCTTAAAACATACTCGACCTTACGGGTAAATAAATCCTGGCCGTCAGAGCTGTAGCAGTACCTCAAACAGCTCGCCGAGTGACAACAAGCACCGGTACGTCTCCTCCAGCAATCTCGCGCTCCGCCGGAGAGAGACAGAGAGAGAGAGAGAGAGAGAGAGAGAGAGAGAGAGAGAGAGAGAGAGAGAGAGAGAGAGAGAGAGAGAGAGAGAGAGAGAGAGAGAGAGAGAGAGAGAGAGAGAGAGAGAGAGAGAGAGAGAGAGAGAGAGAGAGAGAGAGAGAGAGAGAGAGAGAGAGAGAGAGAGAGAGAGAGCGAACAGGGCAGACAGCCGGCGGAGGAAAGAAAAACAGAACCTGAATATAGCACGGGGTCACAGAAACGCTTCTCTATTGGTTTTAGTAAACGCCATTTGTCCAAATAGTCGCCGTCAAACCGCTAACCATGCGTGGTCCGTCCAGGGCCGAGCGGGAAGGGCAAATATTTGACGGAGAAATCAATGTGGTTGATCTTAAAGCTTTGCTCAACTTTGACCTGGGTAGGGAGAAGAAAAGTCTACTATTGAGACCAGTCTTGCCACCTACAGACTGCAGCTTATGCCCTCAGTTCTAAGACCATCAGAAGTTCTCTCCCGTTTGGTCACTCTCTCTCCCACCCCTGTCCCCCATCACCTCATTCAGATCTAGTTTTGTGGTTGATCAACTCTTGCTATCCTCTGTCTGACTCTAAACATTGCGGATTCTTTTGAGAGAATATAAATTATGGTCTCTTATCCGCCAAAACAAATTTCTGTACCCATTAGAAACAACAACAAAAATAGAAGCAGGTTGAGTTGGTCCGAAACATCCTCTTCTTCATCGCAGCTCCACCCATTTCCAGGCCGTGATAGCATCTGCTCTTCACCTTCCCACACCCCTCCCCCAACCCCTTCACTTTCATTTTTTTTTCATCTCCTATACACACATGAACTCTTTCCATCCCCTTGAGCCAGGCCCACAATACACGATTGCTAGAGGAGGAAGAGAGAGAAAACGTTCAATAACAACATATCATTTATTAAAAGTAATAGATTTACGGGTCTCTCCATTCGGGCTTTCCCTTTTTCGCTGAAGAAGCGGACGGTCTTTCAGAGCTAGAAATCGGTGAAGAAATTATTGAACTCATCCCGAATTGGCGGGTCAGACATTCTACAAAACAAACAGTGCTAGGCCCGGCTTGTGGATTTTTCGGATTTTTTTTTTATTAAACTCTTCTGTTTTTAACGATCTATTCCGAGTAAACACGAATAAATCTGGAGGTAAAATTTGCTCAACAGCCAACAAGAGAACCCAATTTTGCGCAGCCCTATGCATGTGATTAAACGCCAGTCTGTTCTAACAGATTATTGGGTTGAAGTGAGGGAAAATGGACGTTTATCATGATAAATTATTTTATGAGCGCATTAGGGTGTCTGGATCAGTCTAATGACCAATCTCTGGGAGAAATAGAAGTTTCACATTTTTACTTGTCTCTCTTCCAGTCTTAAACGTGACAAAAATCACCGATCAAGCTAGGTGGTGTTCAAGTGAATGCATGGTTTAGGTCCACATGACGCAGACAGGATAAAGCCGCTAAAAACCCTCAACTTGGTCTCAACTAGTCACGCCCCAAGTACTTGAACGTTATGTTAATTTATTCATAGTACTCTGTTTTTGCCCAAACACCGGGAACTGTGGCTGCAAACAGTCAGATCAGTTACTGGTCCTGGAGTCGCCGAGATTTAGAAGTACCTAAATCTATTCACAATAAAAACACTCAATAGGGAGTTTGAGTTCGATGCTTGGGTTGAGCATGGGAGAGGTAATCCCACACACTGTCAGAACACCTGGATCTTATATATGACTTGTGTGTTGGGTAGACGAGAGAGATAGATAGAGATAGAGATAGATAGATAGATAGATAGATAGATAGATAGATAGATAGACGATAGATTGATAGATAGATAGATAGAGAGAGAGAGAGAGAGAGAGAGAGAGAGAGAGAGAGAGAGAGAGAGAGAGAGAGAGAGAGAGAGAGAGAGAGAGAGAGAGAGAGAGAGAGAGAGAGAGAGAGAGAGAGAGAGATGGTATTCTAACGGTGCTTAAATATCCTTTTTTCTTGCCACTTTTAAGAACATACTTTTACCATCATCATTTTTTGCTCAAGATTAAGGTTTCAGACTCACAGGAGAAGTAGTGTATTCTCAAGGAAGACTGACGAGTAGGAATTTACACTCACCCAAGATAGGAGCAGTGTTTAGAGAAGATCCTGAAAGTTATCCGACTAAATACAGTGTTTGTTGTTGTTGTTGTTGTTGTAAAATCCCAATCTATCTATAGGTCAGTTTAAGAACACACTTATCATGTAGGTTAGAAGTTATCCGACTAAATACAGTGTTTGTTGTTGTTGTTGTTGTTGTAAAATCCCAATCTATCTATAGGTCAGTTTAAGAACACACTTATCATGTAGGTTTGAAGTTATCCGACTAAATACAGTGTTTGTTGTTGTTGTTGTTGTTGTAAAATCCCAATCTATCTATAGGTCAGTTTAAGAACACACTTATCATGTAGGTTAGAAGTTATCCGACTAAATACAGTGTTTGTTGTTGTTGTTGTTGTTGTAAAATCCCAATCTATCTATAGGTCAGTTTAAGAACACACTTATCATGTAGGTTAGAAGTTATCCGACTAAATACAGTGTTTGTTGTTGTTGTTGTTGTTGTTGTAAAATTCCAATCTATCTATAGGTCAGTTTAAGAACACACTTATCATGTAGGTTAGAAGTTATCCGACTAAATACAGTGTTTGTTGTTGTTGTTGTTGTTGTAAAATCCCAATCTATCTATAGGTCAGTTTAAGAACACACTTATCATGTAGGTTAGAAGTTATCCGACTAAATACAGTGTTTGTTGTTGTTGTTGTTGTTGTAAAATCCCAATCTATCTATAGGTCAGTTTAAGAACACACTTATCATGTAGGTTAGAAGTTATCCGACTAAATACAGTGTTTGTTGTTGTTGTTGTTGTTGTAAAATCCCAATCTATCTATAGGTCAGTTTAAGAACACACTTATCATGTAGGTTAGAAGTTATCCGACTAAATACAGTGTTTGTTGTTGTTGTTGTTGTTGTAAAATCCCAATCTATCTATAGGTCAGTTTAAGAACACACTTATCATGTAGGTTAGAAGTTATCCGACTAAATACAGTGTTTGTTGTTGTTGTTGTTGTTGTAAAATTCCAATCTATCTATAGGTCAGTTTAAGAACACACTTATCATGTAGGTTAGAAGTTATCCGACTAAATACAGTGTTTGTTGTTGTTGTTGTTGTTGTTGTAAAATTCCAATCTATCTATAGGTCAGTTTAAGAACACACTTATCATGTAGGTTAGAAGTTATCCGACTAAATACAGTGTTTGTTGTTGTTGTTGTTGTTGTAAAATTCCAATCTATCTATAGGTCAGTTTAAGAACACACTTATCATGTAGGTTTGAAGTTATCCGACTAAATACAGTGTTTGTTGTTGTTGTTGTTGTTGTAAAATTCCAATCTATCTATAGGTCAGTTTAAGAACACACTTATCATGTAGGTTTGAAGTTATCCGACTAAATACAGTGTTTGTTGTTGTTGTTGTTGTTGTAAAATCCCAATCTATCTATAGGTCAGTTTCAGAACACACTTATCATGTAGGTTTGAAGTTATCCGACTAAATACAGTGTTTGTTGTTGTTGTTGTTGTTGTAAAATCCCAATCTATCTATAGGTCAGTTTAAGAACACACTTATCATGTAGGTTAGAAGTTATCCGACTAAATACAGTGTTTGTTGTTGTTGTTGTTGTTGTTGTAAAATCCCAATCTATCTATAGGTCAGTTTAAGAACACACTTATCATGTAGGTTTGAAGTTATCCGACTAAATACAGTGTTTGTTGTTGTTGTTGTTGTTGTAAAATTCCAATCTATCTATAGGTCAGTTTAAGAACACACTTATCATGTAGGTTAGAAGTTATCCGACTAAATACAGTGTTTGTTGTTGTTGTTGTTGTTGTAAAATTCCAATCTATCTATAGGTCAGTTTAAGAACACACTTATCATGTAGGTTAGAAGTTATCCGACTAAATACAGTGTTTGTTGTTGTTGCTGTTGTTGTAAAATCCCAATCTATCTATAGGTCAGTTTAAGAACACACTTATCATGTAGGTTAGAAGTTATCCGACTAAATACAGTGTTTTTTGTTGTTGTTGTTGTTGTAAAATCCCAATCTATCTATAGGTCAGTTTAAGAACACACTTATCATGTAGGTTAGAAGTTATCCGACTAAATACAGTGTTTTTTGTTGTTGTTGTTGTTGTAAAATCCCAATCTATCTATAGGTCAGTTTAAGAACACACTTATCATGTAGGTTAGAAGTTATCCGACTAAATACAGTGTTTTTTGTTGTTGTTGTTGTTGTAAAATCCCAATCTATCTATAGGTCAGTTTAAGAACACACTTATCATGTAGGTTTGAAGTTATCCGACTAAATACAGTGTTTGTTGTTGTTGTTGTTGTTGTAAAATTCCAATCTATCTATAGGTCAGTTTAAGAACACACTTATCATGTAGGTTAGAAGTTATCCGACTAAATACAGTGTTTGTTGTTGTTGTTGTTGTTGTAAAATTCCAATCTATCTATAGGTCAGTTTAAGAACACACTTATCATGTAGGTTTGAAGTTATCCGACTAAATACAGTGTTTGTTGTTGTTGTTGTTGTTGTAAAATTCCAATCTATCTATAGGTCAGTTTAAGAACACACTTATCATGTAGGTTAGAAGTTATCCGACTAAATACAGTGTTTGTTGTTGTTGTTGTTGTTGTAAAATTCCAATCTATCTATAGGTCAGTTTAAGAACACACTTATCATGTAGGTTAGAAGTTATCCGACTAAATACAGTGTTTGTTGTTGTTGCTGTTGTTGTAAAATCCCAATCTATCTATAGGTCAGTTTAAGAACACACTTATCATGTAGGTTAGAAGTTATCCGACTAAATACAGTGTTTTTTGTTGTTGTTGTTGTTGTAAAATCCCAATCTATCTATAGGTCAGTTTAAGAACACACTTATCATGTAGGTTAGAAGTTATCCGACTAAATACAGTGTTTTTTGTTGTTGTTGTTGTTGTAAAATCCCAATCTATCTATAGGTCAGTTTAAGAACACACTTATCATGTAGGTTAGAAGTTATCCGACTAAATACAGTGTTTTTTGTTGTTGTTGTTGTTGTAAAATCCCAATCTATCTATAGGTCAGTTTAAGAACACACTTATCATGTAGGTTAGAAGTTATCCGACTAAATACAGTGTTTTTTGTTGTTGTTGTTGTTGTAAAATCCCAATCTATCTATAGGTCAGTTTAAGAACACACTTATCATGTAGGTTAGAAGTTATCCGACTAAATACAGTGTTTTTTGTTGTTGTTGTTGTTGTAAAATCCCAATCTATCTATAGGTCAGTTTAAGAACACACTTATCATGTAGGTTAGAAGTTATCCGACTAAATACAGTGTTTGTTTGTTGTTGTTGTTGTTGTAAAATCCCAATCTATCTATAGGTCAGTTTAAGAACACACTTATCATGTAGGTTAGAAGTTATCCGACTAAATACAGTGTTTTTTGTTGTTGTTGTTGTTGTAAAATCCCAATCTATCTATAGGTCAGTTTAAGAACACACTTATCATGTAGGTTTGAAGTTATCCGACTAAATACAGTGTTTTTTGTTGTTGTTGTTGTTGTAAAATCCCAATCTATCTATAGGTCAGTTTAAGAACACACTTATCATGTAGGTTTGAAGTTATCCGACTAAATACAGTGTTTTTTGTTGTTGTTGTTGTTGTAAAATCCCAATCTATCTATAGGTCAGTTTAAGAACACACTTATCATGTAGGTTTGAAGTTATCCGACTAAATACAGTGTTTTTTGTTGTTGTTGTTGTTGTAAAATCCCAATCTATCTATAGGTCAGTTTAAGAACACACTTATCATGTAGGTTAGAAGTTATCCGACTAAATACAGTGTTTTTTGTTGTTGTTGTTGTTGTAAAATCCCAATCTATCTATAGGTCAGTTTAAGAACACACTTATCATGTAGGTTAGAAGTTATCCGACTAAATACAGTGTTTTTTGTTGTTGTTGTTGTTGTAAAATCCCAATCTATCTATAGGTCAGTTTAAGAACACACTTATCATGTAGGTTAGAAGTTATCCGACTAAATACAGTGTTTTTTGTTGTTGTTGTTGTTGTAAAATCCCAATCTATCTATAGGTCAGTTTAAGAACACACTTATCATGTAGGTTAGAAGTTATCCGACTAAATACAGTGTTTTTTGTTGTTGTTGTTGTTGTAAAATCCCAATCTATCTATAGGTCAGTTTAAGAACACACTTATCATGTAGGTTAGAAGTTATCCGACTAAATACAGTGTTTGTTGTTGTTGTTGTTGTTGTAAAATCCCAATCTATCTATAGGTCAGTTTCAGAACACACTTATCATGTAGGTTTGAAGTTATCCGACTAAATACAGTGTTTTTTGTTGTTGTTGTTGTAAAATTCCAATCTATCTATAGGTCAGTTTCAGAACACACTTATCATGTAGGTTTGAAGTTATCCGACTAAATACAGTGTTTTTTGTTGTTGTTGTTGTAAAATTCCAATCTATCTATAGGTCAGTTTCAGAACACACTTATCATGTAGGTTTGAAGTTATCCGACTAAATACAGTGTTTGTTGTTGTTGTTGTTGTTGTAAAATCCCAATCTATCTATAGGTCAGTTTCAGAACACACTTATCATGTAGGTTTGAAGTTATCCGACTAAATACAGTGTTTTTTGTTGTTGTTGTTGTTGTAAAATTCCAATCTATCTATAGGTCAGTTTAAGAACACACTTATCATGTAGGTTAGAAGTTATCCGACTAAATACAGTGTTTTTTGTTGTTGTTGTTGTTGTAAAATTCCAATCTATCTATAGGTCAGTTTAAGAACACACTTATCATGTAGGTTAGAAGTTATCCGACTAAATACAGTGTTTTTTGTTGTTGTTGTTGTTGTAAAATTCCAATCTATCTATTGGTCAGTTTAAGAACACACTTATCATGTAGGTTAGAAGTTATCCGACTAAATACAGTGTTTTTTGTTGTTGTTGTTGTTGTAAAATTCCAATCTATCTATAGGTCAGTTTAAGAACACACTTATCATGTAGGTTAGAAGTTATCCGACTAAATACAGTGTTTTTTGTTGTTGTTGCTGTTGTTGTAAAATCCCAATCTATCTATAGGTCAGTTTAAGAACACACTTATCATGTAGGTTTGAAGTTATCCAACTAAATACAGTGTTTGTTGTTGTTGTTGTTGTTGTTGTAAAATCCCAATCTATCTATAGGTCAGTTTAAGAACACACTTATCATGTAGGTTTGAAGTTATCCAACTAAATACAGTGTTTGTTGTTGTTGTTGTTGTTGTAAAATCCCAATCTATCTATAGGTCAGTTTAAGAACACACTTATCATGTAGGTTAGAAGTTATCCGACTAAATACAGTGTTTTTTGTTGTTGCTGTTGTTGTAAAATTCCAATCTATCTATAGGTCAGTTTAAGAACACACTTATCATGTAGGTTTGAAGTTATCCAACTAAATACAGTGTTTGTTGTTGTTGTTGTTGTTGTAAAATCCCAATCTATCTATAGGTCAGTTTAAGAACACACTTATCATGTACTCGTAGGTTTGAAGTTATCCGACTAAATACAGTGTTTGTTGTTGTTGCTGTTATTGTAAAATTCCAATCTATCTATAGGTCAGTTTAAGAACACACTTATCATGTACTCGTAGGTTTGAAGTTATCCGACTAAATACAGTGTTTTTTGTTGTTGCTGTTGTTGTAAAATTCCAATCTATCTATAGGTCAGTTTAAGAACACACTTATCATGTAGGTTTGAAGTTATCCAACTAAATACAGTGTTTGTTGTTGTTGTTGTTGTTGTAAAATCCCAATCTATCTATAGGTCAGTTTAAGAACACACTTATCATGTAGGTTTGAAGTTATCCAACTAAATACAGTGTTTGTTGTTGTTGTTGTTGTTGTAAAATCCCAATCTATCTATAGGTCAGTTTAAGAACACACTTATCATGTACTCGTAGGTTTGAAGTTATCCGACTAAATACAGTGTTTGTTGTTGTTGTTGTTGTTGTAAAATTCCAATCTATCTATAGGTCAGTTTAAGAACACACTTATCATGTACTCGTAGGTTTGAAGTTATCCGACTAAATACAGTGTTTTTTGTTGTTGCTGTTGTTGTAAAATTCCAATCTATCTATAGGTCAGTTTAAGAACACACTTATCATGTAGGTTTGAAGTTATCCAACTAAATACAGTGTTTGTTGTTGTTGTTGTTGTTGTTGTAAAATCCCAATCTATCTATAGGTCAGTTTAAGAACACACTTATCATGTAGGTTAGAAGTTATCCGACTAAATACAGTGTTTGTTGTTGTTGTTGTTGTTGTTGTTGTAAAATCCCAATCTATCTATAGGTCAGTTTAAGAACACACTTATCATGTAGGTTTGAAGTTATCCAACTAAATACAGTGTTTGTTGTTGTTGTTGTTGTTGTAAAATCCCAATCTATCTATAGGTCAGTTTCAGAACACACTTATCATGTAGGTTTGAAGTTATCCAACTAAATACAGTGTTTGTTGTTGTTGTTGTTGTTGTTGTTGTTGTTGTAAAATTCCAATCTATCTATAGGTCAGTTTAAGAACACACTTATCATGTAGGTTTGAAGTTATCCAACTAAATACAGTGTTTGTTGTTGTTGTAAAATCCCAATCTATCTATAGGTCAGTTTCAGAACACACTTATCATGTAGGTTTGAAGTTATCCAACTAAATACAGTGTTTGTTGTTGTTGCTGTTGTTGTAAAATCCCAATCTATCTATAGGTCAGTTTAAGAACACACTTATCATGTAGGTTTGAAGTTATCCGACTAAATACAGTGTTTGTTGTTGTTGTTGTTGTTGTAAAATCCCAATCTATCTATAGGTCAGTTTAAGAACACACTTATCATGTAGGTTTGAAGTTATCCAACTAAATACAGTGTTTGTTGTTGTTGTAAAATCCCAATCTATCTATAGGTCAGTTTCAGAACACACTTATCATGTAGGTTTGAAGTTATCCAACTAAATACAGTGTTTGTTGTTGTTGTTGCTGTTGTTGTAAAATCCCAATCTATCTATAGGTCAGTTTAAGAACACACTTATCATGTAGGTTTGAAGTTATCCAACTAAATACAGTATTTGTTGTTGTTGTTGTTGTTGTAAAATTCCAATCTATCTATAGGTCAGTTTAAGAACACACTTATCATGTAGGTTTGAAGTTATCCAACTAAATACAGTGTTTGTTGTTGTTGTAAAATCCCAATCTATCTATAGGTCAGTTTCAGAACACACTTATCATGTAGGTTTGAAGTTATCCGACTAAATACAGTGTTTGTTGTTGTTGTTGTTGTTGTAAAATCCCAATCTATCTATAGGTCAGTTTAAGAACACACTTATCATGTAGGTTTGAAGTTATCCAACTAAATACAGTGTTTGTTGTTGTTGTAAAATCCCAATCTATCTATAGGTCAGTTTCAGAACACACTTATCATGTAGGTTTGAAGTTATCCAACTAAATACAGTGTTTGTTGTTGTTGCTGTTGTTGTAAAATCCCAATCTATCTAAAGGTCAGTTTAAGAACACACTTATCATGTAGGTTTGAAGTTATCCAACTAAATACAGTGTTTGTTGTTGTTGTTGTTGTTGTAAAATTCCAATCTATCTATAGGTCAGTTTAAGAACACACTTATCATGTAGGTTTGAAGTTATCCAACTAAATACAGTGTTTGTTGTTGTTGTAAAATCCCAATCTATCTATAGGTCAGTTTCAGAACACACTTATCATGTAGGTTTGAAGTTATCCAACTAAATACAGTGTTTGTTGTTGTTGCTGTTGTTGTAAAATCCCAATCTATCTATAGGTCAGTTTAAGAACACACTTATCATGTAGGTTTGCATAAATGAATAGCCGCCAGGCAATGGGCCTCTGACACTTCTTGTGAGTGTTTAAATTATTAGAATTAACGGTTAGATAGAACTAAATACATTGAAGTAGGACAATACAATATTACCTTTATTTTTTTTTCAGTATTAGTAATAGAAGTTTACCAAACAAACTCCCCGATTCGGCAAATACATGACAATATTCCAAACGCATATTTCATGCAGTAATATCATTTACAAATACGACGATGACCATTTAAAGATTAGCTGATTGAAGCCTTGTTCAGGGCACTTCCGGCTTTCTTTGAGGCAGATTTTTCTCCTGAATTAATCGAAGCTAACATCCTACGAGTTCGGCCCTGCAAATCGAGAGAATAATCTTCAGTAGAACAGAGAGAAACTAAATCGTGTTCTTTACTTGGTCAGGCCTCCTTCATAGACCGTCATGTCTAGACGAGTAAAGCATCGCTGGACAGTGGTCAAATATCGAGCTCTGACCAGCGGAGGTCATCATGGTTCTGGACACCGTTCGGGAAATTGCTTCTTCCGGCGGGGTAACCCAGCATAAAGGGGAAATAATCAGACCACACTCGTCCGGCCCCTGTTGTAGCTTCAATTTCGAAGCGGCCGAGTATTTATTTCTCACATGGCAATATTGCATCAGTTTATACAGGACAAATTCTCTCTAGGACAGTTTTATTGCGACAATTCATTGGGTGGACCGACTTTATTGTGTTACACGGGACTTACAATACCCGAAATAAAGTGGAATGTTTGCGCTTCTTAAGTTTAACCAGGAATCTGTGGAGGACTTTTGTGATATATCCTTGAGGTAGACATTCAAGAAATAGTTTTTGTAATTTTTTTTTTTTTTGGTTCAAACATCCGTTACGCCGTGGTTGGCTTTGTATTGATAATTTGAAAAAAAAAATTAAAAAAAGAAACAAATACACACTTACAAAAAAAATGAGGAGAGAGAGTCAGAGACAGAGAGGAGAGACAAGGAGACAGGGAGCGAATCAGAGACAGATGAAAAGTCAGAGAGACAGGAAGAGACAGATAAAACGGAGAACAGAACATTTTTTAAAATTTCAAAACAAATTTCAATTTTACAAACATGGTCGAAGCTCGCGTTCCCTTTAGCTTGACATAAAACTGCTTTGTTTAATGGCCGGCCATAACGGTCAGATGCTGAGAGCTGCTAACGGCTGTTCTCTGCTCTCGCCAACAGTGACTCACAGCACCCGGCAGCCCACACTGCTCCTCCTCTCAGAACCCTCAGAACCCTCAGAACCCTTCCCACCCAGCAGCTATAATCTGACCGTGCACCGTTCAAACATGGACTCCAGGTTTTCTATGGAAATCAGGGTTGAAGGACTAGAATCCTACACCGCTTGTAGCACACCTTACCTTTCTCTGAGAGTTGCAGACCTAACGTTAGTGCCCAACGATTTCAGTAGAGGACAATATTTGGACAAGGAATCTGCATTGTGCGGATCCCGCCAGCATTCAGGTGGGGTCGCTTCAGGCTGTTTGACAAAAAATCATTGGAGACTCGTGGAGATGTCGCGAGCTGTGTGTGTGTGCATCCCGGTCCTGCACAGCCGAGGACTGAGGAATGCATGTTTGGTGTTGATCGAAATAATCGAGAGAAGACGCTGGTGGTAACCGAGGCCAGATCATGGCGGGTGTTTACTCAGGGGGAGGCTTGATACAGCCAGTTATAGCTGCTGTATTGATCTTAATAATGTAGAGAAAATAACTGGGGAACCTCAGGTAACTGTTTTTACGGCACGGATCACAGGTTTGGAGGACGAGAAAACAACAAAGAAAAAAAAAATTTAGAATATGATCACCGTTGTCTTTCTTTTATTTTTTTTTAAATGACACTCTTAAACGGGAATAAAAATGTGCTTGAAGGCAATGTTTACACAAATCCTAGAAATGTGGAAAATTTGGGTCCCCAGTTCGGTTTTCAATCTACTAAAACAATCAAGCAGTTTTACTGTTTAAATGTCACAGAGTTCAAGAGGGCAATATTTTCAAAACAGAGAGCTTCTATAAACAGTGTGCACCGCTTTATCTCACCCACACCGAAGATGTTCACACCGAGATGCTAATGATGGGAGGTTAAGGCTTGGAAACTGTCGACATTGCCGGGGATTCTGGGTAAATCAAGAGGTTCTCATCCTCCAGGTCATGGCACTTGATGCTTTCTGAGGGATCTCCAGGAGAAACATCAAACGGTGGCTCCAGTTGACACAACCCCGAGCTCCAGGTCTATCTCCTGTGTGTGTGAGTTTACTTGGAGGTGAGAGACAGGTCCACCACTGACCCTCCCTGGCCCTCCCTGGTCCTCCCTGAGTGTCACCCGGCATCGGTTCAGGTGTTGACTCCGCGCCTCACAGAAACACTTAAGACCCAGAAAGGTTTGCCAATCTGGCCGCCTCGCCAGGTGAAATATTTGCAGGTAAAACAGCCTAAGATCTTCCCGAGCCGGCGCGTGAAAGTTGAATGTAGGTATTCAACAGCTTAATGAGTCTTCTCTCGGCTGAAGTTTAAACTTAGAGGTGTGAATCGAATTTCAGCCAAGGGTCCTTTACGTTGATCTCAATGTATTCAGCCGACTGCAAGGAAGAGAGTCAAATAGATACATTCCAGAGGTATGACGGGTTCTTCGCTGGTTGATCGGTCACATAAAGATATCTGCCTCAATAATAAATAGACTGTACAATAAACAGAGTCCACGAGCTTTTTCTTTTCTTTCCAAATATTTTATTTTATTGATCTGGCTCCAACTGCGGTTGTGATCGGAGCAATAATTTACAAGCTTCAGGGTACCATGTTTCGATATTAGCCTATTTTTCCCTATTTGCTATTGTTCCCTACTGCTCCAGTTTATTTCTTTCGGCTTTTTTTTTTTTAAACCACTCTATTGCCTTCAGTTCTATTTCTAGTTAAAAACTTTTGTTTGCTAAGAAATCTCGGGACACAGAGCTCACAGATTATGATGTCGATCTCACCGTCAATTGTTGTAAATCAGAGATGATTGCTACAAACTTTTGACAGGGCTTGACTTTACGACTGAGGCAAAGCGTAAACCAGTGATGATTGCTATAAACTATGACAAGGCTTGACTTTAGGACTGAGGCAAAGCGTAAACCAGTGATGATTGCTACAAACTATGACAGGGCTTGACTTTAGGTCTGAGGGAGGCAAAGCATAAACCAGTAATGATTGCTATAAACTATGACAGGGCTTGACTTTAGGTCTGAGGGAGGCAAAGCGTAAACCAGTGATGATTGCTATAAACTATGACAGGGCTTGACTTTAGGACTGAGGCAAAGCGTAAACCAGCGATGATTGCTATAAACTATGACAAGGCTTGACTTTAGGACTGAGGCAAAGCGTAAACCAGCGATGATTGCTATAAACTATGACAAGGCTTGACTTTAGGACTGAGGCAAAGCGTAAACCAGTGATGATTGCTATAAACTATGACAGGGCTTGACTTTAGGTCTGAGGCAAAGCGTAAACCAGTGATGATTGCTATAAACTATGACAGGGCTTGACTTTAGGACTGAGGCAAAGCGTAAACCAGTGATGATTGCTATAAACTATGACAAGGCTTGACTTTAGGACTGAGGCAAAGCGTAAACCAGCGATGATTGCTATAAACTATGACAGGGCTTGACTTTACGTCTGATGCAAAGCGTAAACCAGTGATGGTTGCTATAAACTATGACAGGGCTTAACTTTACGTCTGATGCAAAGCGTAAACCAGTGATGATTGCTATAAACTATGACAAGGCTTGACTTTAGGACTGAGGCAAAGCGTAAACCAGTGATGATTGCTATAAACTATGACAGGGCTTGACTTTAGGACTGAGGCAAAGCGTAAACCAGTGATGATTGCTATAAACTATGACAGGGCTTGACTTTAGGACTGAGGCAAAGCGTAAACCAGTGATGATTGCTATAAACTATGACAGGGCTTGACTTTAGGACTGAGGCAAAGCGTAAACCAGTGATGGTTGCTATAAACTATGACAGGGCTTGACTTTAGGACTGAGGCAAAGCGTAAACCAGTGATGGTTGCTATAAACTATGACAGGGCTTGACTTTAGGACTGAGGCAAAGGGTAAACCAGTGATGGTTGCTATAAACTATGACAAGGCTTGACTTTAGGACTGAGGCAAAGCGTAAACCAGTGATGATTGCTATAAACTATGACAAGGCTTGACTTTAGGACTGAGGCAAAGCGTAAACCAGTGATGATTGCTATAAACTATGACAAGGCTTGACTTTAGGACTGAGGCAAAGGGTAAACCAGTGATGGTTGCTATAAACTATGACAAGGCTTGACTTTAGGACTGAGGCAAAGCGTAAACCAGTGATGATTGCTATAAACTATGACAAGGCTTGACTTTAGGACTGAGGCAAAGCGTAAACCAGTGATGATTGCTATAAACTATGACAGAGCTTGACTTTAGGACTGAGGCAAAGCGTAAACCAGTGATGATTGCTATAAACTATGACAGAGCTTGACTTTAGGACTGAGGCAAAGCGTAAACCAGTGATGATTGCTATAAACTATGACAAGGCTTGACTTTAGGACTGAGGCAAAGCGTAAACCAGCGATGATTGCTATAAACTATGACAAGGCTTGACTTTAGGACTGAGGCAAAGCGTAAACCAGTGATGATTGCTATAAACTATGACAGAGCTTGACTTTAGGACTGAGGCAAAGCGTAAACCAGTGATGATTGCTATAAACTATGACAAGGCTTGACTTTAGGACTGAGGCAAAGCGTAAACCAGTGATGATTGCTATAAACTATGACAAGGCTTGACTTTAGGACTGAGGCAAAGCGTAAACCAGTGATGATTGCTATAAACTATGACAGAGCTTGACTTTAGGACTGAGGCAAAGCGTAAACCAGCGATGATTGCTATAAACTATGACAGAGCTTGACTTTAGGACTGAGGCAAAGCGTAAACCAGTGATGATTGCTATAAACTATGACAGAGCTTGACTTTAGGACTGAGGCAAAGCGTAAACCAGCGATGATTGCTATAAACTATGACAGAGCTTGACTTTAGGACTGAGGCAAAGTGTAAACCAGCGATGATTGCTATAAACTATGACAGAGCTTGACTTTAGGACTGAGGCATAGCGTAAACCAGCGATGATTGCTATAAACTATGACAGAGCTTGACTTTAGGACTGAGGCAAAGCGTAAACCAGTGATGATTGCTATAAACTATGACAGAGCTTGACTTTAGGACTGAGGCAAAGCGTAAACCAGTGATGATTGCTATAAACTATGACAGAGCTTGACTTTAGGACTGAGGCAAAGCGTAAACCAGCGATGATTGCTATAAACTATGACAGAGCTTGACTTTAGGACTGAGGCAAAGCGTAAACCAGCGATGATTGCTATAAACTATGACAGAGCTTGACTTTAGGACTGAGGCATAGCGTAAACCAGCGATGATTGCTATAAACTATGACAGAGCTTGACTTTAGGACTGAGGCAAAGCGTAAACCAGCGATGATTGCTATAAACTATGACAGAGCTTGACTTTAGGACTGAGGCATAGCGTAAACCAGCGATGATTGCTATAAACTATGACAGAGCTTGACTTTAGGACTGAGGCAAAGCGTAAACCAGCGATGATTGCTATAAACTATGACAGAGCTTGACTTTAGGACTGAGGCATAGCGTAAACCAGCGATGATTGCTATAAACTATGACAGAGCTTGACTTTAGGACTGAGGCATAGCGTAAACCAGTGATGATTGCTATAAACTATGACAGAGCTTGACTTTAGGACTGAGGCATAGTGTAAACCAGCGATAATTGCTATAAACTATGACAGAGCTTGACTTTAGGACTGAGGCATAGCGTAAACCAGCGATGATTGCTATAAACTATGACAGAGCTTGACTTTAGGACTGAGGCATAGCGTAAACCAGCGATGATTGCTATAAACTATGACAGAGCTTGACTTTAGGACTGAGGCAAAGCGTAAACCAGTGATGATTGCTATAAACTATGACAAGGCTTGACTTTAGGACTGAGGCAAAGCGTAAACCAGTGATGATTGCTATAAACTATGACTTTACACCCCTAGCAGAAAAATTAATCAATGCAGTAACTGACCTCTCTTCTTTGAAATCTCCCGCCTTGAAAAGAACTTTCTTGATAAATAGTAATAAAAAAAAACTCAAAGAAAATCAGACCATTTCCACATTTATCTTTTTTTCTGGTAGAGTAAATATTTTTTTCTTCTTAGCCATGTTAAACCATGCTCAATGTTTGATTAACAAAAATCGTATGCGATATATGATATCTGTGGTAAAACAAAGCGTTTTCACAAAAGCTTTCTTTAAACATAAAAGAATTTTGCTTTATCATTCCTTAACTCTTGACTGTGTAAAAGTTTTCCCCCTCTTTTTTCTCCCCAGCGATTCTGTTTGAATATAACAGTGGGAACACAGCACAGAGGATTGTGCGTGACTATCTCCAGACTTCCTCTTCCGCCTTCATAGAATCAGTGGACTGGCCAGTTTCCTGCGTCCACCTCGCTACTGACCACTAGCAAATAGACAGTACAGGCAGAAGAGAGAGAGAGAGAGAGAGAGAGAGAGAGAGAGAGAGAGAGAGAGAGAGAGAGAGAGAGAGAGAGAGAGAGAGAGAGAGAGAGAGAGAGAGAGAGAGAGAGAGAGAGAGAATGAGAGAGAGAATGAGAGAGTGAAAGAAAGAAAGAGTTATGAAAAGACAGAAACTGAGAGTCGACGCAAGGAAGAGGTAGAGAAAGCTTCAGAGTGTGGAGAGAGAGACAGAACAATAGAAAATAGCTAGAGAAGCAATCAGTGGAATTAGGGGAAAAAATGCGGAGATAGATTCGTGCAGAAGAAGAGAGAGACAAAAGAGAAAGAGAGACAGTAAGCAAGAGAGAAATAGATACCGGTAAACAATGAGAGGGAATGTGAGAAAAAGAAAGAGAGAGAGAGAGAGAGAGAGAGAGAGAGAGAGAGTGAGAGAAAGATAGAGACAGAGGGAGAGAGAGAGAGAGAGAGAGGGGGGGGGGGGAGAGATAGAGACAAAGAGAGAAAGAAAGAGAGAGAGACAGAGACACAGAGATAGATAGATAGATAGAGAGAGAGAGAGAGAGAGAGAGAGAGAGAGAGAGAGAGAGAGAGAGAGAGAGAGAGAGAGAGAGAGAGATGTCAAGGCTTTTAAACCAAAATAAACTGGACAAGTGAGAAGCGATCAGGCAGAATCCGTGGAAGTAGCCAGTATCACGCGAGGGGCTCCAGTTCTCTGGAACACACAGGGCTGTGGAGGGGGCTCGGGTATGGCCTGGAGTACACGACAATCTTGTGCTCCCCAACAGCCCAGTGGACCAGGCTGGAGAGAGATGTGCAGGGCTGAGCACTTCGCTGTGGCGTGAAACACCTCCCTTGACATCTCTCTCTCTCTCTCTCTCTCTCTCTCTCTCTCTCTCTCTCTCTCTCTCTCTGTGTCTCTCCCTGTGTCTCTCTCCCTCTCTCTCTTTCTCTCTCTTTTGTCCTTCTCTCTATCTTCGCTTCTCGAAACTCTCATAAGTCTCTCCCACTTCTATCTTCTATCTTCCTCTCTTTCTGTCACTCTATATCTATTGTTCTGCCTCTGTCTCTCCCTCTTTTCTCTAATCCTTTACGTTCTCCTTTCTCTCTCCCTCATCTCTACTCTCTTTCGCTCCCCGTCTCCAATCTCTTCGCCGCTCTGTCTATCCCAGCCTAATACTTGCTCGCTGTCAAATCAAGAGCTGCTATCCGTCCGTTCCCCAATCACTTACACCCGACACTTTTCGCTAATGACACGAGAGAGAGAGAGAGAGAGAGAGAGAGAGAGAGAGAGAGAGAGAGAGAGAGAGAGGGAGACAGAGAGACAGAGAGAGAGAGGGAGTGAGAGAGACAGAGATGGACAGAGAGACAGAGAGACAGAGAGGGAGGGACAGACAGGCACGACATTTCACTGGATACAAGAAGAATTTGAAAAAAAATAGGAATAAGAACTTAAGAAAGACTTGAAGCTTTCACCGCTGGCTCCACAATGAGCTTAGTATTACGTGCTGAAGGCGAAGTGTTATTAAACGACAGCGGCTATTATCCCTGCAATCAAGACAATAAAACAGGCTGCACTTTTCTCATCACATCTAATGCCTTTTCTATTATCATATACATGTATTATCTTTTTTTATTCTGTTTTTCTTCTTGGTTTTTTTTTATTTTTTTTTTTTTGCGTTTCCGTCTCATGCAAATTTGATGAGGAAATTCGCCCACAGAATCTTTAGAGTGCAAGGCATGGATGACGATGCCTGTGTAGGACGGGCGTGAGGGGGGGGGGGGGGGGGGGGTTAGGAAAGGGAAAAAACGAAAGAAGCTGAGGGTATACCAGCACTTTACTTTAGCAGAGCCAGACCTAAAATAATTGTGAAGATAACAACTAACGACATTAAGGAGAAAAAATGACAAACTCTTGCTCGAGGGAGCCTAAAAGCATGTACAATAGATATTTATGTCTTCAGTTCCAATTTTGTCGAGCCCGTGTCAATTTTATCTGCAATTAAAATGGAATGATCAGTAAAGCTTTGAATTCCAGGCTGGCGATATACGAGATGACCCATAATTACAGCCACACTGGTAGCCGTTAGCAGACTGGATACTGGGTGGTCCAGCCTGCCTGGCTGATAACACTGATCATTATAGCACGATACTTTGTTAGTAAGTGCTAGCAGCCAGAGGCCCAAGGACTTATGTTCCTACATTTCTAGATCCAGTTATGGAGGGGTTGGGGTGAGAGGGTGAGAGGGGTGTGAGGGGGAGGGGGGGGAGACAGCGATCCGGATGAGATAGCGTGCTCAACCAGTCATTATAGGCAGCTTTAGAGAGGTGCGAAATGATCAAACTCTCCTCATGAACAGACTGCCAAGCTGGCTTTCCCAGGACGAAGGGCCTGAAAACATCTACGCAGATCTAAATAAAATGTTTTATAATAAGGGAAACAAGGTGCGAGAGTTTTCATGTGAAACCAACCGTGACATTTCCAGACTTTTTTTTTTTTGAATCATGTCTTGACCTATAGAATGTTCAGAAAGTAAACGTTGCGGTCTAAAGAGCAAAGCGTTTATTAATTTTTCCCCTCTTTATTATGTGGTATGAATAGGTAGTGTATGACGGGGCCAAATATACATTAATTTGGCTGAAGTTTTAGCCTCAACACGCACTGCTTATTTACGGGTGTATCTCTAGAAACGCCTTACACACACCGGTCTAAGACCTGACAGGAATATCAGCCTGTTATAGAGGAGATGGCAATAAGGTTGAAGAGAAGGAGGGGAGCGGGATTCAAGTTTTGATTCGAGAGAGAGAGAGAGAGAGAGAGAGAGAGAGAGAGAGAGAGAGAGAGAGAGAGAGAGAGAGAGAGAGAAGGGGGGAGGGAGGGAGAGATACAGAGAACAGAGAGAGAGGAGAAAGAGAGAGAGAGAGAGAGAGAGAGAGAGAGAGAGAGAGAGAGAGAGAGAGAGAGAGAGAGAGAGAGAGAGAGAGAGAGAGAGAGAGAGAGAACCCCAAAGCTCCCCCCCTCCCCTTCCCTAAAAAGAGTATTCTTTATTCTGCGATAGAAACCCGCCCCACCCATTCATAACTTCCCTCTCCAATAGAAAACATTCAACATTTCATAAAAGATATTCTTGCAAAAATATTGCTCAATGCTTGTAAAATATTTTTTATTTAAAGATGAAATGTGAAAAGATGTTGAAATAAAACCCAGCTCGGCCTACAGGAAGCGTTAGATCATACAATGTACTTTACGAATTGGGGACCGCCATCCATCCCAGGACATGATTAGAGAGGCTATGCCGAGGTGGAAAGCAAAAAAAATTAAAAAAATAAAACCAAGAAATTAATTTTCTTTATGAGACATAAATCATTCCGCAATGATAAAAGAAAAAAAAGTTGTAGAAAAATATAGAAGCACATTTACGTAGCTAGACAGATAGTTAGATGGATAGATAGATAGATAGATAGATAGACAGACAGACAGACAGACAGACAGATAGATAGATAGATAGATAGATAGATAGATAGATAGATAGATAGATAGATAGATAGATAGATAGATAGATAGGTAGGTAGGTAGGTAGGTAGGTAGATAGATAGATAGATAGATAGATAGATAGATAGATAGATAGATAGATAGATAGATAGATAGATAGACAGACGGATAGATAGATAGACAGATAGACAGACAAACAGAAAGCCAGAACTTCAGACAAGAAGACGCAATCCCACATACAGATCTACAGATAGACAGACGGATAATCTGGCTGGCAGTAGCAGTTGAAAGCTTACAGAGGAGTAAGTTGATATACAGACAGATTAATGAACAATCTTATTTCACAATAATAACTAAAGTAAATAAACATATAGATAGATAAAAATGAAAGACGAGATGTGTTGGGGAAGGAAGGAGATGAATGAACCCCAATTTGCCGACGAAGCTGAGTGGGTTTTGAACCTGAACGAACATTCATGAATTCTTTCGTTTTTTTTTTTTTAAATATTTTTCTTTTGCACAACCGCCTCTCCTGATTTTTGTCAGTCTGTGACGCAGTCTATTCAGGCCTCAAATCGACTAGCGCCCCCCTCCCCCCTCCCCCCCTCGCTCTCTCTCTCTCTCTCTCTCTCTCTCTCTATCTATCTATCTATCTATCTATCTCCCCCCTCGCTCTCTCGCTCTCTCTCTCTCTCTCTCTCTCTATCTATCTATCTATCTATCTATCTCCCCCCCTCCCCCCTCCCCACCCTCGCTCTCTCTCTCTCTCTCTCTCTCTCTCTCTATCTATCTATCTATCTATCTATCTCCCCCCCTCTCCCCGCCCTCTCCTCTATCTTCGGCTCCAGGTGTATTATGATTCTCTGCATGATAAATATCCACAAACAGTCTATCGAAACCTTTCTCTACAGAGGAATATTTATACAGGTGGGAAGAGCCGAGCTAATCAAACCAAAATCTGCACAAAAAGAGAGGAGAGGCTTAATCTGAACAGGCCAACAGAAATAAATGAAGAAATATTCAAGAATGTCTCACAAAATAACAAGTCGACAAAAAGTCGGATTGTACAGCCTGAACAGAGCATGCAGTGCTGACAAGAATATGTCGCATTCTGTTAAGTCGGTAATTATAATGCGGCAAGGGTGCTGTCAATTAAAAAGAGCAAAATGAGGGAGGAAGAGGTAATTGAAAAATAGTTATATATATTGAAAATCAACTCAATTTGAGTGCATTACGATTCCAGCGATATTAAGCAAGATAGAAATATCGTACCTCTATGATTCCTTCCTCCCTCCACGTTTCTCTAAGAATCTTAATCAGAGACAGCGACAATCTGTCAAGATGTCAAGACGAGGACAGGGTTGCTTAGATGGCATCAGATTCTGTCACCAGGTGTCCCAAAAGGAGATCGAACCAAGGATGGATCTCTTTATCTTCAGGATGACGCTCTACCAACTGGGTTATCGGGGAAAATAAACGGAATTTCATGGCATCTTATATAAGATATCCACAGCTACAGGTCAGGGTCATCAAAGCTGGATAAGCTTACCATTACACCTGACTTGATGCTAACCTTTGACCTCCTTCACATTCTCAAAACATTGTGGGACACTCCGATGATGTTTGAGGTTGGTTCAATATTACTGCTCCCCCACACAACACTCAGAAGAACGACACACAGTTCTGTAGAGATACTACAAGCTAATAATAGTGTCAGCACCAAGTATAAAGATTCTAACCATAGATTGCTACACAGTCTGTTGACCAACACAAGCTGCTTCGCCTTCCGCGACGGTATAGGTCCCCCTCCTGTTTCCCCAGTGGTCACACACACAAATTTTTTTCCCACGCGGAACTCAGCGACGTATGGAACAAGACAGAACAAATCCCTTTATTGGATACAAGGACTGTGACAAAATGGCGACTTGAGAACCATTTCACTTAAAACATCGTTGACCTGGAAACAGAACATAACCTGTACCGCTTGACCAGACCCGGCACCAAGAGGTTGGGACTGCCCTCGCTGTCCGAGCGGTCAGCCGTATAGTTACTGGACAACTGCTCTGAGTCAGTGTCAGAGGAAGGGGAAGGGGAGGGGTCAACATTATCGGAAGTGTAGATAATAACCATTGAGATGCAGGAACGAAAACCTGCTCGTCTCAAGTCTAATGTCACCGCAATATAATATAGGAATGGATTTTTTGGCGTTTCTCTCTACCGGGAGATAACCTTATTAATTTTGCTATTCAAAAGTTAAAAAAAAAATAGAAAGAAATTCTAGCGACCGTCTAAACTCCTGGCCTGTGGCCCTCATCAACCTCTGTTTACCTCCCGCCAGATGTTTGAATCAATGACGTCACGGTAGTTAAACAAACTGACAAGACCAGAGTAGATCCACCACTCAACAAACCCAAGGACAACACCGAAAGAATTGTTTTAAAGTGTTTTTTTTTTTTTCTTTTTTTTCCTCTTTTCCTGAATGTACAAAACATTGAGCATTAAAACTGATGATTAGTGGTCATCGGGTATAGCTGTATATAGCATGCCGAACTGAAAAAGAGGTTAACTCTTTAGAGCGGCCTAATCTGAACACACAGGAAGGAACTATAATTAGAGCTACAGCAGGCAAGGAAAAGTCCAGGACAAGGAGGAGCTGGGGAGAAATAGGACCGACCAAATAACGAGTGTTATAGGAAACAGACCGAGGAGCAGCCGTGCATTTCAATAAGTAGGTACTAAGTCCAGGGGAGTTACGGCCCCTGTCAACATCTGTTATCCTCCCAGTAGATGTCGCCAAGTGTCGCCTGGATGGGACAGACGCAGTGGGAGGGGCGGTGGGAAGGTTTCCCTACCTGGAGCTGTGGGGGATATTGGGGATTCTCAGGGACTTCTGCTTGTGGAGAGGCAACTATGGACCACCAGGGGCCACCAGGGCCCACCAGGGCCCACCGAGTGGACCATGTCTAGCCTGGGCAGTTAGTATAATGTAATGGAAAAAATATGATAATGATGAATCACATAGGATTGTTCAAAAAATCGATTGAATGTTACTTTAGTTACCAGCCTACAAAATTTGGTAGTAGGTTTCAGGGATTCAAAGTTGTTTTCTACTTATGTCGTGAGAGAGAGGGAGAGAGGGAGAGAGAGAGAGAGAGAGAGAGAGAGAGAGAGAGAGAGAGAGAGAGAGAGAGAGAGAGAGAGAGAGAGAGAGAGAGAGAGAGAGAGAGAGAGAGAGAGAGAGAGAGAGAGAGAGAGAGAGAGAGAGAGAGAGAGAGAGAGAGAGAGAGAGAGAGAGAGAAAATTTAGCGCCACTATAATGACAGGTAAAGGAAGGTTTATACATAAAATCAAACTTATACTGTGCCCAAAAGATATTGTAATGATTGTCTTTCCATCGATACTATTTGAATAGATACTTTTATTTGGCCCCAATGGTCACCGCCGGATTCTATTGTTCCAGAAAAAATTACAGGAGGAGCGGGGGGGTCCAGTTAAAGTAAAGACCATTGTTGAATTGTACACAGCTCAAAGAATATTCCGTACCGCGGCCTATTCTACAAGTCACAAGAAAAAAAAAGAAAGGACTAGCATTTCTACCATCTAGATCTATAGAACTCAAGGTTCAAAAGCTTCAAAAGCAATTTATTTTTATGTACAGAATTATGCGCAAATAAAGATCTAGAGGCACTCCCACAATGCGTCAAACAACCTCTGTAAGCCCGTTGTAATATGGAACACACGGGAATCAGGTGCGCATGCGTGCCCACTGGAAACTGCTCTAAGGCCTACTTCCGCTTGAGAGGTTGTCTCTGTGATGCCGAGACGGTAATCCGGGCAGCGACAGTGGACCGTCTACAGCCCAGTCCATCACTCGAGATATTCTGGGGTCTGTTTGAGGGTCGCCACTGGAGCACATATATCAGAGTTTGGGGGGGGGGGGGTGAATAGATCGGCACAGTCACATCAGATCAAGTCTGGTTCATTGTTGTAGAACTACAGACCTGTTGAGGTTTATTGATTTCACAGATTTATAACTTATGCTAAACTACTAGTTTTCTATTTTTTTTCCTCCCCAGAAAATGTATTTGCGCTCACCAACCGCATATTGGTCTCCCCCTCTCTTTTTTCTCCCTCTGTTCCTCCCTCCCCTACATCATGTCTAGACTATTGTTATTGATCTTTCATATTAATTACTCATATTTCAACCTTGCAATTTTTCTTCCCTCCCTCATTCTCTTATTCTTACAACATAAATATATGTATCTTTGTTTCATTCTTTCAAACTGATTGTCTGTCTGTCTGTGTCCCTCTAACTTTCACCTACTCATTAAGCAAGCACCCATCATTCAGGAGCTGGTAAAGGCTCCATCAGGTTTTTATTTTGCTTGACTTGTCATAACGGAAACGACCTTGGCGGGACACCCCAACACTAGCCCCATTACTTTATAAGCCATCGAATAGAAAAAGATCACAACACGATTTGAAAACGAGGCAATCTAAACTGAAAACAACATTCTTTCAGACCTGTTGGGCACCTATAATCAGCGCCATTCAAAGGAAATTTCCTAACTTCCTAGCTAGTAATTTTGAGTTGCGCGCAGATTCTGAGTTCACAGCGGTTCTCTATCCCAAGCTAAGTTGTCTGTCTATCTGTTTGTCTGTGTTCCTCTCCCTCTCTCTCTCCTCCTGTTTCAAAATCTTGTAGTCTGTCTTCATGATTATTCACTAATAATCTGACAGTCATTTTGAATCTGTCAGTCTCTTAATCATGTTTGTGAGTCTCTTTCCTTCTGAATTTGCATCTCTCTCTCTCTCTCTCTCGCCTCTCTCTCTCTCTCCTCTCTCTCTCTCTCTCTCCTCTCTCGCCTCTCCCTCTCTCCTCTCTCTCTCTCTCTCTGATTTTCTGTCCGCCGCCCTCTTCATTTCTTTTCTCCCTCTATGTCTATATCTTCGGTTATTCCAAAGACATGCAGTACAGTACTGTTGACGAATATGATTTAGGTGGAGGATCTTTAAATATCTTCTCTATACCTCGTGAAACTCACGACCAGCTAGCTGCTAGGTCAGCCAGGTTGAAAGTCAACATGACTTATTCTATTGTCTAGAAATGTAAATACCCTGTTTTTGAACGCAACATGAAATATTCATTGAGCTTTTCACCTAATACAAAACAACGCCCACGCCAAATAACAAAAACTAAAAAAGAACAAAAACAACAACAACAACAAAAAACGTCCTACATGTGGTTTGCCTGGACCTGATAGTTGAGAAAGAAACTGTTGAACTATCGCTATGTTTTCCTACTGTTTTCCCGACTCCGTCCTAGTGGCCTGCCCAGCTGAGGTTTTGGGCTGTGTTTCAACCACAACCGATGCGCCTGTTTCTTCTACCTAGTCCATGTGCATGGGATGCAATATATGGAACTGTCAAGGTAAACAAGGCTTGAAAGGCTAAGATTCGGATCTATGTGGACATCAAATTGGTAAAGAGGTGAAACTAATAATAATAATAATAATAATAATAATAATAATAATAATAATAATAATAATAATAATAATAATAATAATAATAATAATAATAATAATAATGATAACTCATGAATTTCTATAACTTTTTTTTCAAGAACAGTTCTAAAATTGGGTATACTGATTTCAACCATTTTGTCCTCACTGCTTTATATACTTTTTTCTTCTTCCTGAAGATATAGAAAAAGAAGTGTGATTTTTTAAAAACATTGTACGATACTGGATGCCTTCATCTTTTCTAGAAATCATTTTACTTTCTCTGTATCCATATCAGGCCACATAAATATTTTATGCCATGATCTAGGATTGAAAAAAAAAATCTTTTACATTTATACTTCTTCGATCTCGTACAAGAACATTTTCTGTTCACCACATTGTTAGGTTTTTCTTCTGCTTTGTGGGAATTTCCAGGACGCACTTACAAGACCATGTTATTGGCACCCCTTTCCATCCCAAGGAGTGATATCTGAACAATTGTCTGAACAACTGCCCTTTATTATTTTTATTTCTTTTTTTTTCTCTGCAAGTATTGTGAGTAAAAGCTGCATTACCAAGGTCACAGGCCTTAAAAAGGCAATATGGCAACCTGGAAACCGCTGCTAGTGAAAGATTAATTATCAAAGGTTTTATGAAAGGTTAATGAAAGTGTTTAACCCTGTGCGAATTACTCAATGATTAGCTGAAGAGAGAGAGGGAGAGAGAGAGAAAGAGAGAGAGAGAGAGAGAAAGAGAGAGAGAGAGAGAGAGAGAGAGAGAGAGAGAGAGAGAGAGAGAGAGAGAGAGAGAGAGAGAGAGAGAGAGAGAGAGAGAGAGAGAGAGAGAGAGAGAGAGAGATAAGATAACTGGTCCACCATAATCAACAGAAAGTATATTAGCACTTGAGGTCCACACGAGCCAGCCGCTAAGTGTCTCCTCTCACTCTCTGACCACTCGATAATTCAACTCTAGCTCTAAATAGTTTTTCTTTCTACCGCCTCGCATTTTCTTTGACGTTAAGAGTCGTTAAGAAACTTATCAGACGTTATGAACAAGGATCGCCATTTAAGTTTTTTTTTTTTTTACTCAACGAACAGGCATCATATAAAACGGCAGGTCGGCTGCGCTATGGTTATTCTGGCGCTGATGGTACTGATGGTTGAGACGGTACCAACACACTTGAGATGGTCGGTCGCATTAACAGAAAAGCTCTCCATCTTTGTCTCGCTCTGACCTTATTGCCGTAGGAGCTGGAGAGAATAGCCGAGAAAATAAAAACATAGAAACGGGTTCTGTAGGCCGGGAACGAAAAGGAACGGAAACCGAGTTAATGTAGACATTGGACAAAGACCAGCCTTCGCGGGGGGGGGGGGGGGGGGGGGGGGTTAAGCGGTAGAAATGCTGCTTATGATGTTACTATGCCATCTCCCTGAGTTTCTTTGGTATCTTTTTATATAACCAAATCTTCAGGATAGCTAACAAGGCATCTTAGAGCAGGGAATAGATAAACGGCGTGACGCTAGTCTAATCCATCGACAGCTGTCTAAGTCTATCATCATCATCATCACCATGATAGCAGTATGCAACGCCTATATCAGCATTTATCGCCTGTTTACATCGTTATAAACATCACTACTTTCATCATCACTTGCATCACCACCAAGGCATCTTTCATCAGTGTTATGGTTTTTTTTTTTTTATCCCAGTGGACAACGACTTAAAATCCTATTTTGAACAATAAGTTCGTGAACTTACCCCGTCGACTCTCTCCCCGGCAGTAGAGCCTCCCCCTCCTCCTTTGAAACTGGTGAGAGGATGGCCTGAGCCAGAGCTCGTGTTGTGAGAGTCAGACTCCTCGTCCAAAGAAAAGCTCACCTCCTTCTTGGTCCCTCCCACACCTCCTCCTATACCGCCTCCCCCTCTCTTGCTGAGGTTGTTCGATAAGGAGTGCGAGGAGGTCACACCAGGTGACCTTCTGTCCCGACTATCATCCTCCCTCTCCAAGCGGCCCTTGTTGGCGAACACGCTCTGGTGGTTGTTGTGGTTGCTATGCTCAGTCTGCTGGACGTTCAGCTGGTACATCTTGTCCTCGGACAGCTTCTGGCTGGCGCGGTTTAGTCTCCGCTGCCGGTCGATCTTCCTGATGAGGCAGATGGTTGCGAGGATCGCTAGCGCCAGGAGAACGGTCACTCCGATAAGGATGATCACGATCAGGATGTTTTGACTGATGCCGCTTGTCGATGCTTGGGTCAAGGACGCGATGGAGCCATTGACCTTGATGTACATGTCCTGGGTGTCCCCTTTAGGAGGATCTCCGCCGTCTGAAACTGTGATGGTCAGCTTGAAAGTTTTAATATCTTCAGCTGTGACCACTCTGGCCAGAGATACGGCGCCGTCGAAACGACCAATGCTGAAGAGTTGCCCAGGGTCGCCAGCTGTAATATCGAAATAGAGCTGAGCGTTAGGGGAGGTAATATCGTCTCCGTCATGGGCCATGACTTGAGTGATGGTCGATCCCACGGGAGCTGTGTACTGCATGATAAATGTAAAGTTGTTGTTGTCCCCACCACCATTTACATTACTGCTGCCGTCCCCAGCGTCGTCTGCACTGCTGCGGATTCCAGTAATGACAGGATAGTGGTCGTTGTCGTCCAGGATGCGGGCAGTGAAGTTGCAGGTACTGTAAAACTCCGAGTTTTCCGGGTCGATTGCCTGGATGGTGAGATGGTAGCGGTCAGTCTGTTCCCGGTCAAACACCTCGGCCGTCTTGACCTGTCCGGTGTTACTGTCGATGCGGAACTTGCCGAAGTCTGTTCCCTGCTGGAGAATAGCGTAGCGTATCTTGCTGTGCTCGGGACTGTCCGGATCCATGGCGGTCACGTCCCCTACAAGAGTTCCCGCGGGTTGGTTCTCCAGAACTTCCCCATAGAAGCTTGGTCGAGTGAAGCTAGGAGGCTCATCATTCTCGTCCACGATGTGCACCAAGACCAGGGAAGTGTTGGTCAGCCGCTCCTTGCCGTTGTCCCGGGCCATCACGTGAAACTCAAAGCTTGCAGCGTCTCGCTCGCGGTCCACGGAGCGCGTAACGGATATGACGCCGGTGTCGGGATCGATCTCGAAGAGATGGTCGTAGCGGTCTTCTAGAGAGTAGGTTATCCTGCCCATCTCGCCACTGTCAAGGTCATGGGCTTTCACCGTGAGCACCTCCATGATGCCCGGATGATTCTCTGGAATGTGGCCGATGTATTTCTCCTGGTTAAACATAAATGCAAAAAGCGTTAGATGCATATCGCCTCATATCATTACAGTTCAAGAATTTCTGTTGCTTTATCATGAAAACAATTAAAAAGAGGTTTGGAAGATGGACTTGATAAACCGTTTGAATTTTGGTATAAAGTTGAAAACCAGTTTAGTCATAAATCAAAATTTTTAAAAAGATATTTCAACTTTATCTTCACTCTAATCTTCCCTGATAGCGGATGTAAAAATATTACAATCTGTAGATCAGTTACTTCTTTACAAATTTACATGTTATTGACATCAGGCTTTATCAATTGAGCTATTTCCGATTAAAAAATAGTTTTTCCTTATTCATATCTCTACAATAAGGAGTATTAACAACAACCCAAAAAAAAAAAGAAGAAGAAAATGAATAAAAATTAATAATAAAGACTCCCCCTCTTCGAAAAAAGAACAGAACTCAAGAGTTTGAACAACCATCATAACAAATTCTGTCATTGGCGATAATCAAACGTCCTTACATGAAAAAAAAATATTTACAAAAAATTAAGTTGTTAATTTGTTTTCATAAATTAGCTCAAATTTTCGACTTCAATTTTTCCAGCAAGTTCTTAACCCTGAACCTCACGCCGTGTCGTAAAACCTATCTCTGCCGATCGCTTTATGACATGGGTTTAGTTGTGAAGAATCCATGATGGATCTACTCCCCGGGACTGTTTGGTAAAATGAGCGCTTGATATTTGTTAAGGAAATAATAGTATCAACTTTTATGAGAAGTTTTTACATGAAGCGATGGTAAATCAAGCAATAATTATCTTCTCTGAAGAATGTTCATGTCGAGGTACTGTGGCGATACTAGCAGTGCTCTGGTGGTGTGAGCACATAGAGGGCTAATACATAAGTAGATATAAAAATTAAGGAATAATTAGAATAATAATGATAAATAAGGTCATCATTATAAAAAATACGAGAATAAAAAAAAATATTCCTGATAAAGTTAGTCTTTGGACATCATCTGGATTCTTCATTGTTGGAGAAGTTTCGTGGATACTTAACAAAGAAGCATCGTGGATCCATAGAGATCTAGATCTAGTTATGTATCTCCTAGAGAAAGGCGATTCCTTAAAAACTGCATGACATCTAATTGGCTCTGATCCAGTTATGCTGATCTTTGAAAAAACGGAAACTGGCATTACCACGATTTTGACTGGTTTCATCAGCAAAAACAGCTGTATATTTCTTGAAAAAAAGAAAGGGATTAGAATTTTAACTATATTGTGAAAGATGTGGATTACGCTTTAATAGCAACAGAGGAAAAGGAAGTGAGGGGAAAATAGGGTGAGAGATAGAAAGCCAGCTGCTAGGAAGATAGTTAGATAGATAGATAGATAGAGAGAGAGAGAGAGAGAGAGAGAGAGAGAGAGAGAGAGAGAGAAAGGGAGACAGAGATTAAGAGAGGGAAAGATAGAGAAAGACAGAGAAAAAGAGAGAGAGCGATGAAGAGAGACAGTGAAGAGTAAGAGAGAAGGAGAGAGAGAGAAGGAGAAAGAGAGAAGGAGAGAGAGAGAGAAGGAGAAAGAGAGACAGAGAGAGAGAAAGAGAGAGAGAGAGAGAGAGAGAGAGAGAGAGAGAGAGAGAGAGAGAGAGAGACAGAGAGAGAAAGAGAGAGAGACAGAGAGAGAGATAGAAAGAGAGACAGAGAGAAAGAGAGAGAGAGAGATAGAAAGAGAGAGAGAAAGAGAGAGAGAGGAGAGAAAGAGAGAGAGGGAGATAGAAAGAGAGACAGAGAGAGAAAGAGAGAGAGAGAAAGAGAGAGAGAGAGAGAGAGAGAGAGAGAGAGAGAGAGAGAGAGAGAGAGAGAGAGAGAGAGAAAGAGAGAGAGGAAGAATTGACCACACACCTGCTCGAACACCGGGCGCTCATCGTTCTCATCCGCCACGTTCACGACAAACGTGGTCAAGTTGGTCTTAGGTGGCTGACCGTGGTCACTGCAGGTGATGGTCACGCGGTGGCTCGGGTACTCCTCGTGGTCAAGAGGACGCGCCAGCACAAACTGTGAACGATAGAAAAATTGAGCAAGTCATACAATTTCTATATCTTTCTATCCATGTATCTCTCTAAGCATTCTGTTTCCTATCTCCACATGTTTCTGTTTCCTTCTCAATTGTATATATATATATATATATATATATATATATATTTATATATCTTTATTATTAATTTATCTTTCCCAACCTTTGTCGTTTTTCTTTAAATTTGCTTAAGCTCTCTATCTATTTACCTCACTATCTTCCTGTCCCTTTGCTCACTGGACAGAAGAGATATAATTACAAGCGACCATCTTTGATAGTCTTCTCACAGCAATGCTTCTCTCACTGTGTCAATAAACCCAAACTATTTTAATGTCAGGATATTCTGCTACCCACTGTTTCACATTTCTCAGATATGACTTCTACTAACAATAGTATGATCAGTTAGTTCACAAATTTTATTTTAACGGATATAAAATACTGCTAAATCATAAAACCTCTTTCTAAATTATGAGCTGATTTTCTCTCACTACGCTAAGGCACTTGTACTCTTTATAGGCGTAAAACATAAGCCCGTTCCAATACAACTTTGGTGAAATATTTATGTCATACAATCCACACATTTTTTTCGCTGAAAAACATTCTTTCCGTAATTTACTGGATTGGTAAGTTAAACTAGGATCGTAAGTAACACTTTTTTTTCCCGATAATACCCTGAGCAATCCTAAGAGAAGATCTAGAGTTGTTTAACAAATTCTGCCTATGTGTCAACACACCGTGCTTCAGTGTTACATCTCTCTGCATATAGTTTTAGAATTAAAATCTTCTGACTATCTTCAAACTACAACAACATCCAGATCTTTCTGGCCCCTTCACACCTTGTAATCACTAGGTCTAGCTCAGCAGATTAACTTACGGTGCCCTCAGCCATAGACCAATCACTTTAAACTTCACACCCATCATAAACATTTTGCTCTCATGATATATGTATCACACATGAGTCCCCACCACAGGTCTTTCCAGAGGTTTTGTTCCTCCTGCTCTGCACTAGACACTTCTGTTTAGCACTTCGTTTCCCTCGTTACATTACTTTGTTCTGCATCATAATTGCTTAGTAATAGAAATAATATAAACGTATGACAATTTTTCAAATCCCACAATTGAACCGTAAATACCTTATACATGTCCTCTAATTTATCCAGAGAGAAGTGGTGGTCGTCCACAGTGCAGGTGACTCTCTTGTTCTCCCCATGGTCCCTGTCGGAGACGACCACGTAGGCAATCAGTTTCCCCACAGGCTCTAGCTCGGACAGGTAGCTACCAACGGGTGTGAAGTTCACGTTGATCTGGGGCGAGTTATCGTTCACGTCTCTCACATGCAGCTTGATCTTAGCTCGCTTCGACTTCTGCGGGGAGCCGTGGTCCACCGCCTCCACGACCAGCTGGTACAGAGAGTCGGTCTCGTAGTCCAGGGGCGTGCGCGTAAACAGCTCGCCAGTCTGCTCGTCAATGTAGAAGATGCGCCGGGTGTCAGCGGATACCTGGCTACTAATCCGGTAAGAGATCTCCGCGTTAGATCCACTGTCCAGGTCAGTCGCTTGAACTTGGACGATGGGGACATTGACGGCTATATCCTCGGACACAGACACGTTGTAGTTGGATTCTGTGAACTTTGGTTCATTATCGTTGAGGTCTGACACTGTGATGTTGATCACAACTGAGCCCGTCATTGGACTTTGACCACCATCTGTGGCGATTACGGTCACTTGGTAAGAATCCCTTTCCTCTCTGTCTAGCTTTTCTTTGATCACGATTCCCAGGTAAGATGAGCCGCCTTGACTTGAGTGGATTTTCAGCTCGAACGTGTCTGTGGGATCCTTGAAGCTGTAACTGCTCTGGTGGAGCCCGTTCTCTCCAACATCCATGTCCTCCGCCGCGCTGGTTCGCAGCTCTTCGTCCACGGCGTTGTTCTCGGGGACGGTCAGCGTGACGGCGCTGGCCGGAAACCTCGGCTGGTTGTCGTTAATGTCCAGGATGTACACCTCCACCTGGATGATCTTGAACAGCTCGTATGGACTCTGCGTGTAGACAAGAACCTCGACAGGAATCACACACTGGGGCTGCCGGCCGCAGCGCTCATCTCGGTCTATCTCTTGTGCGGAGCTCAGCACCCCGCGGGTTCTCGAGATTTGAAAGAACTCGTCAGACTGCAAGTTGTACTCCAAGTTACTCAGCTCGTCTGCCGAAATCAGTGCCGGCAACCCGCTGGCGGCAACAACATTTCCTACCCGGGTGCCAACTTTTTGCTCCTCGTAGAAAGTCAAATTTGCATTCAGGGTAAACTGGGCGGTTGCTATTCCTAAAACTGACCCGTAAACCATCAGCAGAAAGAGGCAGCCACTAGACTGCCCGCAAGAGCTAACATCAGATACAGATTTGGCCATCGTGTTCACTGATGAAGGTACAACTGAAGACTGGTCAATCGCAATGACGTCATTGCCCAATCGTGCGAAACTTTCCTAAGCCTGGATATCCACACTGGATGTGTATCGAAGATAGACAGAAGGGAAAAGGGAGAAAAGCAAAGGCCGAGCCTAATCCGTATTTTCCCAAGACATTAAGCCAAAGCTCTCACGATCTGCGAGACTGACACGAGAATCGCTTTATTCCAAACAATGGCGAAGATTGGAGGGCTGAGGACACGATCGAAGCGAAGTTCTCGGTACCTCAGTAACCTCTGTACAAGCCTTGCTCAAACAGCATCCAACAAGCTCTCACGTTGCAGTGAGCGGTTGGGGGCACTTGAAGACGCGACCAGACCAGGCCTGAGTTACATGGTTGCCACTCACAGGGAGGGCTGGCCTAGTGTGTCTGTGGCTTCTCAGAACAGGCATGCGAACTACAGGATGATTCTCAGTCTGCTTCAACGGTTTATATATTTTGTAGCGAACTAGACAGAGTGTAAAATCTGATACTGATAGAAGTTTGAATATGAAATCTGCAGAAATAAAAAATTAAAAGCTTGAAAGCCGTAGAAGATGCAGTACTAGAGCCCAGCCTGTGGGTTTCTGTAACTCCACCCAGATGCTGAGGGGGCAGCGCTCAGTAATGTTCTGGTCTCCAGTACTAGCCAGGGGAAGGAACCACTTGTCTACGAGAGGGTCTACAGTTTCTGAGGAAAATGAAATAACATCAATAGCGAGAGCCGACCACGTTTTTTTTTAATTGTAAAATTATTTTGTTCTAAGGTTGCTAAAGAATGATTTACAGATAAAGTTGGGTGAAACACTCAATGCTTCTGATGAAACATTTACATTACAAGACGTCATTTATAAGATACGAAAATACGAAGATGAAAAGAAACAAGAAACTAAAAAATATCGCAATATCATGCTTTTTCATCTTTGTACCCCCGCCCCTTTCCCCTCCCCCCTCACGGCTTCCCCCCTTTCACATGACATAAAAAGTCCATCACAGAGCATTCGCCTGTGCATGGGCTGTGGGGCTGCCTGGTGCACACATTTGACGAATGTGTAATGTCTCCGACTATAATGACATGAAGATTCGATCTCAAACTCTCTTCGTTTCATTTCCGTCTCATTTCCTCACTGGCAAAGTTCGCGACCCAACCACAGGTTTACGGTGGTGAGTGGTCTGATGTTTTTTGTTTCGTTTTTTTTTTATTTTTGCGTGAAGGGGTGACTCCATGATTTCAACTTTACATTATAATGATTAGTTCTAGCAAACAGACGGTACTCTTTCAGAGATAAAATTAAAAAAAAAAAAAAAAAAAAAAAAACCACACACACAAAAAAAAAGAAAAGTGCCTTTTCTCTCGGAAAGCCCCTTAACTTGACACCAATCGCTTGAGACAGGACAGCTGAGTCTAAAACAGCCTGTGCATCATAAGCCAAACTTGTCTTGTTAACCTATGCTTCACTAATTAACTCTATTGATATAACACTATTTTACACCTGTACTTCAGTATCAGTCACCGGAGGACGAAAAAGAAAAGTTGTAAAAATTATCAGAAAATTTAAATAACATGACATGGCATTTCGAGCTTCCCAAATTATATCTAGGAAATCAAAGAAAACTGACGGATTACTTGATTTTCATGTGAGATAAGAAAGTGGGAAGATCAACATTTTCGGATGGCTTTGACACTCTATACCAGGACGCAGCCTATACCACACAGATTGAGATGAAAGGAAATAAATATGCAGGGGAAGACTGTAACATTACTTAAAAAAAGACAACTAACTAATTCAAAATTCGCAATTTCGTAGCTCAGCCATTTGTTAGTTGATGTCATGTGCTTAATGAAAAGTCAACGGAATAACATGTACAGGCATTTCCTTAAAAGCATATTGGGCATCGCTCACGCTGATATATTTTCTAGATGTCACCTTCACATCTATTCCCCCACCCCAGCTCATTTCCTTGCTATGTCCAAATCAAGGGTAGCCAATTGGCATTGGTCCCAAATTATCTCCAGAACCATCATGCTTCGGCTTTAATCCAGGGAGAGAAACACATGCATATTGCATGAAGACCAGCTTCTTGTCTCCTCCAAACCAGGCCCGTTGTCGCCGCAAAGATTGATAATCGAACAGATATCACGTGAATAATTAATGGCGTTAAAGTGCCCTAGAAACAAAATTCCTACTGTGAATTTGAACGCAACTTTCAGAACATTTTATTTTTCCGAGATACCAATTGTGACTAAACACCTTATGTACGTCTAGGCTAAGCTTTTTGTTTGTGTTTGAAGAAGGGAAAAATGATCATGATCCTCTGATATTTGAATGTATATTGAAAACAATAAAGTGTGTTGTACTGATGTCATTGATTTCTAACTTCATCACGTCAGCTGACATTTGGAATGGTTCAGCTCCATTATTATTGTGGTACACTGAACTAGACAAAACATTTCAAAGCCGTTAAAAGTAAATATTCACACGCGAAAATCCACTAACCATAGTTGCCGCTCTCAGGATCATTAGAATTAAATCTCCTCTTACTGTCAGTTAGATGAAACATTCATCAAAGCCTTCGTTTTCCTTAGAAAGCATACAGAAAAAGTAATAGACTGATGTTTGACATTCTATAAAAGATTCATCATCCTGGAAATGAGAACTTCGAATCTGGTCCTACAGAGCATTTTCTCATAACTCACAAGCAAAACAAGCTTCAGACATAAATCTTGAAGCAGAGCACCATTTCTTGACACTATCTGCTCCATGCTGAGAATTATCACTCCTCCATTTTGCAAAATGGCAGCCATGTTACCGTCTCCATGACAGTTTCCCATCATCCCTTGTCAGGCTACAAGCCGGAAGCGGATATTGGCCTCACTCCGGCGTTCTACTGGACGGACCAGCAGGAGCCGGTGCCAGACAAACAGACATACCGACAGGCAGAGAGACACACAGTACTATGAGCGGGCTAGAGATCTCCAGATATGGCCGATGTTTGACAGCTGGTGGCGAGCGTGTATGACAGTCCCAGCAGTTTGTGGACTTTTCTCTCCGGCTCCAACGGTCGCGCGCCACATCAACCCATCAGGCGTGAACCGGCGATTAGGCGGGACTTTTCATGGCGGCAAATGACAGTCTCTCTCCGTTTCTTTCCAGTATTTCTCACTTCCCAAAGTTCTCTAATGCAGCCCTCCTTAGAAATAGTTATTCTTGTCTCAAAAGACGTAGGCGTATGTGGCTCACATTATTACACATAGATAACGAATGGTGGTAAGTTTGGATCAGTGATAATCAGTGTACGGCAAACTTGTAGCTTCACAGTGAGTTTGGTTCGAAAATAAATTTCTCAAATTTTTTTATGAGGCTAAAAATCTGGTTTCATGAACCTTTCCGTAGTACTTTTATACTGAACCGTTTCGTGCGCAGAGCTGAAATTATGGACCACTCATCATGGGTCAGTGGGGGGGCTAGTGTTATGATGATAAAAGATGACTGGCCGCTCATTATTAGAGGTCAGTGAGCAGACGGAGAAAGATAGAGAAATAAAAAGACACTAACAGAGACTAAGAAAGAGAGAAAGAGAGAGAGTGAAAGGTTTGGAATAGGAAGGAAGGAAAGCTTGGTGGAAGAGTTATAAAAATCAGGAATTGGGATGACTGTCTGCGGCACACATAGAAAGAGAAGAGCTGAGAGTTACTTTTCTGCTGAGACATGAGAGAGAGAAAGAGAGAGAGAGAGAGAGAGAGAGAGAGAGAGAGAGAGAGAGAGAGAGAGAGAGAGAGAGAGAGAGTAATGAAGTAGATGTACATGTGGTGGAAGTCAGATCTATGAAAAAAATCTCTCTCTTTCCCTTTCCCTCTCTCTCTCTCTCTGTCTTTCTCCCTCTGCCTTTCTCTCTCTCTCTCTCCCTCTCTTTCTCTCTCTCTTTCTCTCTCTCTCTATCTCTCTTTCTTTCTCTCACTCTCTTTCTCTCTCTCTCTTTTTCTCTCTGTCTTTCTCTCTGTCTTTCTCTCTCCCTCTCTCTCTCTCTCTCCCTCCCTCTCTAACTTGTCCGCTGAAGATAACTTTCATTTCGATTTTTTTGTCAAACTCAATCTAAACCAGAAATTCTCGTAGAGAAATAGATCCACGCGCCATTAAGTGCTCACAGTCCCGGTGACCAGAAACCTCAACAATGAGTTTTCAGGCTGGGTAGGTTTTGTAAACTAGCGAGGGTTCCAACATCCGTCTATGAGTGACAGAGAGAAGAGTATGACTGGATCTAGCTCGATGCTGATGGTGGCCGCCAGGCAGCTTGAGTTGGCGATTGGAAGTCAAATGGTATATGGTCATCATGAGGAAAGTCCTAGTCTAGGTATTTAATGTTAACACAAGACCTTCAGAGTTGACTGACTGACGACGAGACAAGGGAAGACCTAGCACAAACTACTTGAACATTAAAGTAAATGTCTGGACTTGCATTAAAAAAGATAAGAAAACAGCTTGGCTCTTGTTTTGAAATGAAACTTAAAGGGGATCATAATTTAAAAAAAATAATGTATGAAGATCGATGTGAACCTTTTGTATCTGTGGAAACCATCACATCTTAGAACGATTGGTTTCATGAAAGTTACAATAAGGCTTACTCGTTACAATAACGTGATTTTATAAAAATGAAATAGATAAATAAAACTGTGATCTAGTTCTTATATAGTGGATCTTGAGGACAGAACTTTCTAGAAAAAGGCTGTTCTCCATTTGGATGGCAGGTACGCTCAGTACGTGTATCGTAACAATTATATAAGGGGAATTTTCTCTTTTTTTTTCCTTATAAAAATAGAAGTAGTCTGGGATAAAGTCCGGCTCAAACGTGGTTATCATGTACTCTCCATTTTAAGGGCAAGTCTAAGCCTTTCTCATAACAGCCTCCTTCAGGCATAATAGAAAAAATCTCTCCAGCTTTGCGCATTAAATTTTCACTTGCGAAAGTCACCATGAAATGATGTACATGTTAAAACCGTTTACATTTCCAATCGATCTGGAACTATACACATATTTCTTACTGCAAAACAAAGGCCTGTCAGGATCTATCAGTTTCAAGCGCAAGTGATGACTTATTTCGTTTTTAGGTCCTTAAAGAAACGAATCTCTCAAAAGTCCACCTTATTTGCCATAAAACATATTTTATTTCGAGCAACTGGATAGTTTATGAGTTTCCTTACAATCCAAAAGGATAAATCACATCAGTCGGAACAGGAAGGGCTGGAGAAAACAGAAGACGTGACCCCAAGCTGTACCTCGCTTAGAAAACTTAAAAAAAAACAGGCCAGGTCCACTTGCAGATGATTTGCTGTGGCCAAATGAAACCAGGCCTGTTGAAACCTTAGCTGTCACCAGGGGGAAAACCTGGGGCTGACTTGAGTCTACTAGAAATATTGTCAATCTGAACTTTCTACTTACCAGACTAGGGCTTAAGCGATTTAGTGACGTGCAACTTTTTTTAATAGCTTTTTCATTGGTTTCTCAAGAACTCTGTCGGAAGGTGGGTGGGTGGGGGGCCGCGGGGGGGTCGCAACTCTTGTAGCTCTTAATTTACTCTTCATTTCAGAATGCAAATATCCCCCGCCGATTGTCCGATATCTCCCGGTTTTTTCTCTAATATCCGTTATTGAGAATTTCTCTTAAGCTTCAAGAAGGCTATATTGACACTGGAGCCATATGTGGAGACAAAACGGCTATCAGGGAAGGAAAAAAAATGGGCCTGTGCAACCGTCAACTTAAGGAGAGGTCGGCAGTGTCTGCGACTATCAAAGATCCTGGAGAAGTCATTAGTATGGAGAGATTTCCAAGCGGCTTGGAGACACGATAGTGAGGTGAGAGGGAGGGGGAGGGGAATCTCCCGCACCGGCAAACCGCCCTTTATTTTTGATAGTCAATTTTTTCTTTTCGGTGTTTGCAAATCTTGTGCAAATCTCCCCCGAATCCCCAGTCTCATTATTTTGGATTAGAACAGTTGAACTTTTTGGCCTTTATTTGCTCGCTCTGTCGATAAAGTGTACAAGACGAAGTCAGCAAAACATGTATGTTTTCTATGTCTTTCTTTTTTTTATATTCTAGTATGATATCCATTTTGCCCAGCAACTTGCACTCTTAAGTCCCCCATCACTAGTTTTCTGTCCAAGTCACGATCAGATGTACACAGATATCAGCAAATAGCAAGATAGCGAAGATTCAGAAATAACGCACACAATTTCCTAATATTCAAGCCTTACATTAGGCTTGGATTTTAAATTTCGTAATCCATGCAGCCTAAATCTATTCACTGACTTGATATTTTTTTTTTTTGCTGACATCCCAAGCTATACTTGGCTTGATAGACCAGGGCGCTATTGGCTCTCCTAGCGTGACGTCAGGGACAGGTAGCAGTGCTAAGCGGGCAGTTCGGTGCTGCAGAGTCTAGAAGCCATGGCAAACATTTCATGATGGCCCTGAAACGCGCACTTTGTTTCATATCTAGAAGTTTTAAGCCCCATTAATACACACACGCACCACAGCCCCGGAAAGTTAACACCCGTTTGTAGGAAGGGGTTTTCAGCGTGTATTGACAGTTATGCTAGTCAATCAACGCTTCCAGAGTGCCTTAAAAATATCTTATCAAGTATAGCATAATCAATAGGAGGGATTGTTGAGGTATGTCGAGAGCAAGGGATACTTTGTTCAACAACACACAATTAGCTTACCATATCAGAATTTCAGTTTGATATGAATGTTTCCAGGGAATTTTGAGAAACCTCAAATTTTTGCAGCAGTTCAAACATTGCTGTATCATTTAGCTGTTGGCTGCACCGATCCCACAGCGGCTTGTTGCGTTCTTGAAGATCAGCTGTTGGCTGCACCGATCCCACAGCGGCTTGTTGCGTTCTTGAAGATCAGCTGTTGGCTACACCGATCCCACAGCGGCTTGTTGCGTTCTTGAAGATCAGCTGTTGGCTACACCGATCCCACAGCGGCTTGTTGCGTTCTTGAAGATCAGCTGTTGGCTGCACCGATCCCACAGCGGCTTGTTGCGTTCTTAAAGATTAGCTGTTGGCTGCACCGATCCCACAGCGGCTTGTTGCGTTCTTGAAGATCAGCTGTTGGCTGCACCGATCCCACAGCGGCTTGTTGCGTTCTTGAAGATCAGCTGTTGGCTGCACCGATCCCACAGCGGCTTGTTGCGTTCTTGAAGATCAGCTGTTGGCTGCACCGATCCCACAGCGGCTTGTTGCGTTCTTGAAGATCAGCTGTTGTGGTGAACCGACTAAAGCAGTGCTTAAAAGATAGCTAAAACTATTTCAAGAGGGGGGGGGGGGAGATAAATTTTAAAAAACTCTCAGCTTCCTATATCACTGCCTCTCATGAACTGTTCCAGAATCCTTCCACTCCCTCCTGTTTTCTTCACAATGAAATTCCTCAAAGCATGTCCTGAGGGCTGAGGCAACCATCTTTCCTTGTCTTGCTAGCTGCTTATTTCAAATCGTGTCGTGAACAGACTTGTGCTTTGTCCGATCTGCCAGTCCAGCGCCTTCCAGGTACTAGCAGACGACCAGCAGCCAACAAAAGACCCGCTTTACCTCACATACAATCAAAAGGTTGCTTGTCGATTCAGTTTTCCTTCTCTTTACCGGCATGCTTTTGGTGCTTAACTTGGGCTTGAAGCTTAAGTCAATTTGGATGCAGACTACGCTGCATTTCTCATCGGAAGATTTCTCCTTTTCCTTCTCTCTCTCTCTCTCTCTCTCTTTTGCTCTCTCTTTCCCTCTCTCTTGCTCTACCCCTTTCCCCCCCTCTCTCTGTCTCTGTCTATCTTGCTCTCTCTCTCTTATTCCCCCCTCCTCTCTCTCTCTCTCTCTCTCTCTCTCTCTCTCTCTCTCTCTCTCTCTCTCTCTACCTTCGTCCAGTTTTCGAACTCCCTGTTAATTGTTCCACAATTATGTTAATAACCTTCCTTTTCTATCCATTGTGTTTTGCCATGCTCACCTGTTGACCTTTCTGCCAATGAACAAATGTATCAAAAAAATTTTTCGATCGATTGATGTTGTCGTGAATCAAATTCGACTTTGGAGATTTCCTGGCGAATGTTATAACATAAATTATGTCCACTAAAACCTTTCCAATAAACTATTTTTTACATATAATTTCTAACTAGATCTATATTTAATATCAATTTTTTATAATCTTGTCTCCTGTGTGACAGTATGCCGCACTATACATTTCTAAGATTGCTTACCCACCATTCCCTGTGCTCACATACACGTCTTTTAGTCTCCACGTGAACACATACCCACATACAGCTGTAGCGGCACCGCGGAAGGTTTTGTGTCACCAGTTTAAAGAAAGCTGAGGAAAGCAATCGAGACAAGTACGTTATTAAAATCGGCTCTGAGCAGTTCCCAGGCAAATCACGACAGCCTGGTCTAATCCAAATCTACAGCTGGTGACACAGCAACACGTTTCACTACCTCTCAACGGTGTGGGAAGAAATTTCGGGAAAAGCCTGAGCAAATTGAGGCTTGTAGGCTTAGGTTTATAAGTTTAAAAAAAAGTATAGGATAAAAAGATCGGAAAATTGAGACGATTGCTAAGTTCTGAGGTGCGCATTCCATGTCGCTGCATTTTAAAGGTCGCTGCTAGCAGGGCTTTTTCAAATTTTTTTTAAAGTTAAAATCTAAATTTGAAAATAAACTTAAGTGTTCTGCTTTTGATCAGACCAAGCTGGTTCAGCGGTGGTAGGTAGGGGAGGAGGAGGGGGGGGGGGGGAGAACATGGAGGAAAATAAGACAAAAGGGTGAAAGGAAAAAATAATTAAAGTGGAGAGAGAGAGAGAGAGAGAGAGAGAGAGAGAGAGAGAGAGAGAGAGAGAGAGAGAGAGAGAGAGAGAGAGAGAGAGAGAGACAGACAGACAGACAGACAGACAGACAGACAGAGACAGAGAAAGAGAGAGACGGGTTAAGAGATCTATAGAAAATAGGTAGAGCGAGTAAGCGAGAGGAAGAGAAAGGCAAAGACAGACAGAAAAACATACAGACAAACAAAACGGCAGGAAATCTACATTAAGAAAATCCATGTTCCGCATCTGTGACGGTGTTCTATGCTACACTGATTATTTCTTATTCCGGCCTATTTCCCGTGGTTGCACGAATGCTAACTGGTCATGCAGCATCATTTAGCTTCCAGTGTTAGACCTGGTAGGACCTGTTATCATTTCCTGATCTCTGAGGTGTGAACCGCTTCATGCCTGGGAAAGAAAATCTTCGGCATTCAGCGATAATTCCAATAGTGTTCGTCTGTCCCGATCTTGTCTGGTTGTGTGTTTGTCAGTCTGCCTCTATCAGCCACTGATTAGCGGTCTGTAACAGAATGCTCTTGAGATTCCTTATCTCTTTTCCCACATTGATCTGCCGATTTATAATTAACACTGCAAAAGGCTTATATCTATCAAATCTTTCTTATAGGAACTTCTCCCCTCCTCCCCATCCCCATCCCCCCTCCTTTAACTCCTCTGTCTGTCTGAGTGTCTGTCTGAGCGTCTGTCTCTGTTTCAGTCTCGTGTTCGAACAGTTTTCTTTTACTTTCACTCTCTCTCTTTTTCCTCATCGCTCCTGTATACTGTCTTAACCCTCTTTCCTCCCTCTCTCTCTCTCTGTCTGTCTGTCTGTCTCTGTCTCTCAACTTTTATCCCTATCTATCTCTCTCCTCCCTCCCATTTTTATCCCTATCTATCTCTCTCCTCCCTCCCATTTTTATCCCTATCTATCTCTCTCCTCCCTCCAATTTTTATCACGATCTATCTCTCTCCTCCCTCCCATTTTTATCCCTATCTATCTCTCTCCTCCCTCCCATTTTTATCACTATCTATCTCTCTCCTCCCTCCCATTTTTATCCCTATCTATCTCTCTCCTCCCTCCCATTTTTATCACGATCTATCTCTCTCCTCCCTCCCATTTTTATCACGATCTACCTCTCTCCTCCCTCCCATTTTTATCACGATCTATCTCTCTCCTCCCTCCCATTTTTATCACGATCTATCTCTCTCCTCCCTCCCATTTTTATCCCTATCTATCTCTCTCCTCCCTCCCATTTTTATCCCTATCTATCTCTCTCCTCCCTCCCATTTTTATCACGATCTATCTCTCTCCTCCCTCCCATTTTTATCCCTATGTATCTCTCTCCTCCCTCCCATTTTTATCCCTATCTATCTCTCTCCTCCCTCCCATTTTTATCACGATCTATCTCTCTCCTCCCTCCCATTTTTATCACGATCTATCTCTCTCCTCCCTCCCATTTTTATCACGATCTATCTCTCTCCTCCCTCCCATTTTTATCACGATCTATCTCTCTCCTCCCTCCCATTTTTATCCCTATCTATCTCTCTCCTCCCTCCCATTTTTATCACGATCTATCTCTCTCCTCCCTCCCATTTTTATCCCTATCTATCTCTCTCCTCCCTCCCATTTTTATCCCTATCTATCTCTCTCCTCCCTCCCATTTTTATCCCTATCTATCTCTCTCCTCCCTCCCATTTTTATCACGATCTATCTCTCTCCTCCCTCCCATTTTTATCCCTATCTATCTCTCTCCTCCCTCCCATTTTTATCCCTATCTATCTCTCTCCTCCCTCCCATTTTTATCACGATCTATCTCTCTCCTCCCTCCCATTTTTATCACGATCTATCTCTCTCCTCCCTCCCATTTTTATCACGATCTATCTCTCTCCTCCCTCCCATTTTTATCACGATCTATCTCTCTCCTCCCTCCCATTTTTATCCCTATCTATCTCTCTCCTCCCTCCCATTTTTATCACGATCTATCTCTCTCCTCCCTCCCATTTTTATCCCTATCTATCTCTCTTCCTTCGCTCCAATTTTTATCACGATCTATCTCTCTTCCTTCGCTCCAATTTTTTCCATAACTCCCCAACCTGTATAAAGTTCCCATGGAACGCTATTCAAAAATACCCTCAATGCTTCTCCTTCACCCGCTGTTTTTTGCGACGTTTGTTTTTATTATTTTCTTCGTTTTCTTTGCCGAGCCACTTTTTAGGAACAACCTTAAAGCCGCATTCAGCATTCAATTGACGACTTCATAATCTGAACCAGAAATCCGCCAGAAAAGTTCCAGCTTTTGAGCAGGTAGATCTCTAAACTTTGGCTGAAAGTATGTACAAAGAACACTCTCTCTCTCTCTCTCTCTCTCTCTCTCTCTCTCTCTCTCTCTCTCTCTCTCTCTCTCTCTCTCTCTCTCTCTCTCTCTCTCTTCGCTTGATCTATTCACGTCCCTGTTTCAGATCTCAATAAGCGGGCAGGTTATTTGTCTAGCGGTTCTAAGCCCAAGACAGCACTAGAAAGTTGTGACTGATCGCATTCATAATAATTCTGTTGACGCCGAAAATTTTGCATTTCGAGTGCGGAACTGGTGCGATTTATTTTGTCGATCGGTGGGTTACATAGAAGAACAGAGAGAAGTCAGAGAGAGAGAGAGAGAGAGAGAGAGAGAGAGAGAGAGAGAGAGAGAGAGAGAGAGAGAGAGAGAGAGAGAGAGAGAGAAATAAGAATGAAAGAGAGAGCAGGGGAGGGAAAGACGGAGAGAGACAGACAAGCAGAGAGAAAAGAGAGAGAAAGAGAGAGAGAAAGAGAGAGAGAGAGAGAGGAAGAGAGGGAGGGAGAAAGAGAGAGAGAGAGAGAGAGAGAGAGAGAGAGAGAGAGAGAGAGAACGAGAAAAAAATAGAAGAGGGGGCTGGAGAGACTGGACAGATAAGCAGATAGCAGCAAAGATACCCACAAAATGTTTAATAGATGTGGAAAGTGAGAGATAATAACCACTGCAGCACAAGAGAGACGAGAAGGTACAATAATGAAGAGAAATAAAACTAAAGGAATAATTAGAGAAAATTCCAAGACAAACCCCTCAGTTAAACATTGAAAGAGACTGAAGAGATCAGGGGGCAAGAACTGGGCCCTACAATGCAAACTGACATCAAGTCTCATGACTTTGTACTTGCTGTGGAAAAAAAAAAGAATGACGTTGACTTAACAGGCGCCCCAATACTCTAGACCTGCAGATTTTCCTGCTGGAATAATCCGAGTATAAAATCCAAAATTCATCGAATCACGCGCATGTGTGGTTCGTACACTGCTGCCCTGTAGGTTCCCGGTTCCCAGCTAAACAAGTCCATGAGGATGTGAGACTTCCACTGCTGCTCTGGAGGTTCCCAGCTAAACAAGTCCATGAGGATGTGAGGCTTCCACTGCTGCCCTGTAGGTAAACAAGTCCATGAGGGTGTGAGGCTTCCACTGCTGCCCTGTAGGTTTCCAGCTAAACAAGTCCATGAGGGTGTGAGGCTTCCACTGCTGCTCTGGAGGTTCCCAGCTAAACAAGTCCATGAGGGTGTGAGGTTTCCACTGCTGCCCTGTAGGTAAACAAGTCCATGAGGGTGTGAGGCTTCCACTGCTGCTCTGGAGGTTCCCAGCTAAACAAGTCCATGAGGGTGTGAGGTTTCCACTGCTGCCCTGTAGGTAAACAAGTCCATGAGGGTGTGAGGCTTCCACTGCTGCCCTGTAGGTTTCCAGCTAAACAAGTCCATGAGGGTGTGAGGCTTCCACTGCTGCCCTGTACGTTCCCAGCTAAACAAGTCCATGAGGGTGTGAGGCTTCCATTGCTGCCCTGTAGGTTTCCAGCTAAACAAGTCCATGAGAGTGTGAGGCTTCCACTGCTGCCCTGTAGGTTTCCAGCTAAACAAGTCCATGAGGGTGTGAGGCTTCCACTGCTGCCCTGTAGGTTTCCATCTAAACAAGTCCATGAGGGTGTGAGGCTTCCACTGCTGCCCTGTAGGTTCCCAGCTAAACAAGTCCATGAGGGTGTGAGGCTTCCACTGCTGCCCTGTAGGTTTCCAGCTAAACAAGTCCATGAGGGTGTGAGGCTTCCACTGCTGCCCTGTAGGTTTCCAGCTAAACAAGTCCATGAGGGTGTGAGGCTTCCACTGCTGCCCTGTAGGTTTCCAGCTAAACAAGTCCATGAGGGTGTGAGGCTTCCACTGCTGCCCTGTAGGTTTCCAGCTAAGCAAGTCCATGAGGGTGTGAGGCTTCCACTGCTGCCCTGTAGGTTTCCAGCTAAACAAGTCCATGAGGGTGTGAGGCTTCCACTGCTGCCCTGTAGGTTTCCATCTAAACAAGTCCATGAGGGTGTGAGGCTTCCACTGCTGCCCTGTAGGTTTCCAGCTAAACAAGTCCATGAGGGTGTGAGGCTTCCACTGCTGCCCTGTAGGTTTCCAGCTAAACAAGTCCATGAGGGTGTGAGGCTTCCACTGCTGCTCTGGAGGTTCCCAGCTAAACAAGTCCATGAGGGTGTGAGGCTTCCACTGCTGCTCTGGAGGTTCCCAGCTAAACAAGTCCATGAGGATGTGAGACTTCCACTGCTGCTCTGGAGGTTCCCAGCTAAACAAGTCCATGAGGGTGTGAGGCTTCCACTGCTGCCCTGTAGGTAAACAAGTCCATGAGGATGTGAGACTTCCACTGCTGCCCTGTAGGTTCTCAGCTAAACAACTCCATGAGGATGTGAGGCTTCCACTGCTTCAGAGCGAACACCGCTAGCTGAACTCTAGAGATCAGCACTCAGGAGTTCAATCAAAAAAAAGTTCTCATTTCTCTGAAAGCGCCGAGCAGGACCAAGGATTGGCTTCAGTCTCCAATATAAATATAATCATTATTTCTCCCGTCAATTTCCATGCTATATTGTTCACATACATATAAAGTACATTTCAAGACGTGGTTCAAACAGAGGTTTGAGCTCATTGCTCCAAATCTCGCGACATGACTTCTCGTCATTCCGAGATCCCGCGAGACGGCTCCTCCATTATACCCTGGACAATCTGACACGTTCCGAACTCCAGAACTGAACAGAATCATGTCTGGGGAAGGATTGTAAGCTCTGGTGATAGTACTGGGAGGCCATGGTATGAATTAATGGCGCATATTTAGTTTTAAATCACATCAAGACTTTGACAGGAATGGTTGGACGTGAACTGAAATATTTTCAAAGAAATAATACCAAACATCCGTAACAGACATAGTATTCACTGATTTCAATACTGTACGTTTTATATCTGCATTTGTGGGGGTGTGGAGGTGTGAGTGTGTAAGTGTATCATACTGAAAAGAAGCCATGTGGGCCCAAAACAATTTTTTTTCCTTACGTTGAATGAAATTCTGAAAAGATTTCCAAACCAAAAAAAAAATAATCTTTGTGCTTGTATAAATGTTGATGTGGAAACTTAACAGAAATGAAGTGCGCAGCAAGGCCGACTGTTGAAGTCAAATCTCCTTGACCTTAGCGCTGTAAGCAGCAAAACCTTCTCATGTGTAGACAAGAAAACGGTGACTTGTAAACAGCAATTGTTTCTCTCCTCATTGAATAGAGATCTTTGATTGTGGAAACCTAGGTACTTGGCTGACTCAAAACTATGGAAATATAAATTTTGTAATTACAGTTCTCAGCTTGAATCTCGGCAACTTCTGCCCCCTCTCCCTGACTCAGATAACCGTATCGCCATGGTTACAGTCAGGACCCTTGAGAACGCTAGAAGTCTAGAGACTCTCAAACATAACGGACTGCCTAGGGGGACACAACTCTCATGAGCTAGCAGCCTTTCTTTCGTAAGATCTATCTAAATTGTTTATGCGAACAGTTCCATAAACTTTTATATGGCCAAAAACATCATTTAGCTTGTGTTTCTGGCTGGCTGCACACAGACAGAAGAAGATCGCTGTTGGAGGAGAAGTTTGCGAGTTGTGCAAGATCGCACACCGCCTGGCCTCCAGCCCTGAAGCATTGCGCTACATCCGGGTCAGATTTCTGCGCCGTACCCGCGAGGTCTTTATCACCCTGTTCAAATGGTTTTTAAAGAGATTTGGCGACAAGAGACGCGCACCTGGACAGGAACTTAATATGTCTATTTATGTGTTTCTTTTCTTGCGTCACTTGGTTTTCTGAAGGAGCTTTATGGTTTGTCTCAATCTCTTCAGGCCTGTGGCCCAAAAGATGCCGAAGAGCTGAGGGGCTTCATGACCTCAGGGCAAATCTTGTTAAACTTCAAGATGCAGGGCGGGCGCGTTCCCCGTGAGACACCAAGTCGTGTGTGCACGTCTTCTGCGTTCAGTTTGCACTGTTACAATTATCATTCTCTTTGTGTGTGTGTGTGTTTGTGTGTGCGTTCATATGTATTTCAACATCATATCTGGGGTTTCCCATGTTTGTATTCAGCGGCGACCATCCAGAAGATTAAAGCTAGCGGAGCTCCTGGCCGAGGTATCGCATCTTGATAACTGAATTAACATCTCTAGGATTTCCGTGCTCCATGTAGAGCATTCCAAACAGCTCTGAGCTAGACAAAACAAATCGCAAATTGATAAGGAAGATCATGCATAAATGTATGAATATTCCTTCCTCGCACCCTCTTCTGGACGTGTTTGCTTTATGAATCGTCGCGTTATTTATGACGCTTTTTATTTATTTATTATTATTTTTTTGGACAAAGTGATAACATATCAGAATAATTTTGTGAGACTCACGATTTCTCGTTCGAATCTTGTCCTCGGCACTGGATGAGGTTTAGGCCTCACCACTCAAGCCAAACACTGTTTCAAGTGATGGCCGGTATTAATGGAGCACGGAAAGGCCCAGCTTTAGTAAAACCAAGCACAGGACCCATACAGAATGCTTTTATTCTAAGAAAAACTTTACTGAACCAAATATTGATGATGCCTTTGTAAAACTATAGATACCACTGACGTGAAATATGAAACTGTAACTTCTCATTAATAACGTGACATTGCGTATGTCCAACCGTGTTTATGTATCTATGCTTCCCTTTTTTTTCTGTCTTTTCACCCTTTCTCCAATTGCCCCCCCCCCCTCTCTCTCTCTCTCTCTCTCTCTCTCTCTCTCTCTCTCTCTCTCTCTTTCTCTCTCTCTCTCTCTCTTTCTCTCTCTCTCTCTCTCTCTCTCAAAATTGCACAGTAAAAACGGTTGCTTCTTTTACGTCCTATGTTTCCCAAAATGATTTAAAAAAAAAAAAAAACGCTAATCATTTGCAAAATCTAGCATCTTCATATCATATTAGACTTACACTGTTATCAATTTTAACTTCCAATATTGACAGAAAAGATTTGTTGAAAAGAGCAAATGATGGCCTCTAAGAACTTTCGCCATAAATTTGCGAAACAAACGTTTTGTATGAAATAAATTGAGTGGTGAATTGTTTTCTACGGAAGATCAAGCTTTTGTTATTACTAAAATGCAATGTGGTTTGTAGAGCCATCATTCACAGCAACAGTTCTGTCGAGCAAACTACGTCCACATCAATGATGCTGGTTATGTTGGTGTTAGGTGTGCAGTGGCTGTGGACGCCAGGTTCTACATGCTTTTATAGGACATGAGCAATACTGCCTCACACTGCAGCTTTGATCAACGGCATTGGGCTTGAATCAGAGCTTTTATGGTACAGAACTACTGAGAGAGGTGAAGAGAGAAAGAACCAGAGAAAGGGGAGACATTAGGAGGACGGAGGAGGAAAGAGAAAGAATGATAGAAAGAATGATAGAAAGAAAGATAGTATGAGAGAGAGAGACACAGAGAGAGATAGAGAAAGATGAGAATCAAACGAGGTGTGAGTAACCCGTAACAATATGATGAAGTTTCTTCAATTTGAAAATTAAAGAATCAAGCAGGGAAAACCTTGAAACACCTCCATGCTCATGAAAATATTGAGAAAATCAAACGCTTCGACCCAAATATAAAGCAGGCAAAGAGAAAAAGTGAACCTAAAGATTTCATCTTTAAATTTGGTTCGATGGCTTCGAGCAAGTTTTAGTTGTCTGTTTTCCTTACGAGTATACCGGAGCATAAGAAATGGTCTTCAACAGAAGCCATCGAGCTCTGAGCCCATAAAAGTCCAGGAGAGAACAGAACTAGGAGCGACAGTAAACTGGAAGTATTTGACTTGGAGACCAGCAGTAATTACTGAGACTTTGTCTCCAGTTGTGTTTGTGTCTGGCTCTGCCCGGAGACAGCCCGTGGTCGGAGACCGGCTCAACCAATTATGTTCCAGTGGGTCTCCCGTCTGGCCTGGTCTGCTGGGCCTGGTGCTCACACCTTGTGTGTCAAGGTCACCTCTCCGACCAGATGTGGGTCACTTGAGGTTCCAGATGGGACCATGAGTAAGGATTTGGGGGCGGGAGAGAGACTCTTACTTTGTTATCTTCTAGACGGAAGAGAGGGGGAGAGGGAGAGAGAGGAGAGAAAAAGAGAGGGGGATAGAGAAAGAGAGAGAAAGGGGGAAAAAGAAAGAGAGAGGAATAGAAAGAGGGAGAAAGAGAGAGGGAAAAAGCAAGAGACAGAAATGGTCAGCTTCGTCTCACCGTAGATAAAAGGAGAGACAAGGCGATAAAAATAAAATGGGATGGGCCTAGAGAAGATGGAAAAGAGTTGAAGCAGAAAGAGCGGTTGAGGAAACCAGAGAGAGAGAGAGAGAGAGAGAGAGAGAGAGAGAGAGAGAGAGAGAGAGAGAGAAAGAAGAAGAAGGAGAGTAGTAGACAGTTATATTTAAAATGGAGGAGAAACCCGAGGGTGGACCTATAGAGTTAAGCATCGCCACAGCAGATAAACACTTGGAAAGGTCAAAGCAATAGTCAGAATTTGATTTCACACGCAACGAATATTATTCAATGTAGCTGACATTTTCAGAAAGATGCCAGACACTGGAAAGTGAGAAATACAGATATATGTGTAGAGAGAATGAATCCATCAACATACAAGTTATAAAGACAAAATTAGGGTGTCTGCAAAAAAGGGTTGTTTTCTTTTGCTGTTTGATATAGTCCATTCGCAATATTGTGATGTCAGGTCTGTGTGAATATCAAACTCAATAGAAGGTGATGTCAGGTCTGTGTGAATATCAAACTCAAGACAAGAGAAAAAACGACAGACACAGAGCTAAACAGAAGCAAAGATGGGTAGAGAAATAGAGAGACGTGAAGCAGATACGCAGTCAATATGGATTGATTGAAAGATAGGCAGATAGATAGATCGATAAATAAATAGACGGGTAGATAGACGGTTAGATATTTAGGTAGGTAGGTAGATAGAGAGTTAGAAAGATCAATTGATAGATAGAAAGAAAGAAAGATAAAAAGAGAGTGAGAGAGTTGGCCATTAACCAGGACTAAAAATCTAAGAATATAAAATATTGATTACGCTAAAACGGCCATGAATCCGAATACAGAAGTCAAAATAATTTGAAAAGGTCAGTAAAACAAGAGAATATAACCCCAGACCTTGGAGCAAACCACACCGTTAGGTTGTGATGTTAAGCCAGGTGTCCGTTACAGCACCCGAGTGTCTGTACAGTGTAACATTCGTGGCCAGGAAAAGCGACAGCCATTTTAACATCCTCGGAAACCTGGTAATGAAATCAAGGGCTCCTGTTAAACTCTTCTGATTGTTTCTCCGTCCTCTTACCCCCCCCCCCCCCTTTCCACACTCCTCCACTCTCGGTATTACCTCTTATATCTCTCGACTCTTTTACTCTTTCCCTATCTTTTGGTGCCCTTGACAGGTCGTGGATGGCAGTTTGGGTGAGAGGAATGGGGACCTCTTTATTAGGAGGTGGATAATCAAGATGGTGAGTGGGAGAGGGAGGGTGGGAGTTGGAATCGAGGTGGTGAGGGTCCGACAAGGGGAGGTAAACATGGAACAGTTGGTGGAAACAGACTTCGAGAGAAAGGAGACGGAAGAAGGTAAACTGGTGGGCAGAAAGAAGACATCATAAACAGAGGGAAAAAAAGAGCAGGAGAGAGAGGGAAAGAAAGAAAGAGAGAGAGAGAGAGAGAGAGAGAGAGAGAGAGAGAGAGAGAGAGAGAGAGAGAGAGAGAGAGAGAGAGAGAGAGAGAGAGAGAACGAGAAAGGCATCCAAAGAGAGACAAAAGAAAGGGAACGTAGTCGTCATGGAGAGGAAAAAGGGGGGCGGGGGGTGGAAGGTGAGGGGACAGAAAACCAGATAACCAGATTGGTTGGTTTGAAGGAGAGTGAGGAACAACCAGACATAAACATCGGAGGAGAAAGAGCAAGTTGAGGCAGAGAAACTCTACGAGGGCAACACCCATTACAAGACTAAAACATCTCGGTAAACAGTTTAGGGGCTTTTAGTTCTCTTCTAAAACTAAGGTAGAAAAAAGAGAGAGAGAAAGGGGAGGAGAGGAGAGAGAGATGGAAAGATATATATCTCTCTCTATCTATATATATATAGATAGAGAGATAGATAGAGAGAGAGAGAGAGAGAGAGAGAGAGAGAGAGAGAGAGAGAGAGAGAGAGAGAGAGAGAGAGAGAGAGAGAGAGAGAGAGAGAGAGAAATATGTGAGGTGGTGTCAATTTCTCAGCTTGGGCGTGGGTGTAGGTCAAAAAGTAACTGTCATAAGTAGCATGACCAATGAGTCATGAGAAAAATCAGTCTTTTTTTTTCCAAAGCTGGCTTTTCTCCCCCCGTTTATTTGTTTGTAATTTTCTGTCCACTTCAGTCTCGAGTTGCAAGTCCATTTCTCGATCTGAGACTTCTTTCACGTCATAAAAAAAACTATTGACAGCATCAATCAATGTGTGAGATAAATTGTTTGTTGTCTTTCCTCCAGCCGCTGAAGAAGTTTTAAGACAGTCAGCGTGTTTGTCTGATTGCTTAGTTAATTGGGCATCTCGTGACGTGGTATTGGTAGTTTCAAACTATCACCTCGCTATTCTGCTCAGATCAGACAAGCAAAACTATCATTGCTCTGGAGCGAAGGAAAATAAATTGGATTTTTTTTTTTTTTTTATTAAAAATGTTTGCCAGTGGCTAAGAGAAAATGGGATATTGCATCCTTTTTATCCCCTCTATTACATTTATTTCCACTTTATTTGGCGTTTTCTGCGATGCCTACTATTAAATGAGTATGCATGTTGTTGGTCAAAATCCTAATATTGAGAAAGTGCAGGTAGAGAGTTTGTGAATCAGAGCTTTGAATGCTGGGGAAGCCATTACAAAATCTGACATAGTGGTAACACTAGGATAAAGCATGAGTTGTGACCAGATGGACGAGAAGAAGCAATTATAGGTGAGGAGACAATGAAGCGGGAGGAGGAAGAGAAGAAAAAGAAGATAAAAAAGAGGAGAAAGAAGAAGAGGAAAAAGAAAAAGAAGAAGAAGAAGAAGAAGAAGAAGAAGAAGAAGAAGAAGAAGAAGAAGAAGAAGAAGAAGAAGAAGAAGAAGAAGAAGAAGAAGAAGAAGAAGAAGAAGAAGAAGAAGAAGAAGAAGAAGAAGAAGAAGAAGAAGAAGAAGAAGAAGAAGAAGAAGAAGAAGAAGAAGAAGAAGAAGAAGAAGAAGAAGAAGAAGAAGAAGAAGAAGAAGAAGAAGAAGAAGAAGAAGAAGAAGAAGAAGAAGAAGAAGAACAAGAAGATATGACGAATAATGAAGACATATCTTTTTACTTCACAAGTGAAGGTAAATAAAGTCGGTAAGCTTGGATCAGAAAAGAAGGTGATTTATTTTGGGAGCGAAAAAAAAATAAGCGAAATGAAAAACGAAAATGGAAGAAGTAAGTTCTTGTCAGTAGCTGATCCTAATAATGACTAACATTTCTGGCGTTTCTATGATTGTTCTGAACATTTATTTACTTAAGGATGTTGATGTTGTAGGTTGCCAAATGATGGTGTCTGCTAACCCTAGGATTACCTAGAGCGACCAGCCTAAGGAGGTGTTTTGGTAACCTGACCCAGTCTAAATGTGCCCTGGAGCCAGGGGTTATAAACACGCCCAGGTAGCCGGTATGGTAGAAAGGGTAAGATGCCTACCAAATACCTAAACGATGCGATAACATTTTCGCTGTTAGACATTTTGGAGAAACGTTTGTGGGTCACAGTTATCGGCTCAAAACAAGAGACCACACCTGGTTCTAACCGATTTGTGTCCCTTCATTTCTTGCCCATTTAAATCTGCGGTTTTTTGTCTACACTCCGTCTCTTGGTTTTTGTTTATATCTTTGTATTTTTTTTCCTTCCTTTTTCTATTTTTTCTATCTCCTTATCCCCCGCCCTCCCCTCTTCCCTCATAACCTTTTGCTCTTTTCTCCTTCTCCCTCATGATCTGAACGTCTTTCTGTGTCTCATAATTTCAGAACAGCTTGTTCAATGCGGACGAGAGGCGGTGTGAAATTTTAACGAAGTGTTATTTTGTGAATTTTGTATTTGTTCATATGTATACCAGGAAAGACAGTTTGGGTAGGGGTCGGGTAGAGAGAGAGAGAGAGAGAGGGGGGGGGGGGGGTGAGAAGAGATAGTAGGATAATTGCGCAAACATAGTGAATTACATAACGAAAAACACTTTGAATGCATTGTACAAGGAATACAATTTTCGGAAATCCTTTCCCAAGCAAATCTAATACCTGAACTTGGCAAGTCCTCGCAGGGACTTAAAAACTAATCAGATTTGTACCTCTCAGCGTGTCGTTTTCTCAGAAACAGGGGAGGAAAAAGCAGAGGCTTCGTAGACTTGATTATCTCCCTTCCGCCAAGCCCGACAACTCTGTGTCTTGACCCGGGGACGACAGGGTAGATTGTAATTTGGTAATTGGGTGTTGGCCTTCACAGGCCAAAGGACACAAACGAAATTTGTCCAACTTCCTTCCTAAGTGAGAAATTATCTCGTCGAGTGGGTGATGAGCGCGGAACTCGCACGGACCAATGCTTATTTGATAATCCGCGCGGGAAGTCCGAGATGGGATTGGCCGCAAAACGCATGCGCACTGGGGGGCTGGAGATGGGTGAGTTGGGTACCCATACTATAGCGCAACAGTAAGACAAGTACTCACACACACACACACTCACACAGACCCTCATATATCCCAGCGCCCCCCAAACTCTTTTATTTTCTTTCAGCGCGCCCCCTTTTTTTTAACATTCATTTACAACCTTTCTCCAAAACCTTTCCATTGAAAAGTAAAAAAAAAATTATTATTATTATTATAATTATTGTTATTATTATTATTATTATTATTATTATTATTATTATTATTATTATTATTATTATTATTATTATTATTATTATTATTATTATTATTATTATTATTATTATTATTATTATTATTATTATTATTATTATTATTATTATTATTATTATTATTGTTATTATATTTATTATTATTATTATTATTATTATTATTATTATTATTATTATTATTATTATTGTTGTTGTTGTTGTTTTTGTTCTTGTTGTTGTTGCTGCTGCTGTTGTTATTGTTATTTTTTTTTTTTTTTTTTTTTGTTGCACCACAATTTAGATAAGTGCGGCGGAAACAACCGCTCTTCGCCAGTCTACAGAAATGCGTGTCAAGGCAGGAAGCTTAGAGAAGCAAGTCTTTTCTCCCAGCATAGCTAAAAGAAGTACAGAAGATCTAGTGCTCCACTGAAGGTCGGCTGGGAACCATGCTACATGGACCGGCTCCTGCGGTAGTCAGGTAGGATATAAACTTTAAACTTAGGTGATGATTTATAGTTTGTAACCCGAAAACTTACAACTCCTCATCAAACCATCGTTTGGAGAGTAGCGCTACATAAGTCATCAGACGGAAGTAGATTAAAGCACTGCCTGCTGCGGGCTTCGGTGTTACATGAATCGTTACTGTCAGAGTGTGGCGTTGAGTATGTATGAATGTAATATGTTGCGCATTGTTCCTGTCAGACTGTGAGACTTCGATAACTCTTGACAATAAAGTAATGGTGTACATTGTTTCTCATTTTGTCGTTCCCTAATACTCCTCCTCCTCCTCCTCCTACTACTACTACTACTACTACTACTACTACTACTACTACTACTACTACTACTACTACTACTACTACTACTGCTTCTACTGTACTGCTAGATTAACTACAACGACAGCTACTACTACCACTATTACTACTACTACTACTACTACTACTACTACTACTACTACTACTACTACTACTACTACTACTACTACTACTACTACTACTACTACTACTACTACTACTACTAAACCTACTGCTGCAATAACTCTTTTACTACTACTACCACTACTAAGTAGCTGTAACAACTCTATTACTACTACTACCACTACTACTACTACTACTACTACTACTACTACTACTACTACTACTACTACTACTACTACTAATACTACTAGATCAACTACCACGACAACTACTGCTATTACTACTACTACTACTACTACTACTACTACTACTACTACTACTACTACTGCTGCTGCTGCTGCTGCTGCTGCTGCTGCTGCTGCTGCTGCTGCTGCTGCTGCTGCTGCTGCTGCTGCTTGCTGCTGCTGCTGCTGCTAGCTACTAGCTGCTGCTGCTGCTGACTGCTGCTAACTGCTGCTGCTCCTGCTGCTGCTGCTGCTGCTGCTGCTGCTGCTGCTGCTGCTGCTGCTGCTGCTGCTGCTGCTGCTGCTGCTGCTGCTGCTGGATCTGCTGCTACTGCGGCTGCTGCTGCTGCTGCTGCTACTGCTGCTGCTGCTGCTACTGCTGCTGCTGCTGCTGCTGCTGCTACTGCTGCTGCTACTACTACTGCTGCTGCTGCTGCTGCTGCTGCTGCTGCTGCTGCTGCTGCTGCTGCTGTACTCAGCTACTACGACAGCTAATAATACTACTGCTGCTGCTGCTGCTGCTTACTGCTGCTGCTGCTGCTGCTACTGCTTCTGCTACTGCTACTGCTGCTGCTGCTGCTGCTGCTGCTGCTGCTGCTGCTGCTGCTGCTGCTGCTGCTGCTGCTGCTGCTGCTGCTGCTGCTGCTGCTGCTGCTGCTACTGCTGCTGCTGCTGCTGCTGCTGCTGGTACTGCTGGTACTGCTGCTGCTGCTGCTGCTGCTGCTACTACTACTACTACTACTACTACTACTACTACTACTACTTCTACTACTATTATTAATACTACTACCATTACTTCACAAGTTACAGTTAGCATGTTTATTGTAACAGTCTTTTTTACATGATACTGTTCCGATCTCTCTTAATCTGCTCTCCTAATATCAATTTTTGATAAATGTTTAATTATATGTGGGCGATATCTTGGAATAATCCTTCAAGTTTGTGTGTACCTAAAGACTTTACATAATTACATACAATGTTAAAATGACCTTTAAATGTAACAACTGGATTAAGATCTTATCGTGGATTCTAGACTCTGCCTTCACGTCACAGACCGAATGAAAACATCATAAAACATTAATTTAGCCAAACATCTCGTGTACTTTTCGCCACAAGCTGACGCCAAAAAAATCGCTAGCTTCGTCCCCACCTGAGGCCAGTATTTGGTTGGCTGGCTGGGTGGGTGTTGCAATACATGTCTACCGGACTTAGAGTTACAACTGGTGGTCAACTGGGCAGTGGGACAAACACAACCAGCAAGTTTATTTTGATTCATGAAAACTGTGAAAGTTAAAATGAAGGTCGCGCTACTAGACCTTGATATCTAGATCTAGGTGTACAACTCGATGTCACTCAACAAGATGATTTAAAGTCAAGTAGGCATATTTACGGAGTTCAGTTTGTACTTTAGAAAGAGATTAAATTATTTTTAAAAATCTAAAATAAGCCTATCCTACCGCCATGGGTAGACAGAGGTTAAAATCTTGTTCAAAAGGTGAGACAATGTAAAAAAAATGAATGCAAGGTATACGGTGCCAGATTTATTTGTGAAAACTATATCATTTTTTTTTGTTTTTTGTTTTTATTATCTGCTGTATTCCTATTCTCAATCTTGTTAAACAATTCTAACGTGTCTGGATCTAGATCTAAATCTTTTATCTTTTCATGGGCCCTTTTTTCTTGACCTTAAGCTAGGCATTGTGACCAGGTCCATTTCACAAACTGAGTAAAAATGTAATTTAACTTGCTCAGAATTTTCTCTATATCTCGACTATAGGTCTAGTCTCTAGGTGTACGGAAAACGGGCCCCTAAAGGTTGCATATATACCACTGACGGTCTCTTTCATTAGTTTCAATCTTAAACCTGCGGGACCCGGAGAGTAAAACGTCTGAATGTAACTAAATTTTGCTTTACACAAAAACAATTGCCTTTTTGAATAAGATTCTTGAATCTAGAATTCATCTAGAACTTAAGATAGGCCTAGTTTATTGTGAGCACTAGATCTAGATCTAGATTTAATCTAAAATATGAGGTTGTTTGTTGTGAGAAACAATAGGGCCGTCATTTTTTTCCATCGTGAAAAGTGAGAAAGAAATATAATGTAACTGAGAGAAAGAGCAATGAAGTGACTAAATCAAGCACAAAAAGACTTCTTGAATAATCATAGTGGATGTTTAAATATGTTTTTGACTTACCTCATGTAGAATCTTTATAATAAATATCCAGATTTTTTGATTGATAAATTAGTTCCAAGTGAATATCTTTCTCACTGATGGGAATTTTGGGGTCCCCAAGTGAAGAAAAAAGTTGAAGTGAAACAGAAATTTTTTCTACAGGGTATCGTGTAGATTTGGCCTGATGGATTAGGTCCGGATTACACAGAAACCTAGGTTCTAGCTGATTGATATCCAAGCTAGAAAATCAACATTGATTAACCTATCTTCACATACATGACATCACACAGTCCTATAAGGTGTTGCTCCGACTCAGGAAGTCTCGGAATTGTTGGCACTAGCAGAAATTATCCTAGCCGAGCAGAAGTTGAAATCTAGAGCAAAATTTTCTTATCTTCCCATGAGTGCAGGCTCCTGCCGATATCCAATTTGTGGGACTGTTGCAGACCTGTGATTGATGTCTGTCACAGTAGGCGCACCGCCGGACTGATGGATGAATGAAGCAGCGCAAATCAGCAAAACGCGCAACAGGTAAGAAGTGGTCGTCGTCGCCGCAACAATCAGGACGGCAGCCGCACGCCGCTGAGAGAGAGGTGTGTGTGGGGCTAGCGAGAATCAGTGGCGGGCGAGAGCTGCGGGCCACAGAGAGGGAGAGAGGGAGAGAGAGAGAGAGAGACATTTCGCCACATCTAGCAGCCGGTAGAGGTAGGAGTAGCGGCTAGTGGCCCGCGGACCTGTCACTGGAAGCCGTGACGGCTGTAGCTGTGTGGCTCGACCACGGACTGCCCAAACACTGCTCGTCCAGCGCTGCTGCTCTGTGCCCTCTAGCCGAGGAAATCAAAAATCCGATGGTGATTGAACTTGAAGGCTTGAGGAGAAAAGAAAAACTTTGAGGTGATGGGAGGAGAAAAAAAAACAGAGGTGGAGTAGTCGGAACAAGGGAGGCGCGCTCAGCCTACTGCACCGCCACAACCACCAACCTGCGCTGTCAGGGAACTGAGCGCTGAGGCTGCCGTCAGTGGTCAGACTGATGTCCAGTGGATCATACAGTGGTCGTTAGATGGGGCAGCGCGCTACGATAGGCTACGCTGACCACTGGACTCCTCGTGCGCCCACTGAGCCTACCATACCAGCCAACTCTACATGAGCCAACTCGCGCCTGGTTGTGTTCAGGGTTAGCTACAGTCTGGACAGGGGACGGTAAGAGGTGAGGGGCGCGCAATCTAGTCAAGGAGGAGAAACATTAACAGTAAAGAATAAAAACAATATGTAAAAAAGAAAGGAAAAAATCGCTAGGAAATCTCAGTATAATTGATGCAGATAAAGTATCATCTAAATTAGTTTTAATTTTAATTTCTCAGTGCAGTATAATTATGTACCATTTGCCATTCTAGTTGTTACAAAATTACTCTGAGATCTTTTAAAGAGATGAACAAGGAGGAGAAAAGCTCAGCAGTGTCAGAAGTCAGCAACAGAGAACGAGAGTGAGAAAGAGAGAGAGAGAGAGAGAGAGAGAGAGAGAGAGAGAGAGAGAGAGAGAGAAAGGAAAAAAAGGAGTGCGCAGTGTGCAAAGAAATACAAGATCTGAAGGGAAGAGAGATGAGAGATAGAGAGAGAGAGAGAGAGAGAGAGAAAAGGGAGGAGTGCGCAGTGTGCAAAGAAATACAAGATCTGAAGGGAAGAGAGAGAGAGAGAGAGAGAGAGAGAGAGAGAGAGAGAGAGAGAGAGAGAGAGAGAGAGAGAGAGAGAGAGAGAGAGAGAGAAAGGAAAAAAAGGAGTGCGCAGTGTGCAAAGAAATACAAGATCTGAAGGGAAGAGAGATGAGTACAGAGACGTCGTTGCAAATTTGATATAAAAAAAACCAAACAAACAAACAAGAAAACATTAGTTTAGAAAGCCATGAATTGTTTGTTTAAGATAATTCTCACTGGTGTGCACTAGAATATGGTCGAGTTATTATGGCAGCAACAAAAAGATACAGTTAGGGTGCAAAATATGACGAGAGAGAGAGAGAGAGAGAGAGAGAGAGAGAGAGAGAGAGAGAGAGAGAGAGAGAGAGAGAGAGAGAGAGAGAGAGAGAGAGAGAGAGAGAGAGAGAGAGAGAGAGAGAGAGAGAGAGAGAGAGAGAGAAAGAAAGAAAGGAACAGCAAGAGACAGGGAAATACACAGAGACTAGCATGCTGAGTATGAACAAAAATTTGAAAATATACTTAAAACATTCAAGGCCGTCCGTTTATTTGTAAGTTTATGCTGCGCATTTCTCTCCTTCTTTGTCTCTCTGTCTCTCTTTTTTTTTTCAGTCTATCTACCTCTGTGACTCATCCGCTTTATTTCTCTCTATCTCTCTCTTTTAGACACACGATTGAAACTCATACATATCTATCGTTTTATTATTGGTTGGTGCCAGTGACAGCTTAAAAGTAGAGCAAAATATTTGCTCTCAAAGTAACATTTTCAAATATCTTTTTCTTTCTTTTCTCCTTCTTGTTCTTGTTCTGTTTGTTCTTGTTCTTGTTCTTGTTCTTGTTCTTGTACTTGTTCTTCTTCTTTTTCTTCTTCTTCTTCTTCTTCTTCTTCTTCTTCTTCTTCTTCTTCTTCTTCTTCTTCTTCTTCTTCTTCTTCTTCTTCTTCTTCTTCTTCTTCTTCATCATCATCATCATCATTCTATCTTTTCATTCATTCCCACCAAACTCTATCTGTGTATAACCTGATATTTCAGCCATCATCTTTATTATTATTTTCTACCTTAGCGCTTCTTTTTTCCTGAAAAGTGATAAATGTATCGAAGACGGAATTGTGTAACATCCTCCCACAGGCTTTTGACATAACCAGTGATGTTTCAGGTTGTGTTGCCTGGGCCGTCATTTCATTAGCTTAACGGCTTCTTGAGAGCTTTCTCCTGATTATAATGTGAGGAGGCCTATCTCCACAGCTAGCTTGCGTCTTTCTTAAGTGCAGGATAAAAGAAGGAATTGACGAACACTTGCCAACTCCGTTAATTAGCCAAAGAGGTGTCATAAACACAATTTTCTATTCCGCATCTTTGGGTTCTGGTCTATTTCTTTATGACAGTTTGAGCGGGGAAAAACATAATATTGTCAGTTAGGGTCCTTAAATTTCTTTCTGCTTGATTAATGTGG